>JAFELO010000534.1:241907-338106 GCA_017140195.1 Eumaeus atala | reverse complement strand
TGTTTGTATTTTATGTATTTTATTCACAAAAATTATGTATAAGTGTAACCATTACGGTTACACTTATACATTGTTTTTGTGTTTGTACACATCTTTACAGTACTTCCTATTTATGTTTTGTTTAAAAAGTTTAATGGATTATGTTTGAGGATGTTGAGGGAATGGGTTGGTTAGGAGGCGCTGTCAGCGCCTCCATCAGCTTCTTCATCACGGCCGAGTCTCGGCCTTTGAATGCCATTTTGAGGTTGTACTCCATGATTTCTTTTGTGTTTGCGTCCATTGCTTGTTTAACCCAATCGCGTCATCCCAGTTGTCAGCGCAGTACGTGCAACTGTTTGTGTGCCGCGTCTCAGCCGCTACTGCATCTGGTTGGCTGTTGTGGAGTTCGATCTTTTTGGACTTCGCCTGTAGGATCATGACCGTATCGTACGTTAATCCCTGTGCCTAATGAATAGTCAAGACCCGCGATCCAGTACCTGTTCCATAACCTTGTCCTTTTAGCTCATATTTCTCCCCCTGGGTGTAAGCCAGGTAGAAGGTGCTAGGAAGGGTAATTGGTATATGCGAATCCGTGTAACTTTTCATGCTCAGGGAATGAACGGTCGGCCTTGACGCGTATATCCCAGAGTAGATTTTGCTTAGAGCGAATGCCACAACAATGGGATACCAGGTTTGGACGACAGACTGACAGACTTTCGAATTTAGCTTGAAGAGATTTTCCCTGTCAATATAACGCAGCTGATTTACGTCTCTAATGAGAAGAATGTCACCGGCTCCGGATATTTGAGCAGACATGACTATTGCCACAAAATGGTTCATTAGGGCTTCATCGACCATGAGTCGACTGCAGCCCTTCTTCAAATAATTGACCAGTACTGAGGCCATAGTGCGCACTTTGGCTTTGGTGTACTTTCAATTTTGTGCGCCAGCTTGTACCTTAAGTCCTGAGCCGCTTCACAGGTGGTAGTGATTACGATATCATTATACTCATTGAAGTTCCTGACTATCCAAGTTGTTTTGCCACATCGTTGAACCAAATAATTGTAGGCACCGTCCAATGGGCCGCTGTGTTAATGGCCTCTACTTGCGCTATGATCTTGTCTTCCAACATGATCCTAGTGCATTGGACGGTGACAACAATTGGGTCATCATCCGGAGGTATGAAGGTGAGTTTCCCGGTGCTGTTTGCCCTTATTTCGTCCAGGGCCACGAAACCATTCGTCCAGTTATAGGTTGCCATATAAACCCCTTTTATTTTCCCTTTAAGGATTTGGGATGTGTTACTGTTGTATGTGGCTGCCTCAGCCTCCTCGAGTAAAACCTTAGTTGTTAATTTTGAAGGCCTCTAGTACATTTTCTAAATGTAAGTAATTTGACCTTTTGGGTGGCTATTTGCATAGCCTTAAACTCGAGGAACGCTTTGACGATGTGGTACAGCGGCCCCTCAAATGGTTGGAGCTCTAGTGGGCTCACCTGCCCCCTGTCCGCTCAGGTTTTGGTTGGTGCTCGCTCCTTAGGTGGTGTAGATGTTTCCTTCATGAATTTATCCATGGCTGCTATTTACACTTCCTTAGCTCTTTCGAGTTTAGATTTCGTGCCTTGTGTCGCCCTGGTCATTACATTCATAAAGGTTTCCATCCTTTTTTTTGATTTTTGACTCTCTTCTCGGACCCGGATTAGGTGTTGTGTCTCCATTTGCTTCTTGGTCGTCGCCCCCTGCTGTAAGCGTTCCGATCCACTGAGGCCACTCGAGCACTGAGGTTGGGGGTCGCCGGGTGCGTTGTGTTTGGAGAGTGGAAAAACTTAATTCATCTCCCCTATCCTCGTACACTATGACCTCATGGTTTTCAGAGGCCATTATACACCCGTATAGATCGGCGACATCACCTTTCTTGTACTCGATTGCCATAGAATCAACGCTTATGATGTAAGGTGGATGCGCATCAATATCCATCGCGCCCAGCCCCTGGAGTACCCTATTTGCCCAGGAAAACGGCGACTCGTCACCACATTCGAACATTACGATCGTTTTGTTTTTCGATCGCACTATTCGTCATGGATGACCCGCCACCATTGTCCCTGGCAACGCGCTGAAGGTTTTGCGCTTCATTGTATGTTTGGTGGTACTTCCATTTAGGAGTTTAGCTAAACCTGGTGATACGGTCATGCGATTACTTTGAACATTGCAGAAGGTTATACCAAGTGTCTCGCTATTGTCGGTCAAGAAGAGAGCCACTGTTTTTAATCTTAGCCTGGGACGTCCTCGTTCTGCGTATTGGAGTAGTTCCCCTAGGCATGCCTCTATGGTGTTCTGTGTTTGCATGTGTGCTGTTAAGTGAGTTTATTGTGTGCTTTGTGTACTAACCCTCTGTGTTTGTGTTTCCTGATTGTGAGGAGCTACACCTTTTTGACGCATTCCGGATGACTTTTTCAGCGAACGGAATGAACGCCTTCCTGCTATCTTCGTCATCAAGGATGCTCCTCAGATCTGTCCAAATCAGGGTTTTATTGATTTTTGTCTCCAGTTGATATCGAGCCGCTGTGAATCATGAACACTCTTTTATTAGGTGTTGAATGGTTTCGCTGACCTCGGGGTCGCACTCGCATCCAGGGCTGGCAATGATAGTGAACCGATACAGGTAATCAGCTGTTCCGCCGTGTCCTGTCACTAGGGTTGGTGCCGGTTTTACTGTCCTCACTAATCGATTAGCTTTATCGATTGTTGGGAGGAAATTCTTAGTGATTGCCCCTGTGCTGGAGGTGGTGTATCTGTCTTGCCAGTTTTTGGACAGATTCCTCCCTTATTTTCCTCTTGACATGTGATAACGGGGTTTCCCTGTATTCTGGCACGGTTTCTTGTTGTTTCATTGCCCGTCGTCCCGATGTGAGCCCTTAGCCAGTACAAGCGTCAACCTCAAACCTCCTTTCCCTCCGCACGACTTTGCTCCAGACATTCTATTATGGCTTTTGACAGGGGGTGGTTTTGGGTTTCTTAGCAGGACCAGTGAGGATCTCGAGTCGCTCAAGATGTTGATTACTGGTTCCTTGCTAAGGAGAGCCATTTGTGTTGCCCTGTAAAGCGCGAAAAGTTCAGACTGAAACACCGTGCAGGACAGGTGCAGACTGTGGGTTGAGAAATTTTTCTCCTCGCAATTTTCCCACCAGGTAATGGCAGCTCCTACTGCTCCTTTTATTTTGCTACCGTCAGTGTAGATTTCTAGACCTGTAGGTTGGTGGTTTTTGAGAGTTTCGGAGTAGAAATTCACCAAAAGCGTGTACTCGATTGGTACGACTGTGGACGGATGTTGTAGGTCCAAGTATGCAACTTTATGTTCTAGCTCGTGACCCGGTGGTATGTAGTCCGTTGAAAGGTTTTTTTTTGCTCTGTACAGGGCCGCACATTCCTGGACCCTTATGTCCAGTGGGAGCAGGCCTGCAAGCGCAAACGCCGAATTCAGCGATACCGTTCTGTATGCTTTTATGATTTTTTGTGCGAAACCGTTGTATGGTGTTCATCTCTAGTTTTGTCACTGGAGCCCATGCGCTAGCTACGTATGTTACAATGGGCTCAATCACCGAGATGTATGTGGTCCTGATGGACTCCCGATTAAGACCTCAGCTCAGTTGTTTGTATATATTCGCTGCTTTCTTGCAAGTGGCGGCCACGTGTGCTTTGAAAGAGAGTTTGTGGTCTATCAGTAGGCCTAGGAGCTTTATGTCGTCTTTGAGGGCAACCTGACGCCGGTCATGGTGATGTTTGGCATGTCACGTTTTAGCTTTTTTGTTATAAATTATTAATTTATGTTGGGTCTTGTGAGGTGCGAACTTTAGCTTATTACGAATTCCCCATTCCATCACCATTTCCAGCGTATTGTTGACTGTCTGCTCATGGATGTTAATTGATTGGCCTGAGAACACTAGAACAACATCGTCCGCGAAAGCTTGGCTGTGAACATCCTCTTTCTCCAGTTCTTGCAACAACGAGTCTAGGATTATGTTCCAAAAGGTCGGTCCTGCGATTGACCCTTGGACGCAACCTTTTGTTGTTTCCTTCTCGTATGTCGCCCTGGAGTAATTGATAGTGACCTTCCTGTCACAGAGGTATGAACATACTAGAGAGGAGAGGTTTCGCGGGAATTTTTTGGTTATTAATTGTTTCTTGAACAATGGCCACCACGCGTTGTCAAAGGCCCTCTCTATGTCCAGTGCTTCCCCTTAACGTGCTTGATGTCAACTGGACTTCAAAGTCAGATAGTCAGACAACCAAAGGCGCGCGCCAAATTCAAACGGAATACTGCTGCACGATAAGCTCATGAGAATAAACTAAGCTGTCGTAGACATACAAATAAAAAAGTTATTTAGCTTCTTTATCGATGACAAATAAAAAAAAAAGAAAATTGACCTCAAATTGGCTAAAAAAATTAAAAACAAAACTTAAGCTTAATTAATAAACTGACCTTTGAATTTGGATAGGTACACAAAGGCACGGTGGTTATTCGTATGAAAATGCATCCACATTCAGATTCTACACGACACTGTACCCAATATGAAAACAACGCCACAACTGAATTCTGTACGTCATAATATTGCATTTTTTCATCGCAATAAACTCGTGCGTTTAAATGAGCAAATGTTCAAAATTGCTCCCTCCCACAGCAATACGAGCACTTGCTCGCCACGTGGTATCACGATGCACACGATGTAGCATGCTTGTGCTACCATGGCGCAATTTTATGCATGATCCCATCGACGTTGTACCACTCGCATATACATTCGTCCATTGGAAGGAATACGTCCATCATACCGATGACCAAAATGCTCCTTATAAGAGCGCAAGGCTTCACTACAGTTGCCCCGAGCCATCCCATAGGCCAAAGTCATATCGGTGTACTTTGTGTTACTGTACAAAACGATGGCTTGATATAAATATAAACATAATATGAGTTGCCTAAAACAGCATAATCACACTTCACTTTATTAACATTCGCAATCACACGTCCGCACAAATACGTAATTTGAATGCGACTAAAAAATAAATTTAATATACCTAATAAATAAAAATATGTAAGGCCTTTTAAGGCTGCCCACCATGGTTCAAGCCTTGTGGTGGCGGTGGGGCTCAGTGGCCTGGGGTGAACCCAGGTGAAGCCAATAGAACCGAGGGGGATTTTTGCACCCCTCTTATAACAAGAGGGGGCGTAAAGATCAGGTGGAGGAGTCGCTCTCAAGAGCAACGGGAGATGGTGCTCTTTGTTTTATAAGAAGAGGAGTCATAAGAGGAAGGAAATGGCTCTTTTGCGCACGGGACAAGGGGCGAGGATGGGAACCTCACCCCATTGCACTGTCCCGAAGTTGGTGGGGTTGTCCTGTAGTGCTGGGCAACCCCATCAGTGGAGGTGGAGTTGGTCCCTTAGGGGGCTGACTAGCCGTCGAGGTGCCCTAATTGTTCCGGGGCACCTCACCAAGGTCGGCACTGATGGTACTCGCGGTGGTTTTAGTTAGTATGTTATATGTAGTAGTTGGTGTAATACGTATGTATTATCATATCATTTTCATCATTTTATTAAAATAGTTACTCGTCCTTGATGATATTATTTCATTATTGATATTATTGTCATCATCATCAGCCGGTTGACGTCTACTGTTGGACATAGGCATATGATATTATATTGATGTTATATTGATATTATATTGATATTATATTCTTAAGAAATATATTATGCGAAAACCAAACATTTAAATGTACCTATTATGATAGTCTCTACTTCGTAAACATTATTTAATAGTTGTACAGGTTACAACTACTAGGAGCCGTAAACTTATCAGGAGGGAATGGATAAGACTTGACGACAATATTCTCAACTAGTATCGTCTGAATACGTACCTGTACAGTGGCATGTAATTTAGAAAAGGATAGAGAAATAGGTACTAACCTTGACACGAGTTGACCTCGTAGTAACCTCTTGAGAGCAAATATTGTTAAGGCGAAGTAATAAAGTTGCAGTACGGTTATGTTGGTATAAAAGCTGCCTTTTTTTAAATAATGCGTTCATATATCGTAAAACGCAAAAACATATCTGGTTTACAACTTTATTTCACCTACCTAAGTGAGAAAATAGTGTTATTTTTAAAACTTTAAACCCTCAAATCCCTTAAACGCTTAGGATTTTTACCGAAATTCTTTTTGTATTTAAATGCTGACAATTTATACTACCCCTCATTAAATATGATATGACCGGTCATTATTTTGTTGAGATAGTAAGAGAGTTTCTTTTTAATGTCTTTTAAATGTTAATATGCGTCCTAAATTGCGTAATGGCGGAGGAAAGTTATCCCAAAATTTTGTTACGGCATATTTAAAACTATCGCGAAATGCGGCTGTGAGATGCTTCAGCAAATGTAGAGCGTATTGTGAAGCTCTTGTGCACAGTGCTATAGGCTCTCATCCGCTGCAACGCTGCCACTTGATAAACGGGACGACCATGTGTAATGTCACCAAGTAACACGGCAGCTAAGTGTGGCCTCCGACGGTTCTCCATTTTTAAAATTGACGCTTGATTTAGTTATGGAGTGATGTAGGCCTTTTGAACCCGCTGAATCGACTTTTTTGTTCGCTCTACTTACTGCATCTTGGCCCTACTACGACATCTAAATAGTTAAAGTGGGAGTGAACTAGTGTTTCGTAAAACATTATGCGCAGCTTTTCATCTAGAGCGTGCCTAATACGGTACAGAACTGTAAGTCTATAAAAACGGCTGGGCACAATAACAGAGATGTGTGATTCGAATCGCATGTTTTCATCCAATATTCCTTGCTTTACACTACCTGCTACCACAGATCTCAATAAAAGGGTCCATGTCTTCAACATATTGCACCTCCTGATGGCTTCCAAGAAGTAGATATTTTGTTTTGCTGGGGTTCAAAACCAATTGCATTTGCCTTGGATCAGCTAAACATTCGATTTAGATCATTATTTATTAAATTTAACGACTCAGTAGGCTCATGCAACTTAAAGGAAAAGTAAAGTTGAATATTATCAGCGTAGATGTGGCCGTTTTTCATACATTTATTTTCGTCTGCCGAATAAATGCTACACAGGATTGGTCCTAGTGGAATCAGAGATGGATCCTTGTAGAACTACTCCCTCAAGCAGTCTAAGAGGCGACGAGATCATATTTTGCTTCTCGTTCTTTACTTCTACAATTTGATACCTATTTTGTAAATAAGTAGCGAACAGATATCTTTTCCAATCCATAGAGTCGTAATTTTGCTAGAAATAAAGTAATGTTGATAGTGTCAAATTCTCGTGAAAAATCTAGTAAAATCATTATGGTTACTTGGCCTTCATTTTGAGCGTGAAGTATAACATCTAGAACGCTTACAAGAGCTGTACCTATAGCCTTCCTTGATAATTGGACCTTCGGAATTCTTGATATTAGCGCGATCAAACAAACAAACAGATACTTGAGCTTTATATTATGAGCGTAGGTAGATAAATTCTTGCAAGTAAAAGTTAAAACTAACATTTCCATTTCCAATCCCGCCAGTCAGAGACTTGCGGTTAGTAACAAACTCAGCGAGTCACGTAAATAGATGATTATAAGAAATATAATACATTAATTAGATGCAATATATTTATTGCACTAAAAGAGCCTGGAACAAAGATCTTATTCCTTACGTTATTAACGTAGGTGCTTGCGCACGCGGCAAGGGGCGAAGATGGGAACCTCACCCCATTGCACTGTCCTGAAGTTGGTGGGGTTGTCCTCTGGTGCGGGACAACCCCATCTGGTGCCTTAGGAGGCTGACGAGCCGTCGAGGTGCCCTGATGATTTGTTGTTCCGGGGCACTCGCAGTGGTTTTGTGGGTATTCGGCAATATAATGTGCCGCGAGCCCCACACCATCACTGGACCCCAGTGAAGGCGCGTAAATGCGTTTCCCCGCGTCAACAAAAAAAGAAAGGCACTTCACCTTCATTAAAGTATTATCTAACACGATACTTGATAACCTATACCACACAAACGCTATTTAACTATTTAAATGTAATCATTTAAAGGCTGTGTACGTTTTCGGGGTTCTATTGTAAAGCATTTATTGCCCTTGAAAGGAACTAATTATTCTGATAATTATCACTAGAACATTCACTTTGTAGCTATTGCGTGTATTTCTAATATGATTATCGCTTGTTCTAGGGAAGTTTCTATTATTTTTACGTGCATACATTATATTTTTCAATTACAGATACTTAAGCCAGGATTCCAATGGCCATAAATTTGTCTGTCAGTGATGCATCGGGTCAGATTCTCTATTGCATGCTATTGATTTCAGCAGACTTCATGCGCAACAGTATGCTGTAATGTATAATTCTGGGTAATTATCTAAAATTTAGTTACTTTCACAGCATAGTATTTAGTAACGATAATTTAGCTGAAGCCCCTCTAGTGCACACCTCGGGGGTGTGCTATACTCCGCAGCCCCACATTTGTGGTCCCCCCTCTCCGATGATAAGAAAAACGCTAGTGCACCCAAGTTCCAGGTTATTGTTAATTTTGTTTTATTTGTATCATATGTAGGTGACATTAATAGTCAGCGAGTCCGTCGCAACTGGGGCACAAATGTCGCCGTTAATATTATTATTATTCGTTTACTTTTTTACTGTATTCAACAAAATTACAAACAGTGTTTATTACTAGATAACATTGGTTTTGTAAACCATTACGGACATTCCTGATCAGTAAATTTAAAAGAGAAATGTTGCTTGTCAATTCATTCCTTAATTTGTTTCATTTTCATTAAATCATTTGCACCCGGTGCGACCACAATAATCAAATCCGTAAATATGTTTACTTCGGTCTGGGCAACTGAAAATCACATGAGACCTTCAATAGGCCAGAGGAATCTCATACACCGCAAGGTATTGCTTTCACATTTGGTCGGACGGAGTCGGTCCACGGTCCACGTCTTCTGGTGGATGTCCTCCACTTAATATAGTATATGGAGTCACTGCAGTCCATATTGATTCTCTTACATGAACGCAAGTTGACTTGCACCAATTCAATATGCATGGCACTACCTCCTCCTAACCAGCATGGCACTACCTCCTCCTAAAACTCTCAGCTCATCTAAATATAGATGTTATCACATGTGGGGGATTTCTTATGGTGGTCAACTGAATTATTAGGAGCCTTCTAGTCCGTACAAGTCGAACCTTTAAAAGCAGGAATATTCGCCATATAGCATAGTAAATGCACTTATTTCCATCAGTCATATTCCAGCCGTCGCACCGTCAGTTAGAACGCACACACCACGTTCGAACTAACTGGTACATAGGTGAGTAAAATGATGAATATTTAAACAATAGTCTACTATTGTTGTTGAGCAAATTTTATTTATAAAATAAACATGTACTTCGTTTTGTTATAAAAAACTAACAACCACAAATACAAAAATATAATTACTCATTCAAGATAAAGGCGATGACAAGACGAAATTACCCTGAAAGTTTATTATTTACAAAACTTACCTTAGTGATTAGAAATTATATATTTCTAGACTAGTGATTCCCAAAAAGATCTTTCCTCAGGAAGATATAAATTTTTCGAACCCTTAGTATGTTGTATTTTATATTCATTATTATTCACAAAAAATAATTTTAAATATAATCGGGTTAGGGGTAGGGTTGAAACGTAAACAAATTTATATTTTTAAACTGCTGGCTTTCACCGGCCTCAAAAGTGTTATCGTACCTTTTCATTTTTGGCCTTTGAAGATGTTTAAAATATTTATTTCCTTATATCTATTAGTTTAGTGTTGAACATCGAATTGATGTCTTAAGTTTTCGCGAATGTTACTCATTACAATAAAACTACTTTTACGGATTTTATCGCGGCTTATTTAATTACTTAACTAGCCCAACTTTTCAGACCGTGGCCGCGGTTGCTGTAAATCTTCTGAATCGTCGGGCTACACAAACAGTTAAATAAGCTGCGATAAAAGCGGTACAAGTAGTTCTACTGTAATTGAATATCGAATTTAAATAAAAGAAACTTTTATTTTACCAGACGCGTGGAGCAAACAAAACATAACTACATAAGCAATATATAATCATACACAAATGTTAACGAATTTTAACAATATCACATAAATATCAAATTAACATAATTATTTAGATCGATTGAAAATATTATAGTTCTATTTCGCTGTCAGACAATATTAGTTTAATTATAATACAAATGCTAGTGTTTACTTCTATGCATACTTTTCCAAAGTATGCAAAGAAGAAAACGCTTCTGGTTGCCTGTTCGTCACGCCAGCAGTAAACGCGCGCTTGATGAAAGTTCGAGTACTCTTGTATCCTTGTAATCCACATAGAGTTGGGAAACACTGTTCTAGACATAAGTCTATATAATAGATCACACGATACTAACTGCTGCTGGTTTGACAATATGTACACACGCACACACATACACACACACACACATAATATCGTCCCGCCAGCCCCAATGAGGGTGGCAGAGATACATTACTTACATCACAGTCATTACACCATATCTTTTTGAGCATTATACACAATAGCAGCTGTACTGGCCAAGAGCTTTGAACATTGACGCCATTAGTTCTAGTTGGAGTTTACTCCTCAAGAAACACTTCGGGCGCGAGTTGTAAATACATTATGAGAGAGTGAGTATATCACAGCCACATAGCTTGACCTCTCCTGAGCATCTATAACTTCATATTCATGTTTATTTGAGGAAGTTTACTCCTCCGGTCGCGTGACGGAGTATACGCACAGTTTGATGTTGCGGAGTGCGTATAAATTGAAGAGGTAGCGACTAGATACACTACGATGTTTGTACAACATAGCGGAGGGATGCGGCCTCGCTCTCGGCATAACTCAACTCGCGTGACCTGATCTTATTTACCGTAAGAAATAGACCACGAAAGTAGCCGCCGCGCTTTTGCTCACGACTAGTAAAAACAATCGCCGTCGGACACATCTGGATTGGCCCCTAGCGCCATTCCTACTCAGTAATTGCTTTTGACTAACATACAAATTATTGTAAGGACCGGTTGTACCACTGGGCCACACTTGTTACATACATTTACAATTTTGTACAATACAATATTACAACAGAAGAACGTATTATTACACATTAAGGGCATCAATCAATTTTAGGGCTTAACGTATCAACACGTATTAGGGACAGAGTTTCAATTTTTTTTTTTTTTACAAAATCGTTAGCAACCAAACAAATAAAGAAGTGCCGAAAACTGTGTTTTTGCCTTTGGGTAAGTGTGTACATCGAAACAATACGTTTATTGTCGACATGTTCACTCTATGGATACACTCTCTGTTCATTCTATGGGTACACTCTCTGTTCACTCTATGGGTACACTCTCTGCTCACTCTATGGGTACACTCTCTGTTCACTCTATGGATACACTCTGTGTTCACTCTATGGGTACACTCTCTGTTCACTCTATGGGTACACTCTCTGTTCACTCTATGGGTACACTCTCTGTTCACTCTATGGGTACACTCTCTGTTCATTCTATGGGTACACTCTCTGTTCACTCTATGGGTACACTCTCTGTTCATTCTATGGGTACACTCTCTGTTCATTCTATGGGTACACTCCCTGTTCACTCTATGGGTACACTCTATGGGTACACTCTCTGTTCACTCTATGGGTACACTCTCTGTTCACTCTATGGGTACACTCTCTGTTCATTCTATGGGTACACTCTCTGTTCACTCTATGGGTACACTCGCTGTTCACTCTATGGGTACACTCTCTATTCAATCTATGGGTACACTCTCTGTTCATTCTATGGGTACACTCTCTGTTCACTCTATGGGTACACTCTCTGTTCACTCTATGGGTACACTCTCTGTTCATTCTATGGGTACACTGGTACGAAGGTGAGGGAGTGTTGTGGAGCAGGCTGGGAGAGTACAGTCTTCCATGCCGGCGAAAACACCAACCTGCACGCCCTAACAGACGTCTCACGAGACCAAAAACCACCGTCACTCCACTCCTAGACACCACAGGCGCGAAACACTACAGAGCGCAGGCACGAGCCAAGATGCTCGCATCACATCTACACACACAGTTCTCACCACACCCAGCGGCGCCGACGTTCGCAGACAACCACGAGCAGGTGGAGTGCCGAAATCGAGAGCTCCTTCAGAGCTCGACTCCGCCACTCAGCGGGACAGATTTCATCTCCCACATCGCCTCTCGAGGCGCAAAACTCCAGGCCCCGATGATATCCCCCCCACAGCGCTGGTGATGATGCCTAGGCGAGTAGCCGTGGCTCTCACACAGATCGCAAATGGCATTCTCCGGACGGCCCACTTTCCGGAAACCTGGAAAGATGGGAGGGTCATCGTTCTGCCGAAGTTGGGCAAACCCCGAAGCCTGCCTGGAAGCTACCGGCCGATAACGCTGCTGTCCCACATCGCCAAGTTGTTCGAGAGGCTTCTGCTTCGAAGGCTGAAGCTGTACATTCCGATAAGGGACGAACAGTTCGGCTTCCGGAGCGGCCACTCGACCACGTTGCAACTGACGCGGGTGATCCACCACTTGTCTGTAGAGATGAACAAGGGGAGACAATCTGACGCAGTTTTTCTCGATATGGAGAAGGCCTTCGACAGGGTGTGGCACCCGGGAATCTTGTGCAAGGTGTTGGCGCCGGTGTCCCGCTGGCGCTTGTGAGACTAGTGGCGTCATTCTTGGAAGGTAGGACCTTCCGGGTAGCGTTGGAGCGGAAGCACTCCTCGGTGAAGGCCATACGTGCCGGAGTACCACAGGGCAGTTGCCTATCCCCTTGCCTGTACGCGGTCTACAACAATGATATCCCCACACTCAATGATCCTTCGGGAGAGGATGAGGTGGATGTCATGCTCGCGCTGTTCGCCGACGACAGCACATCCGTCACCTCGTCCCGAAAGAGAGAAAAGAGCTTGCAACTGGGTGCATGCAACGCATGCTGGACCGGTTGCCGGAGTAGCTCAACAGGTGGCGCATGTCCGTCAACGTGGATAAGACGACGGCGCTATATGTCAGCAAGAGGCGCTCCATGCCGGGGCGGTTAAAGTTCAGAGGCCAGGATGTGTCTTGGGAATTCCCAGTCGTGTATCGATCGCGCGCTGCGGATGGGCTCGCAAGTGGACCGAGCGGTCAACCAGGTGAGAACAGCCCGAGCTGTCCAACTCAGCCACCACAGGCACTTGCGGTGCCGCGAGTTAGGTTACCGCAACACAAACAATTATTGACTAAATCTGTGTTTCACTACTTGGCGACATTGTGCTACATAAAATATTTAAGTTTTATATGTTTCTATTTGTAATATTGTGTTACCTACCGCGCACTACGATATATACAATCTTTTACCAGTCAGCCTATACACATATTTTAAGTATAAAATATTAATTATTATTCAATTTAATAATAAATATATTTCTGTTGTTTATCACCGGAGAGACCCACACTGGCATGTTATACATACGCCTGTATCGAACTTCGGCATGGGTGTAGTATTTACTTCAGTATAATCATATTAACATATTTTTTATTGTTACATAATCGTAATTTGCATTATCATGAGCAAAATATAATCTTCAAAGTTTAGTTTCATAAAAGTGATAGAACAAAATTAATAAATAAAAATAAAAATGTAACTAGCTTGGAAGGACCCTCCTCGTTTTTAGGTTACAGATAATTCTATATATCTTTAGATGCTGCTTAGAGAGAACGACTTGATACGTGTATTGTAAGTTTCTAATATTATGAAAAACTTAAGGTAATACTTGTTTCTCGTATTGTCGAATGTTGCGCAATCAAATGATTGGTGTATCATTTAGTTTCGCACAGCACTATTATATGATTACAACTGTATAGCGATAATTTAAAAAGTGCTGTCGGAACTTATCATCACCAACCCGCTGCTCGAATACGTGTGTACGTTACATTCCACATCCTTGTGGTGGTCACCGTTAAATACCGAAACATAGTGCTCGATGTTCGTGTGCAGTTTTTGTTCCAAACACAAGTTATTACTGAAACTTATGACACAAACACACTTTGACAACACAGACGTGTGTGGGTTCAATCTAATGGGAAATAAAATTGATGACGATCTGGGGTCTTGGCTGGAAACACTAAAATTGTCAACAATTCCAGTGGAAACGCATCTTTATACAGTAGGCCCCAGGGTATTCATCAGCTGAGGAGGGCCGTAAACGACTTAAGGAAGGGGTACTCCAGCATGACAGTCATGGGGATCGCCAGCCAGTACGACCACCATAGAGTCGACAGCGCGTCCCCAGCCTGCGAACAGAAACACAAAAAAATAAAATAAGATTGCTATACAATATACAAACTTATTTGTAACAGCTTTTTACAGAGATAAATTCATATTTTAGCAATTTTTGGATTTTTTCCTGTAGTTATTTGTGTTTTAAGTTCTTACTTCTCGCCAAATTACTAGTAGAGGTGGTGCTTCACTGCATTGCAGTGGTATCGGGCTTAGCTGTCGCGTTTTGTGCGGTTTGTGAGTAGACCCATTAGAGGGGCGTAGAAAAAAAGGACAGCGCGTCTGCACAGCAACGATGCGGATCATCTTCTTCATTCAACGATGGGCGTCGGTAATCATCAGAAAACTCCCGTAAGGCGGTAAGTCCCCCTACATATTATATGAAAAATAAAAGTAAAATATTTATGATTCTAGGTTAACCGCAAGTATCCAAGAGGTTTTAGTCTTCGCGCTGTCCCATAGAAAGTGTTCACACGTACGGCTGTATCCTTTGATAGCTTTGACCATAAGCTTTAAGACGTTGCCGACCCTAGTATTTGTAGTAAATAGGCTTGATCCTGCTACGTGTTCTCGAGGAAAAATGTCTTGACGGACATACAGACGGACAGAGCGACAGACGGACCAAAAAGAGCTCTTACAAGAATTTCCTTTTTTCCTTTTGAGGTACGGAACCCTAAAAATTAACAAGACTGAACTATTGTATTGCTGTGCAGGTAAAAGCAATTCAAAGTGAGGAGCGAGGGGATTCGTCGCTTGCGTCGCACGTGGAACTGAGGCGCAGTAACGAGCTCGCCCACGTATGCGGCCTGTGCTCGGCCGGTCTGCACACTCACCCTCGCCGCCGGGTGACGTCACTATCGCAAGAAAACTTTAACAGCGCGTAATACATTCTAGTGGAGCGCTAGTGACTGTGTGGGGCGGCCGAAGAATACCCTCACCTTCGATCCAAGCACAGGGTGACGTAAAACTCGTCAAAGGGCACTGGCCTCTTAACAACTAAGAGGCTTCAGCAAGCTGGTAGTTTGGTATCCAGTCTATTCCATAGTGACAGAGAAATAAACGGGCGTACCGGACGGCGGACGCACCGAGTGATGGTGGTACCATCAATCGGATCGGTGACTAGCAGCAGTGGCGTACAGTGTTAAGGCTCTGCTCTCCTTTGATGGCGACTAAAAGGAGAAAAATATAGTCAAAAACTGACAAGTATTGCCTAAAAATAGCTTACGATAGAGAAAAATCCCAGGTCGATGAGTGATCGCCGTCCTGCGGCGCCGGCGAGATTGATGCACCAGTGTGACGACACTACGGACAGCATCAGTCGCCCCGACACCTGCCACCCGCGCCACGCCGCCACACGCCGACATATGCCTGAAATACCACGACAGATCACGGTGTATTATGATGATGATTATGCAGGTAGAGATATTTGATGAGTTTGTCAAAGAGTCTAAAGTAGAGGCTGCCTTTTCTCTAGACACACTGGAGCTGCAGCGATCAGAATGAAAGTGGAGCTGGAGCAAGCTCATTGGTTTTATTTTACTTGTTTTTGCAGTGGTCTTGGAAGAAATGATACTCACTGTCAATGTTATTGCAAGCACCGAGGAAGAAGATAGAAATGAGAAAGGCAAAGACAGGTCTCTCCACCGCGAGATACAGCGCTGTGAAGATCGGCGACGTGAAGTCTTCAATGAGGTTACCCATGCAAATCCAGCTGATAAGCAGCGCGACAGACCATCGGTACACCCACATGAACACCTGCAACCGGTTATCAAGACGTAAAATAACAAGCAGGAGATTTGGAATCACCGTTTCATTTGTTTCTGTCACTCAAAAGCGAGGCTCATGTCTTAAGTCAGACTATTCAGCGCTCTTAGAGCCTGGCCATTATTATATTGATGGTACTTCCTAGTCCCGCTGGCCCAATTCAGCCGCGACAGCGGTATTTTATTTATTTATCATCATAATTATGAGTTCTTATTGTCCACAGCTGGACATAGGCCTCTCTTAATGAACGCCAAGATGACCGATCTCTCCTGCTACTCGTATCCATCCCGGACCGACAACTGCACGGAGATCGTCTTTCCATCAGTTTTTTTTCTTCATTTTCCTTAACGCGGCCTCCACTCCAGAACCTTACTGGCCCATCCGCCATCTGTTTTTCTGAGTGCGTGGCCAGCTCCTTTCCACTTCAGCGAGCTTATTCATCGCGTGATATCGGACACTTTAGTTCTCTGCATGATGACTTCGGCATGAATTCTGTCGGACAGAGAAACGCCCAACATAGCAAAAAACAAACAACCAGTAGAGACAAAATTAAATGCAACAAAAATATAAGTCGTACCTTCAATTTAGTAAGCGGATATTCCGTCTCCTGCACGTGGTAGTGCACATGCGCCAGCAGCAGGCCCATGAAGCAGGCGGGGAGACTGCCCCACGGCTTGATGTAGTAGTTGTTAAAGGATTTCACGTTCACGAACAGTGTGCGTATGTTTCTGGAATCGTCCAGGAAAACTTCTAAGTATCCCCTTTATATATTTCTAACAGGAAAGAATTCTATATGACTCAATTGAATTCAAGTGAAAGCTATGCTGTCAGAATGCGGTTTGTAATATTCAGTTGACTGTATTTAACCTGTATGACCTCAATTCGAATTTGAGTGAAGCAGCGTAGTTACGCCGAATGCTAGCCTGCCCCTTGCTAGCTGAAAAATAACATCAACAGCAAACAGATAATTTCAGGTTAGAGGAGCATTTTTAATCTATTTGTACTTACTCGGGAGTAGTGATGTAGAGTAACACCTTCCAGTCGTAGTAGTAGGCCAAGGCCATATTCATGAGGACGGAGCCTGCGAACAGACTGGCCAGCACGGGTATCGGCCGCCACTGCTTCTTCTCCAGCACCAGGAGGACCACTGTCGCCACTACGTACAGCTGGAAGTCCGCCGCCAGGTACCTGACATTGTTACAACAACTAATGTCTTTAAATGTATAAATAAGTGAGTAAAGCGTCGCCATTAGTAGAAAGTGGAATGTGGCGAAGGCAATAGCCTGGTATCATCGGGGCAATAGCATCCTCACCGTCCCTGAGCCACGTCTCATTCAATGCTAGTGTATCAATATCATACTTCGCAATCGCTACCATAAGCTCTTCATGACCAGTATTCAAATATCACAGGTTAATTATCTCGAATCGTATATTTTTCTTTGGAGCCATCAATACATATAGAAAGATGTTAAATCAACATGTAATACTATTAAAATTTTGTAATATCGCAATAAAGAGACTAACCAAAGCAAAGAATAATACAGCAAAACATTGATAACATATCTAGCGCTGGTTTAGACACTGCAAATATGGGATTATTTCTTCTGCTGATGTTGTAGTGTCTGTATAATAATATAATATAATAAATGAAACGATGACAATTTAATAATAAATCAATAACTTTAAACCGTGCGTCATCAATTCTGCGTAATATACTGCCACCCACTATATATACTGCCATTAAATGATATAACACATGCACAACATACTCCATAACAATAACTAAATAACATTTATTTAACACAAATATTTTTGTATTTACTAGGGACACAATGCTTCCAGAATCTCGACGCGCAAATATGCGCCCGTGACGTGTCCACACGTACCGCCAACCTACTTCCTTAGCCTTAGTACAAGCAGCGTAGAATAACTGGGAGTTGGTTCGTGTGAGGCGTTCGTTAACGAAAAACGACCGCGGTTGCGGTTCATTCTCGAAGCCGGCTGAATCCGCACCGCGCCGCAGCCGCGCATTGTGCAGTATCTCGTCTCGCACTTTGCGGTGTGCAACACATGTGACGACGCTCGCTGTATACCGACGCGCTGTACACTTATTATGTCCCGATCATCGACACTGACGCCCAACTTGTCACATACGAGACTGACTACGTGCGTTGGGTTTTCACCCTCGACTTCAGTGATGCCTGTGATCTCGACATCGTTCTGCATCAGCTCCTGATTATCGTTTTTGTGTGTGGTCGTTTATGTCCGTTCTGAGCTGGGCTATGAGCTGGCTCTCTTCTCGCTAGTATCCTGGGGCTTTTCCTTATTTTCTAATTTAGACAAACGTTTTTCAAATATGCCCAGGCGATTATTGAACTCGACTAAGGTCCATCTAATCGAGCAGATCTCCTGTCTAAATGAATTGATCTGTCTAAATGAACTGATCTCCCTTGTACAGGCCGACATCTCGGTGCGAAGCATATTTATCGCCTCAGTCATAGCCTCGATATTGCTTATGCTATTGGCGTCCACAAAAGTATCCGTACACCCATCATTACCTTTGCATCCCTTGCCTAACTGCCTGGGTGGGGATGTGCTACTGGGACTGAGGTTCGTTAAACACCCGCGATGGAAGATTAAGCAGCATCTCTTACATTTAGCACCGTCGGATGAAGATGTAAACTTTCCACAACCATTGCATTTACTGGCCATTATAATATATTATATGCTATGCGTCTCAGACTTTTCGTTTGTTATACTAAGTGAACTAGCTTATATATTGGAGCTAGTTCTATTTAAGCAAAACTGTATACCGCTAGTAAAGGTGTACCTTTTATATTGTTATCGTTAAAATTACAATTCAGATTATTCGGAATCTTTATACAAAATTTGCATTTATTAACAGCTCAGTACTTACAAAATTCTACTGATTCTTTGAACACACTGGGCCCACTTTTATACTTCAGAACTGTTAACACAAGACAAAGGACGAACAGCTGATTGTCAGTTTCACTTGTTTAACAATAATACTGTTTAAATCATGGTTGTGAGATAATTTCGACACGTAACTGTCAAAATGTATATAGTAATCTCTCTATGGTGTAAGTTTTATACTTAATATGATCACAAGATACGAACTAAGTATTGTTTGTTCTACCGCCAAAACGAGTAAAACAACTACAACTGTCTGCGCAATGCAGGACATGTTCCGCTATGATTTGTTTGTACCACACTTAACTGCCACAACTAACTATTATTTTGTACTTCAAATACCCACATGTAAGGAATAATTATTATTTTTTATAACACATATTGTGTTTTTACTGTGTTTATTTGACAGTATATTCACGGTTCACTTCAACTCTTTTAGGCTTAGGCTTATATAATGTACGTTTATATGATTTCTTAGTTGTTTTTACTTTAAAATTTAAAAAATAAAGCACGAGAGTTATTTAACTAATTGACCTAAAAAATAATAACATTGGTGTACGGTCATATAAAAATAGTGACCTAAGTGACCGTACACTAAACTTATTTAATAAAGTGGTCTATAGTTTTCAGTGCATGTTCGAACCATCACATATAGTCAATTGGTAACTGCGTATTGCATTGTGTGGCATGTGAACGCTGTAGTGTTGTGCAGATTTTTCACTGTTCATACAAATAAACAAATAACGGATCATTCTTAGAGAATAATCGATATTGATCTGGGTATTGATATGTACGCCGTGTTGAATGTTAATATATTTTTTATTTTATATCACTTTGCGAGACATAATATTTTTATTTCACAAGGGATCTATAGAAGATGCTATATCTTATTTTTATGTTGCCTTGCATGCATTACTTGAAAAATATATAGCTCACATAAATATTAAGTGTTGTACCAAATTTCCTCCTTTGTTCACCATTGCGCTTAAGAAAATGATCAAGGAAAATATAAATATTTCCGTAAATAACAAGTCTGTGGCAATATTGAAGATAACGATGCTTTTCGTTGCTTGGTAAGAGCGCTAAGCTATTGGAAATAAATTGTTATGAAACATATATAAAAAATATGAAAACTCGATTATTAATAAAAGTGGCATAATAACCTCCCTTCATCGATGACATATAAAGGTCAAACAGCTAACACAGGGACTGATTTTCTGGCATCGTGTTACAATGTACCGGAAATCAGTAATAATCTGCGGAATATTAATATTAATCATAATCTAAGTGATATAGAAATAAATCCGGTTGAGGTATTGGAGCTATTAAGAGATATTAATCTCAGGAAGGATATGGCTCCTGATAACATACCACTTTACTCATATCGCGATTCTCGTTAACAGAACCACTTACAATTATATTTAGGCGTTCCCAAAGGCGTAGTCCCACAAATTCGGAAGTCTGCATTCATATCTCCGATTTATAGAAGTGGCATTGAAAATGATATAAAATATTACAGGCCTATTTCCAAATTATGTATATTAGCTAAATTGTTCGAGTTGGAGATGTACAGCGTTTTTTCAAACTTCTGCATTATTGAGCAGCATGAATTGTTAAAAAAGCGATCAACTTCAACTTACAACAACAAACTTGTTAACATTTGTTGACTATCTATCGGAAAATATGGACTCGGGGGTAAATGCTATATTCACCGATTACAGCAAAGCATTTGTTCGCATAGATCATTCGTTACTTCTGGAAGAGCTTTATTTGGCTGGAATCCATGTATATCTCTGTCGGTGGTTTGCTTCCTCGAGAATAGATCTCAAGCCGTAGTATTTAATGGTTTCTTTACTGCTTGGTGTTATGTACCGTCAGGCGTGCCTCAGGGATCTTTACTCGGGCCCCTATTATTTAACAGATTTATAAATGACATAAAATCATACTTCAGACATTCACAATTTCTTTTATACGCAGATAACACGAAGGTATACAGATTTATTCAAAATTTGAATGATTTTCATCTGCTGCAAGAAGATCTTTTTAGGTTCGAAGAGTATTGCCATTGTAACAAACTAGACCTTAACGTATCTAAATGTTCTTCCATGACATTCAGTCGCTCACCAAAAGCAATAACTTTTCCAAACAACTATGGAACTTTCTTCAGTATCAGAGGTCCGCGATCTCGGGGTAATACATTATACGAAACTGGCGTACAATAAGCATTTGGATTATATTAACAAAAAGGTTCATAAGTTACTAGGATTTATTATTAGAATGAGCCTGCAATTTAAGAATTTTTAAGTCTTGAATATTCTCTATTGTTCATATATTCGCAGCTCCTTGGAGTACTGCTCTCAAATTTGGAATCCGCAATACAAAGGTCTCATGTCAACAGGCTTGAATCGATTCAAAAACGGTTTGTAAAACATTTACAATTTAAATGCAAAACATATGATCATTCTTATGAATCTTGTGCTAGGAGATTCCAACTTCTTCCTGTCTCCGAAAGACGCAGTAATGCTGATATAAATATATTTTCTTAAAATTTTTCGGACCAAAATTGATTCTCCACTTCTCTTACTCAAAGTATATTTAAAGGCCTGTAAGAGGCCCCTTCTAGGTCTGTAAGAACGCCAATACTCTTGTATACTCCACTAAGTGGTACTAGTTATAGAAAAAACTCTTTCTTCATTAGAACTTCTAAAGAAATTAATAAATTGAATGACCTTACAGAATCAGATTTTGACACATTTAATGCACTATCTGTCTTCTAAAAAGAATTTTGGCAAAGCACTGATTTGGTACGACTCCCTGACTTATGATTACTTTTGATTAAACTTCAAATTGAGTTAATGGTAATATTCATATATTCTATATTGTACTAAGTTAGTATTATAATTGCATGCAATTATTAACTTACTGTCATTGTTCAAGATTTATTATTAATGTAGCAATCGTAAGTGAAGACCTATAAATGGTGTCTCGTTTCTAACTAATATCTTTAACTTAAGTACTGTACCACTGTTTGTTTTCCAAATAAAAGAAAATAAAATAAATAGCGGACCCGAGTAAGCAGCAGCAGCCATGGTCCACCCGTGACCTTGGTTGCTATCGAGCTGTATAGAATCCGTAGAAGTAGTTTCATTAAAACTTTAGTTGAATTAGTTGAAAACAGAAGGTTACATTAACCACTTTTACATGTAGAAATCTTATTTTAAATAGAAATATTTTCACTTTGTTGTCATATAAAAAGTCTAGTAAGAATTTTGCACTGATCGGCTATGATAATTTTCCGGTTTTAAGTGAGCGTAAGGTTCTTGTTCTTATATTTTCTAGGTGGCATTAGCCAAAAGTTTGAAAAGTCTCTCGAAGAGGCCTTGAGAAGAAAAGCAATTGAACATTCGAAGATGACCTACAAGCAAAATACACCCGCTTTACAGAGATCCTCATTAGTAAAGCAGGAGAACATTTTGCGCTAGTAAAAACACCCAAAGTCTGATTTCAAACAAAGTGAAGTACATGATGGAACAGCGCCGTAAGATACCAGCTAATGACTTCAATAGCAATGTACACCGTGAACTAAATAGAAAAATTCATAAAACATTAAAGGATGAAATCCGTAACAGGAACACTCTCAAAATTCAGGAACAGGAGGAGATTGAAAGTGTTCCAGAGATATTACGGAAGCAACGACTTAAATACCTTGAGCGACGATAACAGAAAGCCGATCAGTAACATCCAGGAGGAGAGAAGAAGGCAATCACGGAGAAATTTTACAGTGATCTATTTTAGTGGATACAAGTGATATACGAGCTACCATCAAGCGACATTACATGGAAGATATCCCTGAGATTAGTACGTATGAAGTGAAGCAAGCACTGAAGCAATGTAAGAAATTGAAGGCCCCCGGAGAAGATGGCATCACTGTGGAACTACTGAAGGCAGGAGGAGGCAAGGATGCAAGGAAAGAGCTGAGTCTGCTGTTCAACGAGGTACTGTTCACTGGTGAAATCCCCAAAAATTGGACAAACAGTGTTGTCGTACTCTTCCACAAGAAAGGAGATAAGATCCTCCTTAGAAACTACCGCCCTATTTTACTTTTAAGCCATGTGTGCAAAGTGTTCTCCAGAGTGTTCTCCAGAGTCCTGACTACACGCTTGGTAAAAAGATTGGATGAACATCAACCCAAAGAACAAGCGGGGTTTAGAAGGGGCTTTGGAGCGATCGACCACATCTTCACACAGGCAGGTCCTCCAAAATGCTGAAGAAAACAACAGACCACTCTACCTAGCCTTCGGGGACTACGAAAAAACATTCAACACCATAGAACACCAGGTAGTCACCGAATCGCTACATCGATGCCACATCGACTACAGGTATATTTAGATACTGAAGAATCTGTATAAGGAAGCTACAATGATCGTGCAGCTGAAGGAGCCAACAGAACCCATACCAATTCAAAGAGGAGTGAGACAAGATGACGTGATATCCCCAAAGCTGGCATGGAAATAAGTGTAGATTGCAAGTACCTTAATCACCTGCGCTATGCTGATGATATAGTCTTCATTACAGAATATGCCGAGGACCTGCAGCATATGCTAGAACAGGTATATCATGCGTCCCCACGATTCGGCCTGAAGATGAACATGGACAAAACAAATTATGGCGACAGCCGATCCCACACCAAATCCCTTCTCATTGGACGGTAAACCACTACAGCAAGTGCAGGAGTACATATATTAGGGCAGGTGATAAAGCTCGGCCGAGATGCAATGTGGGCAGGGATAAAGCGAAGGAAACAATTAGGCTGGGCAGCTTTCGGTAAGAAGAGTTTCGTCCTGAGAGCAGACTCCCCAATCGCTGAAAACCAAAGTTTTTAATCACTGCGTGCTACCGGCTATGACGTACGCTTGTGAGCAGCGCAGCTAAGTGCACCAAAGTCTTGATGTGGGTCAAAGAGTGGCCAAAAGAATGGGTTTGGGCTGGCCACGTATGCCACCGACGACTGACGGAGCAAGCGCAAAGCCACAGCAGGACCTATATGGATGAAGGAAACGGACAATCGTACCAGATGGAGAGAGATTGGAGAGGCGTATGCCCAACAGTGGGCGAATATTCGCTGAAGAAGAAGAAGAAGGGTCTTGTGGTGGCCCTATTTTGTTGCCGTGGCATTTTAAAGGTAGTATCGCCTCTTGGTCATGCTAAACATTACTAAGCATGTTAAGCTTCAGGTCGTCAGGTACTGGACTCAATTGATGAAAAAAGTGATATTGCGAATTTTTAAACACTAACTAAATTTCCGGTCGTATCGAACAATCATCTAACATGAATTGGGGAATGAGAGAATTGAAAAAGCAATAGTTTCTACATATATACCATACATACTTATGAAATATATACCTACCACGTCTGAGGCAGACAGTGGTCCTTGCTGTCCACGAGGTTGTGCAGGTAAAAGGCGTGCAGCCAGAACTTCCTCCGGCAGATGGCGCTCTCGGCCCCCACCATACTGTCCCACTGTGGCCCGTCCCCAGCCCGACGCCACCAGGTCGCTGCGTATCCCACCACACCCAGATGCACTGGGGACAGTCTGTAGGGACAGATTTTGTAAGTAACCTACTTAAATCATGCCCAGTCTAGTGGCAACTACGTATCTCACAAGGTGCATTCTTGGACAGGAGACACTGCCAAGAGTCTGTGGTGGACACACATATCGTATGCCAGCCCCTGTATGCCTGGGCCGTTCGCGCTAGATAGAGTGACAGTCGATTCCGCCTGCAGGCACTAAACACGTAAGTACTTTATGCTCTCTTCACATAATAAATTGAACATTATTGATAATAAAAAAATTAAAAAGTGATTTTTCAAGCACCCTGAAATCCGGTCTTTGTATATTGGCACATCATGAGGTTTTCGTGTTCGCCTAAAATATTTTTCAAATGTTACGCAACAGTTCAAACTTCAGGTGCAAGATGTTACACATTCCGCGGTCTAGACAGATACACTTAATTTTATCATTATTACTGGCACCTTATATTGATCGTGTTAACCATCAGCCCTCACCTGACGACTCTGTAGAGGATCCTCAGCGGCACGTCGGCGAGTCGCAGCTTCTGCTGCTTGGCGAATATGAGTAGGCCGTACCCATACAGGAAGTTGGACAGTACTATAAATAGCTGGATCATGGATGAACCGTTTTTTATTATCATCGTCATGGGATTGTTCATAATCTGGCAACAAAAATACAAGTGCTACGGCTAAACAGCATTGGCAACCCGAAATAGTCACACCACTAATAGGTATTAATAAGGACTTACCGTGAAAACTAATAATAATATTTTAGTATTAATACAGAGCTACGGAAACCAAAATATTTTACTGAAATTGACATTATCTGTTTTTATTAGTCCACTGTTAAAACTGAACTACCTTTAAATTACGCCAAGACGGCCAATCACCGGTAGAACTACCTTTTCAAAGAAGCTGGGGTTACTAGTGTAGACGTAGTAGTCGATGGTGACGGTGTGCGCCAAGATGACGATCAGTATCATGCTGCATCTGCAATCATCACATATACTATCATCCACTGCCTATCTCACAAAACGAACCGTTACTACATAGGCCTCGCTAATTGACTTACCTAACTCCCTGTATAGGCGCCAGAGCCAACAGTCTCTTGTCTCCGTCCTCGTAGCTGGCGGTGAGTCGCGCCCAGTTGGCGCGCATCGACCACGCCATCAGCAGCTTGCTCTCTGCAACAGTCATACCTATATAACGTAGTGACCTATATAATCGCTGTCAAAGCTTCCATAGGTCTACTCTTGAATATGGATCTCTTCTACTGAAGGGACTTTTTTATTACATTTATTAAGCACACAAGACTTTGAAGTCTCGTAACGAAAATCGGTTATTGGAGTCTTTTGGTGACTCCATGATTCAGAAACATCCTTGATCTCACCCCCTCCAATATTCCCTCCGGGCTTTTAAAATCTGCAGGAATAGATGTGTCTCTACACGCCGGTATTATCTATTAGCGATACCTTCTCTAGTTGCTAAATGCACTTACTTCCTTGTCCGCCGGTGACGTAGTCATACAAAGTGCCGAGAAAGTTGAAGAAGAGTAAGAGAAACAAAGCGCCTAAGAACATTCTGTCAAGCGCGTCCGGCGGCCGTTCAGGTGAGTTTGTGTAGCAGTGGTACGAGTCGAGTTCGGCTCTTAGCCCAGCTTTGCCCACGTCTCTCTGAACACACTGCTCGAAGCGCCAGGTATTGTTCCTCTCGCTGGACGGACAGCGCTCGCTGACGCAGTAGCCGCGGTACAAGTTCGAGCGGTTGAAGAGAAGAGGGTCCGCTGATACTGACTGCCAACCAGAAAACGAAGTTTGTGAGTACTGAAAATTTAAGTGAGGGGCTAGATAGAGCGCTTTCGATGGTACTAGATAACGAAAAAATATGCACTATTATTTATTAAATAAGTTATGTAAATCATACATATTAGATATCTCGTTATAGAAATATTTGAAATACATAGATAAATATCCATGACCTGGGAGGTAATGGAAGCCTGCGATGACGTTATTTGTTTGTAAGACTTTTTTTATAGGATAGGGGGGCAAACGAGCAATCGGAGCCTTTTTACGACTACCGACGCCCACCTTTCCAGTAATAAAAATATTATTATACTAACTTGATTACTATGTATATATTTGATCAAGGCGGATTCCGTACGACTTATCAGGTAGTAGATAGTAACTAAGTAGTTGCCTACGTATACGGAAGAAATAGGGTAATCACCATCGCATAAGCGACATATACCTAACTAATGACAAAGACGGAAGACCTACAATAGGGTAATCACCATCGCATAAGCGACATATACCTAACTAATGACAAAGACAGAAGACCTACAATAGGGTAATCACCATCGCATAAGCGACATATACCTAACTAGTGACAAAGACAGAAGACCTACAATAGGGTAATCACCATCGCATAAGCGACATATACCTAACTAATGACAAAGACAGAAGACCTACAATAGATCATTTCTTGCCGTCATTCCACCCTGTTGATGATCTTTTCTTGTGTATACCTAAATTCCTTCTTGTTATTCTTATTGTACAATGTGGCAATGATTACGTATTGATTTATATTATTTTTTTATCATTTGCTTATTAATAATAAAATTAAATAATTGTATCCGTTATAAGAATCGATTAATATAATATGCTATAATTTAATTTTGTTATTTTAATAATGTGTCAAATTTAATTTAATTTTAATAGTGATGTATGAAATTTAATTATTATAAGGAGTTTAATTGTTATTATTGAAACTATGAACGTATCTAGATGTTACTAACAATAATTTGGATCAGGTCCGAAATAATAAAATTATTGACTTATTATAACCATATTCATTGTCCTAGGCCACTTCTTCACCTTAGGGCGAAATACGTGAATTGTTCTTTACTTATTATAACCATCTTCATTGTCCTAGATCACTTCTTCGCCTTAGGGCGAAATACGTGAATTGTTCTTTAATGATTATAACCATCATCATTGCCCTAGGCCACTCCTTTACTTTAGGGCGAAAGAAGTGAATTTTTCTTTAAAGGAGCTCCCGTGGTTTTGTTAAGGTTGTAATCATAAGGATGGACAAAATTGATGAGTACACTTCCGTGTAAACGTCATTTGAAAGGATCCCTTGTTTTCAGACTTGAACTTCATTATTTTAGGCCTAAGTCGTTTAAATTAATATATAATTTAAAAATTATATTAACATTGTTCCTTTGAATTCGATTCTTATGAACCTATTTGGTTTCGAATGTTTTGAAGGTTTTTTTATCAACAACGAGAGAATCATTTTTTCTAGTCTATGGAGTCTTTACAGTAGCACTCGTAAAGAGACTCTTCATGATTGGCATCAGAATATCAACTACATTTATGAGGAATATAAAATTGACGTGAAAGCAGAATTCAATATTTTATTAAAAATTTAAATGTAAACCTTGAGTAAATCATAGACGGGCGATGCCTTCTCGGCAGTGAGTTTAAAGGTTCCGGAGCAGTACAGACTTCTGGGGTCTGCCAGGCAGCGGTCGTAGTGGTCCAGGTGGTATAGCTGAGGGAGGCGGTGGAAGGGGTACTGGGAGCCATCTGAAAATTATAAATTTAATAATCAGGGAAAGCTTGTTTGCCTTAAATTACAGCTGTGTTGTACGCATTAATTGCTAGTGCTACAAGAAAGCACCATTTATTGGGGTGTAATCAAAGCTCTTCCATAAATATCCTTATCTATGTATACAAGTATATAAGTTATGTAATATTTTTTTTAAATATGTTCTTTCATATTAATATATACTTATTTCATTCCAGTGTTCTACCGTTTTGTAATGGCTAGAATATAGCGTTTATTTCTGACATCTATGATACAGTCTACGTATTCTTAGTTAAGAATACATAGGATATCATAGAAGTCATAAATATAATCAAGAAACCATAAAGGAAAAGTAATAAAGAAAAATTAAAGGATTTTGAAAAATGTTGAGTTTACGAGACCTCTGACTATAAACTTGTGTCAGATATATAACAGTCCCCTCTACATCCCCACTTTGTGTTAGTCCATTCCTCCAGGGACACTGTCCAATTACGCGGTTACTACACAACTTGACAATCATCAATTAGTATTGAATCACTAATGCGGTGCTAATTACTACTGATTGCATCAACGATTATGGACAGACGACTCGACGAAGGTCTTAATGTTGCATTACATACATTTATTTTAAATTAGTTGTTCAATAAATACTAAATGAACAAACTTTAAGATTTTATTGAGTCTTATTCTGCATCAAGGTTATAAGCAAACAACCAGAAATATAATAGAATCGCCTACGACAAGAACTTACTTCAAGTTCTTATGGTGTGCACGAATGAATGCTTTGAGTATGAGGTATAGATGAACGTACGGAAAAGTCCGAAATAAATTATGATGTAGAGACAAAACACGTGGTGCATATAAAATGTGCGGATAGCGCTTGAGTTCGTCGGGTTCCCATTATCATGACGATAAAAAAGGTATATCCCTTCAATCAATAAAAGAATTTTGAAAATTGGTCCATAATGGACGACGTAATCGCATAATAAACATACGTCAAAGACAAAACTGCAGGCGCAGTTCACTACATACAAATTGAGTGCAACCATAAGTTGTTCGCCTGGTCTAACCCTCGGTGTGCGCGGCACCACGCGCGGTGGTTCTGTCTGTACGTACTTTTTGGTAATCTTGTAGTAAAAATCCCCCTTTTCGGAAAGTCATCGCGTCGGAAGGGCAAATCATTTGCCCTTCGGAAAGTCTAAATCGATGCCTGTTGCGGGCGACGCCCTTTGAGAAATTAATATTTCTAAAACCCCCGACTCCAAAAAGTCCCTCTAAAGCGAGAAGGACACAAATGTTATTTTAGTCTTTTTGCTAAGACACCGTAACAAGGCTGGAACAATGGAAAATGTACACAATTGTTAGGCAGTGGTTTGTCTCTACCGTGACCGGGATGACCACCGACGATAACTATTGAATTGGGGCCTGCCCAACTGTGACAGGTGTTACAAAGTGTTTTTGATATGGTAAGTAACTAGCATTGATAATATGGAATAAATCAGCCATCCTCACAAAATTGTATATTCCAAGGTTCCGGTTCTACGCTCTATTGTTACTAATTGCACCTAATGCATATAATAATACGCTAATCAATACATTTAGTTTACCCACGTAGCATTAAGTAATTTACGCACGTAGATAAATCATATGAGCACAACTTGAGCTTAATTTGTATTGAAGCTCTTCCTTCTGGCCCACGCCTCATACAAACAGACAAAGACATCTGAATCAAACACAACACGCCTTTTCTTTAGCCGGTAAGAAACTTGACCCGTCCCGACGTCATGAACGCAGATGCGAATAGTTTAACACTATCTAATTCAGATCTGTGATATGATAGCGCAGATGCGAGTAGTTTAACACTATCTAATTCAGATCTGTGATATGATAGCGCAGATGCGAGTAGTTTAACACTACCTAATTCAGATCTGTGAGATGATAGCGCAGATGCGAATAGTTTAACACTATTTAATTCAGATCTGTGATATGATAGCGCAGATGCGAGTAGTTTAACACTATCTAATTCAGATCTGTGATATGATAGCGCAGATGCGAGTAGTTTAACACTATCTAATTCAGATCTGTGATATGATAGCGCAGATGCGAGTAGTTTAACACTACCGAATTCAGATCTGTGAGATGATAGCGCAGATGCGAGTAGTTTAACACTACCTAATTCAGATCTGTGAGATGATAGCGCAGATGCGAGTAGTTTAACACTACCTAATTCAGATCTGTGAGATGATCCCCACCATGGTTCAAGCCTTGTCGTGGCGGTGGGGCTTAGTAGCCTGGGGTGAACCGAGGCGAAGCCAATTGAACCGAGAGGGATCTTTGCACCCCTCTTATAAGACGAGGGGGCTTAAAGATTAGGAGGAGGAATCGCTCTCGGTACCCCTCTAATAAGAAGAGAACAGGAGGTGGCGCTTTTGCGCACGGGGCAAGGGGTGAGGATGGGAACCTCACCCCATTGCACTGTCCCAAAGTCGGTGGGATTGTCCTGTAGTGCTGGGCAACCCCATCTATGGTGGAGTTGGTCCCTAAGGGGGCTGACTAGCCGTCGAGGTGCTCTGATGATTGTTGTCCCGGGGCACCTCACAAAGGGCGGCACTGGTGGCACTCGCGGTGGTTTTTGTGGGTATTCGGCACTATCATGTGCCGCGAGTCCCACACACCACTGGACCCCACCCAGGGCCGGTGAAGGCGCGTAAATGCGTTTCCGCGCGTCAACAAAAAAAAAAACTGTGAGATGATAGCGCAGATGCGAGTAGTTTAACAGTACCTAATTCAGATCTGTGAGATGATAGCGCAGATGCAAGTAGTTTAACAGTACCTAATTCAGATTTGTGAGATGATAGCCCCGTGTCTATAACCGTGGTTAAGTATATCCGGTTACTTTTTAAACTTTAGGCAATATTACTCATAAAATTCTAGTTATAGAACTATAATTTTATGAGTAATTATGTATTTAAGCAATGACTCAGAGAATATAAAATTCTACTTAAAAGGAATACACATGTGAATAATAATTATTATTGGCTCTTTTTACTGCTACCATTAAAGTCAATATAGGAAGTAATCTGCAAACCCCTGTAATATAGCCTTATTTCACTCACGTCAAAACGTATTTTTTATTTTTGAATCAAGATACTATAGAAGAGTCCCAGTAATGTTATAGTAGTTTCTATGACATAGAAACTCAGAGCTGGTACCCGCCGCGTCGCGCAACACACGAGACAGTGAAAGAATAATGAAAAACCGCTCAAGTGCGGTCGGGACTCGCACAGCAACGGGCCTCACTGTGGAGTACGACCACCATACGCCATTACTACTTACAAAAGTTTACTTTTTTTATAGAATAGGGGGGGAAACGAGAAATCGGTGCATTCTTACGAATACTGACGCCCATGAATATCCAAATAATTACTATCTTGATGCGTTGCCCCCCCATGGGCCACCGGCTACTCACAGACTGTACGAAACGCGATACTGAAGATGTCACTTTACGATGGTATTATGTGAGCGTAGGAGGATGCAGTGTCATGAACTATGCATGGCAGTACCTCTTCCTAAATATTTTTTGTGGGAAAACAATGACACAATGAGACGACATTTCATACAAACAACAAATATAAATGTGTAACGGATTATTGATATGATATAACCTCACTTGGCAAGTTACTGATTTTTCCTTTCACTAAATGTCAAACTTCATGATTCTTGTCAAAAGTTCTCGTCCGATGAAATGCAGAGGCATCAGTAGCAGCACAGAAGCCAGTCCCTTTGAAGTTTTTCCTTTTTTTTAGGGCTCTGTAGCTAAATAGCAAAAAACGGAATTCTTGTAGTTTCGTCATGTCCATAAGTTTTTATGTCACATAAGTTTCACTTATGAGTATGTCCTATTATGAAACTTGGACAAGGTAAGGGACTATTCAAGTATTACGTGAGCTCTATGGGTGGTGAGGGCGTCTTTGCTCTGCTCATTTTGGATAACATGGAGGGGGGGGGGCAGGGAGGTCTAGATGATGATTACGTCATCGGTAGTTATTTACTTTTTTACACGAATGGTAACCCTCACATTGCCTTTGCTTGAAACCTGCAGATAAAACACAAATTATACAGCCAGCTTCAAATATAAAAAAACAGGAAGAAGAAAAAACAAAACCCGGTAATGAACCACAACAGCAATGTGAAAATAATGAAAATGTAGATAAACAGAGAGCAAAACTTCTCAGGTAGCTATGACAAATAAGATTGCTCTACTCTGCTATGTATTCTGCCAGACATACTATGCTAAGTCGTGCTGAAGTTGATAAACTGACTATTAAGTTGCGCGACGAAATAAAAACAGCAAAACAGTCTTTAAACAGAAAGGATGAAAACGCAGTTGCCCAGAAGAAACACAGGGATGGTATGAAAAGAAAGTTAGAAGATATTTGTCATGAAAATCCAGAAATTAAAAAAAACTATCTCTGAGGGATTAAGTGGGACGTCGTAATCTTGAAAGCAGTCAATCATCGCTATTGGAAGCATTTGCGAATATAGCTCTATTTGGGAGTGCAGCAGATTATAGAAGACGAACGGAATCTATTCGCTGCGTAAAAACTCTTGATAAACTCACACCAAAATTACGTAAAATAGGATTTGACATTAGTAGCATCATCGGGACATATCTTCGTTCAATTCCCAGAAAATCTAATTCTGCAGAGGGACGACAACATGTAACGACAGTCCCTGTTAAGCCCATTCGGGCCCAAACTGATGACCACAAGAGCCACTTAGATAGCAAGTTCGCTGAAACATCAATCCATTATTTAGAAAACATAGCATCCATACTTGGACCAGATCAAGTATTTTTCATATCTCAAAATGTTAAAGATCGAGTCCCCATTGGCATAACTGCGGCAAATATGCAAGCACCTCTTATAATGCACATGGAATATAGAATCAAATTGCCTGATTACGATTGGGTAATCGCTGAGGCTCATAAATTAATACCATCTGTTTATGCTGGTATCAAAATCACTTCCAGTATGCTAAGACAACCGTAGTCGTTGGATATTTTGGACCAACATACATAGGTATTCGAAGTGGAAAGTACAGTTCATCTACTGTTAATACTCATGCTTAGGATTTCGTGACGTTTCTCAAACTTGAAGAGTTTCAACCTTTAGCTAACACTGACACTTTAGCCAGATGAAAATACACGTTACAGAAGTCATAGGGTATGCTATAAAACACTTTAAGAGACATGATCTCGATGCATTGCTCTTAGCTACCAATGCTCCTGGAAGAAGTGCGTGTAACAGAGTAGAGCGTAGAATGGCTCCTCTTAGTCGGGAACTGTCTGGTTTAATATTGCCTCAAGACCATTTCGGGCCTCATTTGGATGAACGTGGCGTTACAATTGATGAACATTTAGAAAGATCAAATTCGAATTTGTAGGAAATGTATTAGCTGAAGTATGGAGTTCAATGGAAATTTAATTCAATGGCTATAACGTTACTGCAAAATAAGTTGGGGCTGGTGAAGAAGATATCCCTGATTTTCCGGACATTATATGGTATTCAGAACATGTGCTTGAATGCCAATACCTGCTTCAAATTTTAAAATGTAGTAATACAGAATGCTGTCGTTCTAGAAGATGCCTATTTAGATTGCTAGACAACGGGTTTCTCCCACCACCTGCAAAAGTAAAACAAACCGTTGATGACTAGGTTTTGGATGAAGGACGGCAATTTCTTAATTTTCCAGTCAATTTAGCGCTACGCTTAAGTGCTTCACTCAAAAATTTCCTGCAAATACCCGACAATTGTTTTTTTCCGACGGCAAAATTGAGGCTATCAAGTCAAACATGCAAAACGTATGGTCTTTATCATGCTTCCATCGTCCATGCGTAATAGTATCGGAACTAGTATCGGAAGAACTAAAATTATAATTCTTCGGGTACTTTTAAAAACTTGGTACATCAGGACATCTGTCAACTCAGTCCACCCGCGACCACGGTTGCTATAAAGCTTCTGAAACGTCGGGCTAGATAAATAATTAAATAAACCGCGATAAAATCCGTACAAGTAATTCTATTGAAATGACTAACATTCGCGTAAACTTAAGACATCAATAATACATTAATTGAAAAATGTTGACGTAAGCATGGGGGAAAGGGCTTACTTTTGCTGACAAGGGGGATGGGGGCGGTGACCAAGAATTGTAATAAATCTGCTTACGTAATACTTGAACGGCCCCTATATGTATTTTATGAACTGCTGCCAAATGATGTAACAGGATTTTAAAAATGAAATTATTTAGGGTAGCACTCCTACTAGTAACTCATACAAGGATTTTTTTTTTCAAATGGCATAAGCCAAGTGACGTATCATTAAATAGGTATTTCTAAATGATATACAGATTTTGAAGGTTTTTTTTTTGATTAAGTATGCTAATACTTTACGAGACATTTGTTTCTTAAGTGGAAAAAAGCGTGCCAATAAATTTGAGACTGTTGGATTCAGTGAAAATTTCAAACTAAAATTGAAGGCCTCATCCTCAGCGGCATTTCGTTTTGCAAATACCTGTCCTCTATATTAAGTACATGATAATCCATGTAGGTACATATTATAAAACAAAGCCTGTCTGCGTGTGATCAATTTTCTCCAAATCTCTTGAACACTATATCTTTGGCTGAAAACCGTATAAAAATGGTTTTCAGCCATAGATATGGTGATACCCTTGGAAGGTTTCCCTTGGAAGCCGGCGCGGACCCATATATTCGTGTAATAAAATTTAAATCTATTGTAAGATATTCGACCATTTGGACTTCAATTAAAACGAGTTTTTAATCAATACATCCTGTTTGAGATTATAAGACCGGTTGGAATAAATATTCCATGCGAGTTAATTATCTACAAGCCGCCTAAATGTGTCTTAAGTGACTACTTACATCAGCTCAGCGGCGTGAGTGAGCAACTCACTCAGTGCCTAAGGAAGTACATGCAACAGTACTTCCTTTGGTATCAAATCCTTACTTGTTGCCTGTGGTACCTGGAGAGTATTTGAGCAGAATAGAGGGTCGAACATTTTTGTGGAGAAGCTTGGATGAAGCCAGCTGACAAAGGTTAGGACTAATTCTGGGGTTACAATTTCTTTTAGGATATTCTCTGATATCGAAGCTATCTATACCAAGCTCCTCATCTCGATATCATAAACAACGATCCTCGTATCCTCGTGCAAGCCTAACACGATATTTTTCAGGAAGCTTTAGAGCGATGCCAGGTTGATTGGCGATACGTTGAAGTACTAAGAGCACTATAAAACGCTTCCAGCTTAATTAGACGTTGACCTTTATGCTGATGTTTGGCCCGCAACATTTAATTATAAATCGGAGTTTGTAACGAGTTCGCTAGGAACTGGTTTGGGTGCAGGATGTTAACGGCACGCATTTTTTGCACAATCACATGATTATAATAACATCAACGTATTTTGTCAACAGATAAGACTTGTGATGCACTTCAACCAAACTGGTCGGCCGTATGATACCGCTGCAGAGTGGCAGCTGCGCTATTGTGTACCAAGCGGTCTGTGAAGGTGGACTATCTATATGAAGTAAAAGAATACAACGCTAAATTGCTAGAAATATTTCTGAGCAGTATCGGTAAGAGTTTATCCACCACTAGAACCTTAGAAACATACTTGATTTATGGTCACGACTTATAGCGGTATATAATTCGAACGCGCCACATGGGGTGCAGGTTTGTAGGACATGAATCGTGGCTAAAACTAATGAGACTAGCGGCTAACTTGTTACTCTGAAATAGAAGTCATTGAGCTATATAGTGGAGGCGCTGTTGTTGTATACATGAAGCTGTATTGTATAGCTCAAGGGACAAACATGCGGATCATGTGAGGGTACGTGACAGCCATTTGCGTGAGGGACACGGGGGACGAACGAGCAGTCAGACCACCTGATGACAAGTGATCACCGACCGTTTGCTGTAAAGTCATAGTGTGTGGCGTGTATCCAGATTAAGTATACTCTACAGTGTCTTGAAATAACACTAGATGCTAAATTGCAGTGGGGTCCTTATATTGCAAGACTTGCGAGTAAACTTAGTTCTGCCGCATATGCAGTTAGAATAGTTATGCTGTATCCTGATGAAAATATGACAAGATTAGTTTACTTCAGTTACATTCACAGCATTATGTCTTACGGCATACTGTTGTGGGGGAATGCTGCCCACACCAATACTGTATTTGTGCTGCAGAAGCATATAAGGTAGTCCCTAATACTTCACTAAGAGGTAAGTTCAAAGAAATTAGATTGATGGCTGTTTATTCACAATACGTTTTAAATAATGTAATGTACGTCCGTAAGAAATGTAAATGAATTTGAGAAAAGCGATATTCATGATAGAAATACTCGGAATATACATAAACTGAATGCGCCAGTGATAAGACTAGGCAAATTGAGTAATTCGTTTCGGGGGTAATTTGTACGTCTATACAGTAGGATCCCGGAAAACGTTCAAAATCTTTCAATCAGTATATTTAAAAATATAAGAGAATGAAATACAATTATGATGTAACTGTGTATATTATCTCGAATCGTTATCTGAGTTTGTTTCGCCGGTTTTTCTCAGGTCAGGGTTAGGGTTGTACCGTTAATAGTGAAGTAATAACGTTCAAAAAAATGTAAAGTATTATTTTGATTTTTGTATAGTCTAGACTCTAGAGAGTAACAGAGTTCGGCTGAAGTATTTCTAAAATCCATGAAAATGTTCTACTACAAAGTCAAACAGCACATACTCATAGCCGCTGAGAGCCGAGTATCGCCAAAAGAGCAGCGTGCGGCTGAAAGTAAAAAGGAGTTACGAACTCGCTGTAACCACGCCGAGCGCGTGTACTCTACTATGCGAACTCGCTATAACCCCGCCGAGCGCGTGTCCCCTGCAATACGAACTCGCTGGAACCCCGCCGAGCGCATGTCGGATCGGCCAGTCCAGTGAGTGAAGAAAAAAGAATAAGGAAAATAGTGATATCAAGTGCCCTCAGTTTTCATCTCACTCGCACAACCGCCTGGATCCGTTCCAGCACGCTATAGCTGTTCTTTTCAGGATAGCGTCCTTTGCAGGACGTGAACGCCGAACGTGCCGGAACTTTCTATTGTTGAAGCCTGTCGTCGTGACGTCACGTCGTTTATTAAAAACGGGCGTGATCATCGCGGCGCCTCGCCGACAACAGTACGCCACAAGGATCGCGGAGGACAACACCCGGCTCGGTATGAGTAGGTGCTCCTTACAGTAAGATGTCGCTGCCTACCGACCACGGGTCCCCCGCCCGCATCAGGACCTCTTCAACTTCGTCCACATCATCCACCCGCTCGCTCCCGAGAGACCCGAGGATCAAGAGCGGTACCCCATCCTCCACCGCCAAGAACTCCATTGCCACCGCAAAACTCGAGCTGCACACCAGCCAGCAGGTGAGTAAGCCCCGCACCAGCCCCGCCGTGAGTGCACCGCACACGCCATGCACCGAGTCGGCGCCGGCATGCAGCGCGATAGACACTGATGTCCATTCGTATGCGTTCCGGCGCCCCCCGGGTGTGAGGCCGAGTCCGTGCAACCGCCACACAGCGAACTAGATTGGGCTGATTTTATACACAAAAACAGGAAGTACCTACATGCTCCGGAGTTCCTGCGTACCTGGTATCCTGGTTACCAGCAGTCGCTCGGCATCATAGATGCAGAGGGCGAGTTCACCGTCGACGCTGGTAAGCGGCTGAAAGCTCTGAAAAAGCGGGCACGTTCTACATCACCGGCGGCACGAACTGATGCTCGTTCGCCCCCGGTGAAGAAGTCTTCTAATACGTACGCAAGCGTGGCGGCGACAACACCCCCACCATCGACGTCAGAGCAGCAGCGGCCAATCAGCGCGCCCGGCCCGAGTGGGGCGATGCCGCCGAAAAATATTTCGAGGTACCCTCCACTCATCGTCTAGCGCTTACCAAATTGGACACGCCATTTCCAAGCGCTCCGAGACCGGCTCGGACACAATAGTAGCGGCCGCCGCTACGGGCAAGGTGTACGCTTCACGCCGAGGGACGAGAGCGAGTATCGCATTACTCAAAGATACCTCTCTGATCTTGAACGCGACGAGGGAATCTCTTGGTTTTCCTACTCGCTCCCGGCGGACAAGAGCGTCAAAGTCGCAATCAGAGGCCTTCCTGCGGACACCACCCAGGAAGAGATAACCGACGCCCTCATCGACATCGGCTTCGAGACCGAGTATGTCCGACCAATACGAGCCCGCCAGGGGAGACCGGGGTGTATCCACCTAGCGTATATTAAAAGGACGGCGACTACGATCCCCGACATCTATGCCGTCGACAGCCTGTTGGGCATGAACGGGATCGTGGTGGAAGCCTGGCGCAGCCTCCGTGGCCCGGCTCAGTGTCATAGGTGCCAGAAGTTTCGGCACTCGAGTCACAACTGTCACCGTAAGATAGCCTGCGTACGTTGTGGCGAAGAGCATGCGACTAAGGACTGCCCAAGCCCCAAGGATGCCCCTGCCACCTGCGTCAACTGCAGTGGAGCCCATCCTACCAACATCAGGAACTGTCCGGCCTTTAAGCGCGAGGTCCGTAACAAGCGTGCCGGACCGACGGCCGCTACTACCGCACCGACACTAGGCGCACGGGCTTCAACTACAATAGCCGATGCCCAAGTGCCTCCTCCACCTCCCGAGCAGCCGCATCTCATGGCGCCGGCGAACGGCCCTACTCCGCGCACGGCGTCCGCCCTACCATCAGCGAACAAAGGTAAGTCGAGACGTGGCAGGGGCAGGGGTAAGAAAGGAGACCCCAACACCAACTCCGATGCAACAGCCACCAGCCAACAATGACCAGCGCCAACCGTGACCGGCAAGAAGCCGGAGGTACCCTCCCAGATGGCACCCGGGTCCGCTCGCATCCCCACCAGGGCGACTCAGCGCCGGACCGGCGTTGCAACGTCGCCACCCCTCTCACTACCCGCCGCCTTAATGGACATGGCAAGCCGGTTCATGCATACTATCCGCAAAGGCGGCTCCATCACCGAGGCCCTCATCAGCTGTGCATCACAACTAGTGTTGATAATGCCAGCGATCATTCACAGCATAACCACCTTGCTCAATGGCGAACCTCTCACTCCTTAATTGGAACGCCCGGGGCCTCCTCGGGAAGCACAACATTCTGCGTCACGTCCTCCGCGAACGTGACGTGTATGTTGCCCTCATATGCGAGACCCACCTCACACCGGGACGACATTTCGCAGTGCCCGGGTACCACACATACCGGCTGGACTACATCCCTCCGCCGGACGGCCGCCCGTGCCGCGGTTTGGCCGTATTGGTAAGGCGCACAATAATCCACCAGGTGCTGCCGCCGACGCTTACTACCTCGCTCTACACACTCGGCGTTGGGGTGTGCTTGGATGCCAGACCCACCCAGCTGTTCACAGCCTATAAGCCCCCCAACTTCCGCCTAGATCTCCCGGAGATTCACGGGCTCTTATCAGAAGAGCCCACTGTAATCGCCGGGGACCTAAACGCCAAACACACGGCCTGGTACTCGGGGTATTGCACCAGCGACGGCCGTCGATTCCTCGCAGACGCGGAAGCCCGCGGATACACAATCCTCGCCCCTGACCAGCCAACATACTTCCCGGTGAACCTGGACCACCAGCCCGACGTATTAGACATCGCCGTCATGGACCGCGTGGAGGGATTGGTCACCCAGGAGGTCCTCTCCGACGCCCTCCAATCGGACCACTGCCCGGTCCTAATCAGGATCGCCACAGCCCCGGCTCGTTCCCTTCCGACTCCTCGGCGGCCAAAGCTTGACCGCACGGCCTTCGCACGCGAAATAGACGTGCGCACCCTCTCGTTCTCGGTGGCGTCTGCGGCGGACGTGGACCGCCTGGCGGAAGGCCTAACCTCGGCCTTCACAGCCGCGCTGGCCGCGGCCACCAAACCCCCGGGCCCAATCCCCGTCTCCCGGCCGGACCTCACCTTCCGATTGGACCACCTAATTAAAGAGAAGCGCAAGCTCCGCCGTCAATGGCAAAGAACGAGATGCCCCACTATCCGGGCCGCTTTCAACAGAGCTGCCGCGGTGGTCAAGCTCGAGTTCGCGGCACACTACACGGCGACTTGGGAACACCGCCTCTCCCAGGCCGCCGAGGACTTGCCGTCTGTGCACCGCCTCTGCCGACAACTCGCCGGCAGCAAGGTGCCCATCCGTCCGCTAATACACGAGGATGGGGACCAACGTTACCGTGCAAAAGACAGAGCCGATATCCATGCCAGGTACCTCACACAGGTCTTTACACCACTGGCCACCGCCGCGACTGGCCGCGAGGATGAAGTGGTCGCACAGGTAAGGGAGTACTTCGCCCGCGAGGGTTCCCCCTCTCTACCAGCCCAGGAGACCGCCACCGCCGCAGCACCCTTCTTCTTCGTGTCGCCGAGCCAGGTCCGTCGCACCCTCCTCAAGGTTAATCCCAGGAAAGCCCCAGGCGCCGACCAGATCCCCAACTCGGCTCTTCGACTTGCCTCTCCCAGGACAGCAGCCGCCATTGCCCGGCTATTTAATGGAATATTCCGCACGGGCCATTTTCCATCTCTATGGAAGACGGGGGAGGTAATCTTGATCCCCAAGAAGAGGAAGAGCCTCCGGTCTCCCGCCGACTACAGGCCCATCACGTTGCTGCCCGCGCTCTCCAAGGCGTTCGAGCGATTCCTCCTCGAACGCCTCACCCCTTACCTGCCAACTCGGGCCGATCAGTTCGGCTTCAGGACCGAGCACTCGACCACCCACCAACTCATCCGCGCCATACATTACATCACCAACGCCGTCAACAAGAGGGAATCAGTCGCGGCGCTCTTCCTGGACATGGAGAAGGCGTTCGACCGCGTCTGGCACGAGGGTCACAGGTTCCCCGTCCCCTTGTCACCATAGTGCGGTCATTCCTCAACCACCGCACCTTCTACGTCAGAGTGGAGGATGCTCGCTCGCTCACATGCCCCATAGGAGCCGGAGTTCTCCAGGGCAGCTGCCTCTCCCCTGCTCTGTTCAATCGATACGTCGACGACATCCCCAGTAGCGAGGGTGTCATGGCCGCCCTGTACGCCGACGACACGGCGTACCTTGCCAAGTCACTAAACCACCAGAACGCAGCCGCCAAGATCCAGAGGATCCTGGACAAGCTCCCTGACTGGCTGACGCAATGGCGACTGAGCGTCAACACCGTAAAGTCACAGGCGGTGATCTTTCCCCGCTGTCGGAGCATCCCACAACCCCTGACGCTCGGCGGCGAGCCCATTCCTTGGGCCTACCAAGCAAAATACCTGGGCGTCTGCCTGGACGCCGGCCTAACTATGGGTCCCCACGCCTGCGCCTCAGCGGCTCAGGCCTCCGCAGCGCTTCGACAGCTGCAGCCGGCGCTGTCGAGGTTCCTCTCACTGAAGGTAAAACTTTTAATATATAATCTCTACATCCGATCCCGCCTGACGTATGCGGCTCCAGCGTGGTACCACCTACTGGCGCCCTGCCACAAGCGTCGACTGCGCGCGGTCCAATCCAGGGCCCTGCGCCGCATAGTCGACGCCCCCCGCTTCGTCAGGAACTCCACTATTTCCCGGGACCTCCAAGTGGAGGACCTCGACAGGCATATAGCCGGCCTGGCCTCCCTTCTGTTCACCAAGGCGGACGCCTCTGCCCAGACCACGCTTCGTCATCTCGCCCCCTACTACAGGCAACCTCCCGACCGCATAGCGTATCCGCGCAACTCCGCGCAGCCCCTGATGTGCTGGGCGATAGTCCGTCGCGGGCGCCCACAGGAGTAGGACGCCTGCGGTCAGTCTTAGTTTTTGTTTTAGTTTTTAGTTTTAATTTATTTCTCACCTTGCTTCTCACACTTCATTTATGCCAATTCTCACATTGCTTCTCACTCATCAACCATTGCTTCCCCTTTAATAATTCATCATCACGCTTCCAAGCTCACACGCTTATTAACTCTTCACGCTCTCACCATTCATGCTTCCATTCTTCTAACCCAATCATGCTTTCACTATTCTTGCTTCTAATGACACGCATCCTGTTTCCCTTACTGAATCCTATACCCTTTTGCTCCCTTGTATCCAAGTCCCCGTAGTGGGGTTCTTATCAGTAAATACGGTACGGGAATGGCTTCCTTCCCCCTTTTTCCCTTCTTTTTAAAAAGCCGTGGAGCTCACGCGCGCGCCTAATCAGCGGGCATCCCGTCCTTGGTCGCTGGCTGCCACTCGCTGGGCCTTCACCAGGATTACCGGCGATCTCACCCGGTGGGGGCAGACCGCCCAGGACGACCCCGCTGTGAGGACGAGCGCACAGGCTCCACTGGCAACCGCCCCCTTAACGAGACCTGCACAGGTCTCCCCAACGACCGCTCCAAATTGATGGAGTGAGACCCCGCTGCCGCCGGAAAAGGACCACAGTCCTGATACGGCTCCCTCTATCCCCTTGCGGGGGCATGAGATGACCCCACTCGCTCGAGCGCATGTCCCCTGCTGTACGTCGCTACACACGGTCACTGTATTTTTACGTGCTCCAACCAAAATCATTTGTTTGTAACCAATATTAATTAATGACAATTATTGTTCATTTATTACTTTTAGCTTAATTATATATTAGTGAATTGTTTATAATTTTATATTTTAGGTTAAGAAAGAAGTATTTATTATTTCAATCCAATTTGATATTTATTTATGATTATTGTTAAATTTATTCTTTGATTTGTTTTACAAGTGTAATTAATTTTTAATTGTGTGTTAAAAATTGTTTGGCAGATTGTCGGATACAAAATAGTAGTAGAGTATAGCTTGTTAACTGAATGACCGACAGGCGGCGGGAAAAAGTTAGTCGATGGCATTCAACAATTAGGCCGAAGAGGACATTCAGTACTCAATCGTTGAAGTGATCGGTCGTATACCTATGACTATTGAATATATATATTATATCTATATCGATGTAACTAATCGGAATGTTGTTTCGGAGATTCGTATTGTTAAGTCATGCCAAATGTGATTCTTAGTATAGGGTCGGCGTATTAACCATGTTGAACGAAGTATGCCCAGGTCACAGGGTCCTAAGTTAGTGGTGATACGGAAGCGCCCAGGTCACAGGGCCCAGATAATGACGAGCCACAAGTGCCCAGGTCACAGGGCCGTGGCATTGCTAATAATTATGACGAGCCACGAGTTCCCAGGTTACAGGGGGTGATATTACTAATAATAATGACGAGCCACGTGTTCCCAGGTCACAGGGGTGTAGTATTACTGATAATAATGACGAGCCACGAGTTCCCAGGTCACGAGGCCGTGGTATTGCAGATAATAATGACAAACCACGAGTTTTCAGGTCACAGGGGCGTGATATTGCCAATAATGATGACGAGCCACGAGCTCTCAAGTCACAGGGGCGTGGTATTGCTGATAATAATGACGAACCACGAGTACCCAGGTCAAAGGGGCGTGGGATAACAGATAATAATGACAAACTACGAGTACCCAGGCCACATTGCCGTGGGATTGATTACAAGCCAGAAGTACCTAGGTCACAGGGTCGGGGTCGTGCTCAAAGTATGATCTGGACAACTACGACAGTCCGAGTTCAACGAGGTACATAACCCTAAATTTGATCATTCTAATGATACGATTATTCTAGATAAATTTCTTGATATCTTGAAAGAATTTAAAATTTCCAATAAACCTAAATTAATTTAGATAGAAATGTTATACCTGACTTTGATCCTATGTGTAAAGGAACAAACTGTCTTGACTTGGCTTGTCAAAGTAGGACAATGCTCTACTATTTATCAGTGGGACGAGAGGTAACCCATTCATTATGCACTTCCAAAACTAACTGGCGCTGCTAAAACCTGGTACCAAGGTTTACCATCACCCTTACTTTCTTGGAGTGAATGGAAAAGAAATTAATAGAATCGTTTCCCTTTCGCGAAGATTATGCAAAGCTTCTGACAGAAATGTTGCCCAAAAGAGCTCGATATAGCGAGTCTTTGAAACGTTACATTGGTGGAAAATATACAATAAACAAGCGGTAGATTGTATTTTATTTGGTGTGGAGGATAGACCTGTGAGAGTTGGTGCCCTAGCAGCCCAGTTTTCGGAACCTGAACAAGTACTTAAATATTTTAGAACCGTAAAAGTTGGACAAAGTAGGGACCACCAAGATTTTGCCCAGCAGCGGAATGGTCGTAGAAACCTTTCTACAAGGGCAAATATCGCTTGAGAGAATACTGTGACTACCCTTATATGTTACAATTGTAACGATATGGCAATTGCATTATACATATTGCAATAAGATGGGACAACTCGAAAATCATTGTTATAAGAAGATGAATAGAACAAAAGAGAAGGACGGTTTATAAGTCAAAGGACGATAAGAGAAACAAGTAGCTGAATTCTATATGACTCTAACGATAAATATACGATAGACATCAAAGTTAATGATTCAACTATCAAGGGTCACGTTAATTTAGGTAGTCAGTGTTCAATTATAAAATAATGCATTGTTACAAGATTTGAATCTTATCATTGACGGGTCCGAGAATCTGCCAGTATTAGGGGGTAATTTAGTATCACCAGTCGGCGTTGTAACTAGTAGAGTAGAAGTATAAGGATTCCTGCGAAGCCCGGAAGGGAGAAATGTCAGTGAGGAATTATAAAGGCTGGAGGAGGTTTTACGGTTGCTTAAAGAAGGGAGACTTATACTGAAATTGTGTGTATGTGTAAGTGTCAGTTCTACCAAAGCCAAATCGACTTTCTCGGTTTTGAGGTTAGTGCAGAAGGTATTCGTTCAGGATCTGAAAAAACTGATGCTGTCTCCAAATTTCCCGTACCAAGGGATCAGCACGAAGTGAGGCAATTTCTTGGGTTATCTTAAGACGATTTATAAAGGGTTGTGTTCTTATAACGTCTCCTTTAACGGATTTGTTACGAGAGGACTCTGTTTGGGCATGGAAAGAAGTTCAACAACACGCTTTTGATAATATAAAGTCTCTGCTAACTGTCTCAACTACACACGGATGCCTGTAAAGAGGGTGTTGCAGGAATATTGCTTCAATCCAATGTTAGTAGAATTCCAGCCTATAGAGGTTAGAATTCCACTAACCTGTTTTATTCACAACCTACTTTAGTCGCAAGACTACAACTGACGAACGCTTCACTCATACGAGTTGGAGACCCTCGCATTTATAGCATGATTGAACCGTTTCAGAGTGTATTTAGTAGGAAGATATTTACACAATTAAATGCCCTCCGCTAAACATTAACCATACGTGACATAATTATAAGAGTTACCCGGTGGTGGGTGTAAATACAGGAGTTTGACTGATCTATTACTACCCGGTTCAGGTATGTTGCATGCGGATGCGCTTAGTCGTAACCCTGTTGCCGATAGTGTATCAGAATCTCATATTCTAGATGTGCTTGCCGTCGAAATAATAGAACAAGATTGGATTGTTACTGTTTAATGTGCGGACGTTGAATTAAAAACGATAAAGAAAATCCTCCTTTATCCGACAAGTGAACAGGTTACTGTAACTTATAAAGATTGTGAATAAAAAAAAATGGTCGTATTTGTCGCATCGTTGGTGACGAACTGAACTGGTTAGCACCTAAAAGTGTTCGTTGGCAGATAATTCAGAAGAACCACAATGATGTCGGTCATTGTGGATTCGATATAACGTTGCAACGAATCAAAAAAAAATTACTGGTTTTCTAAAATGCGGCGGTATGTAAAAATATATGTCACATCCTGATTGGGATGTGATCACCATAAAATACCCTGGGGAAAACGCGAAGGGGAATTGCATCCCATAAAGAAAATTAGTATTCCTTTCCACACAATTCACGCTGACCATTTGTAAGAATTCAGAAAGGTAATTGTTATTTATTTGTAATCGTTGACGGTTTTACAGATAGGCATCAGGGATAATCACTAAAACTTGTAAATAAATAACAAGGACCTTATCGCATAATATAATGTTACCCAGTGACCGATATCTCATAGAAGATACTCCTAAAACTCGAACACATGGGCGATGTTACGAAAATATTGTAGCTTTAGAAAAAAATCAGCCATGGTTAATTTGCGATGGAAACTTCGATAGTGAGAATCATGATAAAGATGAAGGTTCTCCCAGTGATAAAGAGGAGTGATATTATATAAATTAAAATATAGACAAAACATAATAATAATGATTAAATTATGTACTTCAGGTAAAATATATTTAATAATTTATTAAAACGTCAGGATGTTACTTTTAAAAATATTATTATTTAATCATTTTAATTTTGGTTTTAATGTAATCTTATGTTAGTAAATTACTTGGTTGATTTACTTAAAACATTTAATATTGTCTTGTATAAATGATGTATTCCTTAAATAAATAACGATTAAATTATATAATTAACGCAGAGAAAAAACATTAATTAAATAAAATTACTACAAATTTAATAAAATGTTAAATAAGATAATAATACCTTTGAGAATATTATTTTATGTAACTACATCACTATTAGTTGGTACTACTACAATCTGTGTACCTGCACTATTTTTGTCTACAACTGTTTAACGTAGTTCGTATATCTGGCGTAAGTAGCGATGGGACTCGCTACAAATAGGATGGCCGAGTTGTTAGCTTATTTATTATTTTTAGTTTAATTATATATTAGAGAATTGTTTATCATTTTATATTTTATGTAAACAAAGAAGTATTTACTATATCAATCTAATTTGATATTTATTTATGATTAAGATTGCTGTTAAATCTATTCTTTGATTTGTTTTAAAAGTGTAATCAATTTATAAATGTGGTAATAATTGTTTGGCTGATTGTCGGATACAAAATAGTAGTAGAGTATAGCCTGTTAACTGAATGGCCGACAGGCGGCGGGAAAAAGTCAGTCGATGGCATTCAACAATAAGGCCGAAGAGGGCAGTACTCAATCGTAGAAGTGATCGGTCGTATACCTACGACTATTGAATTTATGATATAAATGAAATCTCAAGTGTATTTCGTGTTTTCCTTCGAAACTGCTAATATGATGTCGGGGTCAATCGTACATGGCGGTGATCGTATCTGGACCACCCGAGTGGAAGTCTAAAGCGCTAACCACTAGGCCACTGTGGCTGCGTTTTAAGTAATATATGTGTAATTTTATTTTAATCAAATAACGTGCATTGTTGGAAATATTTCATCGGTTTCTACCGAGTTTCCTCCCTTGCTCTGGTCATCTACTCCTGATGGTTTCCTGATTTCTTCAACAAAATATACGATCTGTTAAGATAATTAGGTACCTAAGTAAATGACCTTCGCGGAACTATAGCGAAGCAATGAATCAACATGTCTATACTTGTAGCATACCGCATGCCCGACATAGCTCAATTGAAATGTCTTGAATAGCAATGTACTTAATGACCATCTTAGTCGGCATTACACGAAGGGCTCGACGACTACGCAGGTCTTAAAAACTGTGTTTAATAGTAAGGACGTTAATGTTGCGATGCGACTCACTAAGAGATGTGGAAAAGGAACATTTGTTTAGGATATGATAAAATTAACATTATATGTGAAGAAATGTTTTTGTAGAAAAACATAAGGATTCGTTAAAAAATCTACAATATTTTATTTAATGTGACAAAGTTTTAGATGAATATTTATATATTTTAATGTTGATCTTAAATTATTATTAATATTATTAGTCCCTCTTAGATTAAAAAATACACAAAGGTCACGCCTTTATTATATACTCACCGATAAAAAAATCTATTCTATTATCCAATTAACCAGAAAAACTTGTTAGACAATGCAATGAGCATTTTTCATAAGTAATCAATAATATATTACGTATGCATAAGCATTTCTATATTCAAATAGTTTTTTATTACCCGGAAAAATAATTATTAGGCACCAACCGCGTCAGGAGTTACGGACAGGACTAAACAACCGGCGTGTTACGGCGAGTCGCTATGGGACGGAAGCACAGGAGGTTCAATGGTATACTTCCGCGCAGCCGCCAGTATATCCTCCTATGCATCCTCCTATGCATCCTCCTATGCAACGGAAATACACTACATCCTCCTATGCAACGGAATTGTGCTGGCACGACCGGGGCTGTGCCTCTCGCTAACTTGATACCGTCGCCAAGTGACAGCGTCGCTGTCGCGTTTCGTGCGGTTTGTGAGTACCTGGTGGTCCATTAGGGGGATGATAGGAGTGCGACGCATCTTCGTAACCACCATGGAAATGTCCATGGGCATGAAAGGCTCCGATTTCTCGTTCGCTCCCTTATGCTATAAAAAAACCTTCTTACGTAAAGGCTATTAAAATAAGACAACGAAAAGCTTATCCAGTTTCTTGCGGCAAAATAAATATCGTCCTAAAGTTTTAATAAAAATAAGTGAAATGGAATAATTTCCTGCTCAATGTTGCGATTCAGTTTGGTCCGCATTGTCGTAGTTATGTTTTTAAAACATTTTATATTTCTTAAAGCAATACAGACACTAATTATTCGTATCATCCTAAATGATTCATTGCACCCTTTAAATATTTTACTTAATGTTTTGGCGTCAGTGTCATGTTTAGTGTATTATAAAAATATAGTTTTGTTATGTCTGAAAAATAATTTAAAAAAATTATACCATAACATTTTGCTATTCATAATAATAATACCCATTGTAGATCCATTGTTTTAATCTAAATAAATTTTTTCAAATACCCTACATGGTATCTAAGCCATGTTTGTAAAACCGACACGATTCCGGTTTAAATACAAATTCAAAGGAAAATTACCGGTACATAATTGTTGCCATTTAACTTTAGATTAAAAGCAGATAATTTCTTGGTAAAATAGGTGCCCTGATAATAATAGTAAAGAGTGATGTCGCTGCATTGCATACGTATTGGGCGAGCATGACCCTGGATGTCTCGTTCATACTGGGAAATCCGAGACAAAATTTTTATTCATGACTTCTTATAATTCTTAATGAAAGTTAATAACACTAGCTCCTATTCCAGTCCTATGAAGACCTGAGATGAGATGATCTTTTTCGTTAAGTCGTTTTTCGACGATGACTAACAACACCCATAGACCAAGGAGTGGTTATGGAGGCATGCTACTTCTTTCCTTCTTTCCAGTGGATCACTAATCAATGCTTTACTACCGCAATTTTCGAGAGAGTTAAATTGTTTATCATTCAATGGCCCTACAAAGCGCTACATTTTAGCTGTTTTGCGGCGGTATCATGTGAGCGTGGGGCTGCAATACAGCAGACTCTACTTCTCACTGTTATTAGTTTACAGCATAAATAAACGGTGCTTACAGATATTCTGCGGCGAGGCTCGGAGCTGCAATGCTCCGGTCTCTCAAGGATTATAATCACTACATTGTATTATTTCTATCAAACTTATCGGAATATTTAAAGGAAGGAAACGAGGAAAATAAAGATTGACGCAAGAAAAAAAGGAAGGAATGAAAGATGAAATAAGCATAATTTTCATGCGAGTGTTTATGGGCGTCGGTAGTATAAAAAAGCTCCGAATGCCCGTATATATTCCGTTACCATTACAAAAGGGCAGAGAGATTGGAGTGAAAGAAATAAAGGAAGAAATGTAGCAAAGATTGCAGTAAGAGAAGGAAATGAACCAAATAAGTGTGAAAGTGAGTGTAAGAAATTAAGTAAAGAAAGAAAAATGTTAAAGGAAGAAGGAAAAGGAAGGAAGGATAGATTGAAGGAGGAGAAAAAAATAAGTAAAAGTCACTCGAATCCGGCATAAAATGTAAATAAGAACCAACATTATTTCATTTCGTATCCGCATCAGCAATCGTACCAACTTTTAGTAAGAGACGCCCAGAGATATCCGCAAAACCAAGGCCTAAACCCTCGCGGCATCCGGACTCATACAACACTCATTTTCTTCTCTTTAGGCACTTAACAATAAACAACCGACAATAAACTTTGAAAGTCCACTAACGATCGCAATTCAGCCATTCAGGAAAAAGTCATTTTTTCGCTTTGTACAAAGACTGGAATAACCGATATCCCATCTAAACATGAATCTGAAAATAGCCCAGCTCAATATTTAAGAAATAAAATGCGTCTTTGCCGACTACACGATCAACAAAAAAGAATGTTAGTAGTAAAATTTTCTTTCCAGGTAGTTTAGGTATCGTGGTAATAAAATATAATATAAGAAAAGATGATGCTTAAGTTACATTAACTTAAGTTTACCTGCTGAGATTGTTTTGCTGGTCCTTATCAGGTCAGGGTTAGGGTTGAATAGGTAGCAGTAAGGTAACGACGTTCATAAAGAAATTTACAAAATCCTACACTCAACGAGCGGCATAGTCGTCAGTCCTCGTTGTTTAGGCCTTGTCGTAGTGGTGGGGCTCAGTGGCCTGGGGTGAACCCAGGCGAAGCCAATTGAACCGAGGGGGATGTTTGCACCCCTCTTATAATACTAAAGAGCAACAGGACGCGAGGATGAGAAGGGCATCACTGATGGCACTCGCGGTGGTTTCTGTGAATATTCGGCACTATCATGTGCCGCGAGTCCCACACACCACTGGACTGGGGTCCAGTCCCAGGGCCGTGGAAGACTCGTAAATGCGTTTCTACGCGTCAACAAAAAAAAAGAAAGTCATTGGTCCACCGGCTGGGGACCTTCCAACACTCAACGACAAAACTTGATTTACAAGAACATGTCAACCTTTGAGAATTAAACCCTTGAGTATCCCGACTGTTAGAATAAAATCAGTTCGCACTATTAGGAAGCTAAAACTAAGATACACATATTGCATGTTACCAATAAAACCTTTCAGAGTATCGTATCTCATGGTCCCTCATTGCTTCCCCCTCCAGTCACGTGACGCATCCCGCCTGCAGCACCGCTAATATCTGATATTTTATCCTTTTTTATTCTCTTCGGCGGGGAATTTCCTAGTTCCTTAGTTTTTATAAAAAAAAGTCATTTCATATCGTAGTTAATGAAATGCAGATTTTAAACAAAATATGGCCATTTAGATTAAAATTATACATATTTTTTCATAAATAAATGAATACTAAGGAAACACATTTTAATCTATGAAACATTTAATTATCATCTGTATTAATTACTTAATAATTAAGGTCTTTGTAGGCTCACAGACATCACTCTCAAAGTGTTCTCGTGGAGTATCTTGTAAAATTTACCGAAGGGCTGTTTAAATTGTTTTGATAAGAATCGTGAGTTATTTGACATTAAACATTATATAGGTACGGTTTTCTGTCTACGAAGCTTGTTAGGTTTTTTAGCCTCTCGGTCTACGAAGTGTCACGATGTTATTCCAGATGGCGATTAAAGTGTTATTTGGAGTGGGGTAAGATCTGAGATCTCGTTGCCCACATTAAAAGTGTTTTTACTGATTACATCGCGGATTTGTCAGGTGTTTTGCAAAAACAGGTCCTGGCTTTACAAAGTAGCAGGACGATTGGATTGTAAATTATAAACTGCAAATGTCTAAGCGGTCCTCAACTCATACGTGATGTATTATACCAAGAGAAACAACCGTAACACATGCTTCACACATTGAAGCAGTACTATCGTAATGAGCATTCGCGCAAACTCTACATTCTAACAGCTTCCCGGCGTCAATAGTAAATAACGTAACAGAAATTTGTCGATAAAAATTGAAGTTAAATTGAGAGATAAAGATTGATACGTGATTTAACGACCCCCTTATTAGGCCCATACATACCTACTATTATGGAAATTATTTACATACTTAAATGGAATACCTGAATACTCGTAGAACCGGTAAGCGGGGACGTATAGAGTTCAGTGACGTGGTCGTGTTACACTTTTTACGTAAATACGCTTCCTTGTGGCCATAGACGTGTGGTATCTCGCTAGATGGGCTTCTCTAAAGAGTGCCTCTAGTATTTGTTAAGAAATAGTTTTGATTATGCTAACCCTTTGTGAGACATTTGCTTCCAACGCGGTACAGAGTGCGTGTGTCCCACTTACAAGAAATTTGCGATAACATAATTTAATAAGAACTTCACACGAAGGTATGTTTCAACCAAAACGATTTGATGGTTTCACAGATATGTATTTTTTTGTTGGTTGCCACGAATCACTTCACAGAGGAGTGTGAGGCGCAATCGGCCGGCTTCTCTTCACAGAGGAGTGTGAGGCGCAATCGGCCGGCTTCTCTTCATGAGGCGCAATCGGCCGGCTTCTCTTCACAGAGGAGTGTGAGGCGCAATCGGCCGGCTTCTCTTCACAGAGGAGTGTGAGGCGCAATCGGCCGGCTTCTCTTCAAATTTCAGCCATTTGCCATTTGTATGAGGTTGTCAGTCGTCTGCTCACATCACTTCACTAACAGTGGCAGTAGCATCGTTTAACCTGAAACACCGTACCACCAGGGTTGTGGTCTTCGACGGCCCTGGGTGGGGTCCAGTGGTGTGTGGGACTCGCGGCACATAATAGTGCCGAATATTCACAGAAACCACCGCGAGTGCCATCAGTGATGCCCTGCTCATCCTCGCGTCCTGTTGCTCTTTAGCCCTCTCTTATTATAAGAGGGGTGCAAATATATAAATATATATACTAGTCAGAAACGACCCAACAGTTCTTAATCTACAGCTGAACAAGTCCAGTGAAGAGCACGTTGGAAAGCTCAACAACCAGTAAAATCACGGGCCCCACGCCCGGCGGGCCCCGGTCAGAGAACAGTCCGCGCACGTGGAACATCACAATCATTGGAGAAGCTTCTATGTAATGGAAGACAGAGTATCGCACCTTATAGTTATCCCCCTACTAAGGCCCTACAATGTCTATCAACTGCCTATTTCATCATTCGTCGGTATCGCCCATATCTCATTACATCATTCATGGGTTCATACATCATCATTCATCATTTTCAAACTGGGATTTGCGAACTTTTGGAGCACATAAAGTTTTCATCGAGTGTTCAGGGTGATATTTTCGTACAACATCTTTATTTGAAAGGTAGAGACTTGCAGTCTTCTGGTAAATCCACAAAATCCTAAATTTCAGCGACCCTGAAACTTGTGTCTATCACGATGACCTTCATCTAGAGTAAACCCCAAAATGTTTATACTGCCTTAGATATAAAAGACGATAAAGGACTTACCCCGAACCCCCTCGTGCCCTGAGGCCACACTCGCGAGAAGAACCAGCGCGCGCCACATGTTTGCCACTACTGGCCGCGCGCCTCCACCCTGCACACATATATAACCTCACCCGTCTCCTCGTATAATATTGAGATACACAAAGAAAAACATAATTAGTGATTGTATCGGTTTTTTAATCACATGCTTTATCTACACAATAACAAAGCTAGGACAAATAATAACTGAATTACAATCCACTTTACCGTGCGCTTAGGAACGTTCTTAGCAATAAATGAAGTCGGTTATTGTGGTGTTTCGAAAGGATGACGTCGCAGGCTCTAGATACTGAGGACTTCTGGACTTGTGGACTACATAAAAAGCGCATGTTTGATCGTTAATTTGTGTTTCAACGCGCAAGTACCTGGCTCATATCGTTATTTTGTGTTTCTACGCGCAAGTACATGGCTCATATTGTTATTTTGTGTTTCTACGCGCAAGTACATGGCTCATATTGTTATTTTGTGTTTCTACGTGCAAGTACATGACTCATATTGTTATTTTGTGTTTCTACGCGCAAGTACATAGCTCATATTGTTATTTTGTGTTTCTACGCGCAAGTACATGGCTCATATTGTTATTTTGTGTTTCTACGCGCAAGTACATGGCTCATATTATTATTTTGTGTTTCTACGCGCAAGTACATGGCCCATATTGTTATTTTGTGTTTCTACGCGCAAGTACATGTGAGGGCCACATTCGTGGACCAGTGACATCCACACACTGATAATGCAGATGTGTTGCCCACCTTCATTCCTCCTCCATTGATAGGCCACCGAAAACTGACAAATCGCACCAATCGTTGTCATTTGGCAGTGTCTCCCACGCTGAGAGGTACTTCGCCGTTCGCGACAGCCATCAGTTTACAAAGCTGCATGGTGAAACATACGTAAGATAATTTGTTTATCCACAATATTTGTGATCAATATTAAATATTTCAAATATTGTAAAATACAAATGATAGATTTTTTTCAAATGTAAAAGAAAGGGTTATGTTGTTATTTATCATTCATATATTATAAAGGGTGTCCAAGTGCCAGTATGGAGAACGTCAGCTCGGCAGCTTTCTTCGAGCGGTAATAGTGAAGCACTCAGTTCCAGCAGAATCTAAATCATTAACAGCTTTAAATGATATTTTACTGTACACAAACACACAGACAAAAGTATACCAAGTAAACTTGAGTAAGGTTTGTTCTTCTATTTGCGCCAAAGCACGACAATATTCTAACGTATACTTCTACAAGTTCAGAGTAACACATCACGCTTACTAGCGCCCAGTAGACACTGATAGGTCATAAAAAAGAGTTCTATGATTGTTGTCTGTCAACACGTGTGTTTGTATGCATCGTGTAAAATCTACGAGGATTTTTGATGCGGTTTCACAACCGTATCGCTTCCGGTCTAAATTTAAAAACAAACATGATCTCAATGCGCTGCTCAGGTGTTGGAGTTTAAGGTAACTACTACTAGGTTTAAGGTACACTCTTGCTTGGCTTCATACGATGGCACTTGTTCAATCAATGTTCTTTGTTCGCATTATGTTTCCGGAAATTGTTAGAAATGGAGTACAAATCTCTTTAGCAAATTTGTACAGAATTTCACCAAAAATATTTTGGATGTAACTAAACAAAATGCAAACAAACTACGCGCGTCGGCGTAGAGTGAAGCTATCCATAGCGCGTTGCTACCAGCATAATAGACCAGGGATATATGTAGGAACAAGCGCAAACGCGCTGAAACTACATAACGGATGGTAATGGAACTTGGCGATGTTTTAGCTTAAGGCCAAGAAGAACACATAAGGAATACTACTTGTCGCTCGTGGTTTTGTCGGAAATCCACGCAGACAAGGTCGCGGGCGGCAGCTATTTATTAATTTGTTTGCCAACTAAGCCATTCGTAACGATATGTTGTTTTAAGTTTTTATATGACCGCGGGAATTCTTGTTTACATTCCAATTCCAATTACTTTAAACCATATTTATATATTTTCTCTCTCGGTCTGTTTGCTACCTACTGATCTCGTTCTCTTTGCCATTATTTGTTATTTTAATAAACACCGGAACCGTTCCGTGCCTCCGGTTATTCCGTAAACTCGCGATCGCCTAAACATTGCCTATACATGTTTGACCTTTCTAAACATGTTATGATCGACGAGGATATAGGAGAAAAGTTGTAGATATGAAAAATCCAAAATAATATTTCTCCAGTTTCCCGAATGTGTTCGTTCACAGGTGCGGAACTGCTCGACCCACTGGTCGCGACTATTAACGACGTTATTAATGTTTTCATGTCAGCCATTTACTAAGAAACCTATCTCGCTCGAAGAGTCGGTATATTTCTTTAGTTCTTAAGACTCGTGACATAAGGCCTGCGATATGAACAAAATATGAGGAGTAAAATAATGTAGTGAAACATTATCATTGAGAGCAACGCTTTACCGCGCGTATGTCGCTATGTGTACCGGCACTAACCTGCTGCATCTCTGTAGCGGCAGGAAAAAGCTTGATTCAGTTCAGTACAATTTTCGCTCAGTCGCGCCTGACCAGCGCGAGCGTTGCCAGATTAATTTTCGTGTAGAATGGGATTTCGAAATCTTTACAGCGAAGGAAGCGGGATTCTTATGTAGAGAACGAGATATAGGAACACTTCATAGTTTTGACTTAAATCTAGGAATAGTAGAATATTTTTTTTTTACTTTTAATTATTTCATTTATCATTTGAAGACCTGCAGAAATCAGACGGACAGAACCTGCCCCGCACGGGACGTTTCATTTTGATATTAAAATCCGGAGGCACTGCTCCGCCGGCCGGGTGCATCGTGTATATAGTACCTTATGCCAAGGCACTGCACCGCCGGCCGGGTGCATCGTGTATAGAGTACCTTATGCCGAGATACTGCACCGCCGGCCGGGTGCATCGTGTATGGAGTACCTTATGCCGAGGCACTGCACCTCCGGCCGGGTGCATCGTGTATAGAGTACCTTATGCCGAGGCACTGCACCATCGGCCGGGTGCATCGTGTATAGAGTACCTTATGCCGCGGCACTGCACCGCCGGCCGGGTGCATCGTGTATAGAGTACCTTATGCCGAGGCACTGCACCGCCGGCCAGGTGCGTCTCGTATAGAGTTGAGACAATTATCAAGTTAAATAAATTATAATTAGTTACGACACATAAATGTTCACAATAGACAATAGACAATAGACGCGCGTCTGACATTGTCTCTTGTTGATGTTTCTTTGTACCAGACGTTACCTCATAACGCTACTCTAATGGCACGTGAACTCACAGAGACGTCACTCCTGTTTACTAATTGTTTGCCTCGTATAACATATTTTTGACTAAATAACTAACTAAATAATATTAATTATCATTGACCAAATAACAATTTGTTAGGTTGTGGCGAGGCCGACATAGGTAGGTGTAGCAGAGACTATTGACGTATCCACAACTATTGGGTTACTTTAATGTTTCATTATCGAGGCCATTGCGTCATTATTCTTTTTGTAGATAAGATTACTTATAAGTATACTCTATAGATTAAAATTACTTATAAGTATACTCCATAGAGTAAAATTGCTTATAAGTAAACTCTATGGAGTAAAATTACTTATAAGTATACTCTATAGAGTAAAATTACTTATGAGTGTACTCTCTACGGAGTAAAATTACTTATAAGTATACTCTATAGAGTAAAATTACGTATAAGTATACTCTATAGAGTAAAATTACTTATAAGTATACTCTATAGAGTAAAATTACTTATAAGTATACTCTATAGAGTAAAATTACTTATAAGTGTACTCTATAGAGTAAAATTTACAAATTGGTCTCTACACTACGAGGAACGGTCCACTTCAAACAGTCGAGTGGTACACATCCACACAGACAGCGCCGTAGTCATGAACATGCACAGCACAAGTGATCCACGAGTTACAGAGGTCATTATACACTAAAACCTTCCACGTCAATCGCCTTATCCATTGTTGACAACTGCATAAAATACTGTCCAGTAGGTTTAGAGAAAACCTATCACATACAGACAGACAGCGATAGCGGACTTTGTTTTAGAATAAGTGTAGAGAGTATAGAATGGCTTAAAATGGCTTCTTGTTATTAAATAAGAAGCCATTTTAAGCTTTATCATTGTCACGGAAAGGACTTACCCGATGTGCGTCATTTAGTCCGACGCAAATGAGAAATAACGCAAACTTAAATTATAATCATAAATAGCAATCAGTAAAATTATTTTATGAGAATAAACTCATTATGATAACTTGAAAAATATAATTAAAGTTAACAAGGCACATCGTGACACAGATAAAGTTGAATTCTTGGTCTAGTCATCGTCGACAAACGAGCAGTCGAAGTCTTGTGGTAACTTCGGCTCTCAAATATCTGCATTACTTCCTTGTAGATGTGTTGCCCTCCTGCCATCTTTCCACCCCGATGAACCACCGGCTACCCACAAGCCACAAGGTAGGTACGCAACTGCAAAGCAACCACACTGGAGCGATATGACGTGAGCGAGAGCTTCTGGCGCGAGTGCCGGCCCGATACGGCTGCAGTGCAACGATATCATCTATTACAAAATACTTTCTGCGCGTTTAATCAGGAGAGCACCTGACGCATCACGCGGCGTGATGCCATAAATTCACCACATAAATACAAATACAGTCCTGCCTCGGATCAATTGCCTTCGCCCAAGTTGTCTGCATTAACTAAGCCTAGGGGCTACGAGCCCCACCCCACAGCCACGACAAGGCTGAACTGAACCATGGTAGGGCATCTGAAAGTCCTATTTTTAAGAAGGATATACTATTAACTATCTGCATGGGGTAGGCAGAGAGATAATAGTGCTGGCGTGAAGGTTTGTATTTGTGTGTGTGTGTGTGTGTGTGTGTATGTGTGTGTGAATGTGTGTTTGTGTGTGTATGTGTGTGTGTTTATGTGTGTGTGTGTGTGTGTGCGCGCGCGTGTGCGTGTGTGTGTGTGCGCAATGTAACACTGCAAGATTGCAAGTTCTTGCACTTCCGAGTTCCGCACATGAATCTTATTTTCTATAGTAAAAATCTTTCATATATAAATGTTAAAACATTTATTATGCCTATTTAAAAATATAAAATATAACATTTCCGTCGTACCACATGGCCAGCGAACCTTGACCAGTTCTCGTAACACATGCCTCGTGAGCCGGGAATATATTTCCTCTCCTGCTAACCCATTATAAATTTGGTTTTGATCCACCAGGCTCAGTCCCAGTCAGGCTTGGCCCACCACACTTCCCAACGCAAGAGCCCCAGTGATACCCTAGAATTGTCTTTAGGATATATATAAAAGAAAATATGAGTACTAGAGAAGTGATTCCAGATTCCCAACCACAGTACTATTGAACATAGTACATTTAAATAATTAACCGACTCCAAAGCCACCCTCGTAGCGGAAGCTGTCGCTCATAGCGGACTGAAGATTTTGACATCATTTGCGATTGGTTAGGACTGATAGGTCCAAATGGCAAACAAAAAATTGAGCTTCAGATGAGATGCGAGGCAGCCCAGCAGCGAAGGTCTCTCCAGTAAGCTCACGAGCATATGGCTCCGCTCCCGTGTCCTCATCAGTAATACTGGTGTTGCCACTTGTAGGTGCCAAAGTTTCAAGTACAAACTATACAGGAAGCGATTGGAATCTGAACTCTCATGAAGTGCCCTCGACAGTTTGTACCGGCGAGGACTTCATGTGATCGTTTGTTTTGACATTTATTTTATAAATATGTAAATGTATGCCTTGTCCGGCATTCCTTAAAAGCTGCCTTACCCTTATAACGCTTAATGGAACATAAATTTCGGTAAACTTACCTATAATATATTATTATGTGAAGAAAAAACCTCATCCCTTTTTTAAAGAATGGCGCAAATGGTGGAATTTGAAATTGCGGGTAGTTGAGTATTAAATTATAGAGAAGATGTTCAGAAATACATAATATTTTAAAACAATTTGCATTTAAATTAATTAAAATTATATTTTATGTTTGTTTCTTTGTTAGAATGGGATAACCCCATGAACTACTGGCGCCCGAATTGAAATATCTTTTTTTGTGTCGAACAGTATGTAGTATTCATGAGCAGCTATTGGCTAATAGGACCGAAGTTATTTTCATCTTGATTGTAATTTATTTCTGTGTTAAATTTCATCTGAATGCGTTGCCTAGTTTTTGCATGAAAGAATAGTAAACGTCGAATCTATGCTTAGCATCCATACTGGTAGGACTTTCATTTGTTTCAAGTAAACAAAGAGACGGCGGGGCTGATTGCGGAAGGCCCCGCGCGGCGCGCCGGTCGGTCGCACCGAAGTGGCAGCGAGCGAGGACAATCCCTCTGGCGCGTACGTGCGTGCTCGGCGTCTGCATAGGCGCCGAGCACGATAACATGCGTTATTGATGATTATTTTTTTTCTAGTATTTTAACCGACTTCAAAAAGGAGGAGGTTATAAATTTGTTTTTATTTTTAAATGGCAGGCAATACTCCCATATTATAAACACACAGTTGCTTTATCACTTTATTTTATTATATTAGTAGTTAATTGATTTTTACATAATTGATATATAATATTGTTACTTTATGTTTTTATCACCTTATTAGGTGTATCAGGTGAACAGGTGAATAATTTTAGGAGGTGCCCCAACTATTGTTAAATAATGTATTGTTCTATCTAGTACTAGTGTTTTTGTATTACTTTAAATTATAGGAATATAAGTGTACAAACTACAATAAGCACAGCAAGAGCAAACAAGTACAAGTAATAATTCAGGGTCACGGTTTTTCTATGTTTTATTTGTATACGTTATGACAGTAATATTCTATATGTGGTTAATAATTAATATGTGTCACTTATGAAGATATTTAACGTCTTGCATACCTACCCCAAACACGATTAACTTAATTTTGCACAATAAAAGAAAATCGTAAAGATTTGTTTTACTTATAGGAATCAAAAAGTTGCAGGTAAATGTTCCATAAATATGAAACAAAACAAACTTTAACTATTCCATGCTATCTTTTCTTATTTTTTGTAATTTTCATTCAATACTTTTGACAAATACTTCTTTTCGCTTACGGATTTTGATTTCAAGTAATAAAGATTTTCCCTCCTTTGCAAGTTCCGTGCACCCGACAGTGACGGCTAGACCGCCCCTTTTTCCGACCAAAACGCGTAATTAATTGAAATGAAAAAATAGTGTTCATTCAAAACAATGTTGAGATAATTTTTCATATTATATTGAATTAGCATTATTTTTTCATTAAGCTTTAACTATATTCTAAAATAAAAACTAGATTAACTTTTTTATCGATAACTACACTATTCGTTTTTAACAAACTTTGCGTATAAATTATTGCACATAAATAATTTTATTATTGTAACTATTTCTTGTGTGTTAATGTACATTATTCTTTTTTTAATAGTCTGTAAGTGTATGTTTGTAATTATAAACGCTGATAATGAAATGTTTCTTTATTTAATATGTCGGCGCACACAGATAGTTCTCTACAAGTAAGCGTAGGTCGCTGAGTCATCGTGACTTTTCGGCGGAAACAAAGATGATTTCGACCGAGCGCACGTGCAGCATTACAATATCTTGGTTACTACCACTCCGTGAGTCAGGCGATAGGTGGGGACGGATCGAAGGAGAGTCGTGTGGTGGATAATCAGGACGCTTTAGCTCGAGACTCGCACGCCGTCAACATCTCTGACAATAGTGCTTGACCTGAGTCACAATTACTATAATTAATGTTATTAATATTTTTTAGTGAAAGTCATGTCGGAAATATAAAATTATATTTTTTGTTATTGTAAGAGAAAAAAAGTAAAATGATTTGTTTACCTGTCCGGCAGTATGAGTATGCTAATTTAGTTTCTTCCTTTAAAGCTATTGTAGCGTAACTAGATAATTTCGTCATTGTTCCCAGGTAACATGGTTCAATCCCTGGAACAGAAGATACTTTTCCTTGTAAATCTTTCTTTTATGTATGACGACGAGGCAAATGAGCACCTGCCTCTTTTTATAACTACATGTATGAGTAAGTTGACTTTCATAACTGCATGTATGAGTAAGTTGACTTTCATAACTACATGTATGAGTAAGTTGACTTTCATAACTACATGTATGAGTAAGTTGACTTTCATAACTACATGTTTGACTTTCATAACTACATGTATGAGTAAGTTGACTTTCATAACTACATGTATGAGTAAGTTGACTTTCATAACTACATGTATGAGTAAGTTGACTTTCATAACCTTCGTATTTAGTGTCCCTAAAATGTTACTGTTATATCTATATTATACGAGTACTATTGTGAGACGTATCAATAATGCGAGTTGCTGGTCCAGTCCTTTCTCTCTTACTACCTCCTAGATGCGCGCGAGAAGGACTCTCTCATACAGCTTAGCCAACTTATTATTACTTGATGAGGCTTATTGGCGAATACCAATAACAATGGCTTCCTTCCATATATCGGGAAACGTGCATGCCTCGAGGAGGGCGTTGAATGTGCAGTCTAGTCTAGTCAGAGGCTTATTCAAGCGGGCGGTATTATTTGGAGCACTTTGTTTGTGATTCCGGGGGACCGTCCGGTGACGAGATCTCTGATGAGGAGTTTCTCCTCGTCCATAGTCGTAGAACGTATAAGATCTACCTTCCGGAGGTAGAGAGAGGCGGTGCTTAACTTCCCGGTGTACCTCGGCTACATGAGAAGTCATTAGTTGCGTGGTACTTAGTGATTGAGATTCTAGCGCGTGGGCTGGTAACTCGGCTGTTTCATCATCGTCTACTGCAGCAAGACTGTTGGATAGCACGAGTGGAGGCTAGGCTAGACGGGGTTACATCCAGTAGAGCATACATTCAGTATGGCGACTGTTGAAGTCGCCGGCTATAATTACAGATGGATCTTAGAAAGAAAGAAAGCGTTTTATATCGCTGTGTAAAATAGGTTTGGGACTATTCAAGTATTACGTGAGAACTATGCGGGCGGAGGGGGTCTTTGCTCTGCTTACTTTGGATGACGTGGGGGGGGGGGGCAGGGGAGTCCAGATGATGATTACGTCCTCCGTAGTTATTTACTTCTTTATACGAATGGCAACCCTCACATTGTCCTTGCTTGAAAAAAAAACGCTTTTTCGCAAATAATGCATACGTTTAGGCACTCGCTTTAGAAGCGAGTAGAGGAAAAACCGCGCGCTATTAACTTGTCTTAAATTTCCTCTGTCAGTGTATTGTTTCGTTTGGATACTATAGCGAGTAGATGGATTGTAAGCATAGCAAAGCAAGTTAACATTTGGTTTACCGTTGATCCCATTAGCCAAAGCTTAGTGATTAAATAAGTAGTCGTTTCTAATAGACAAATACAAGTTATACCAAAAATTGTTTGAAAAACTCAATCTCAATGTTACTTAATAAGAAAATCCTTAGCAGAACTCATAGAAAGTTTTCATTTTTAGGCAACGTCTACTGTAAGCCTACAGATTAAACAAAATTAGACAGCCAGCTTCGAATATTAAGAAAAAGGAAGAAGCTAAAATAAAATCCGGTAATGAATCACAACAGCAATGCGAATATAATGAAAATGCAGATAAACAGAGAGCAAAACTTTCTTAGGTAGCAATGAAAAATAGGATTGCTCTTCTCGAAAAAAAAACCTTAACGCTTTGTATTCTGCCAGAGATATTATGCCAAGCCGCGCTGAAGTTGATAAACAGATTATTATATTACGCGATGAAATGAAAACAATAAAACGATATTTAAACAGAAAGATTCAAAACGCTGTTGCCCAGAAGAAACACAGGAATGGTATGAAAAGAAAGTTAGAAGATATTCGTCATGAAAATCCAGAAATAAAAAAACTATCTCTGAGGGATTCAGTGGGACGTCCTAATCTTGAAAGCAATCAACCATCACTAATGATAACAAGTCCCTGTTAAGCTCATTCGGGCTCAAGCTCATCATCATGGGAGCCACTTAGATAGCAAGTTCGCTGAAACATCAATCAATTATTTAGAAAACATAGCATCCATACTAGGACCAGATCAAGTATTTTTCATATCTCAAGATGATAAAGTTCGAGTCTCTATTGGCGTATTACCTCATTTTACACTTAATTTATAGCATGGGAGGAATTACGTAAGAGCATTGCTTACTTCTGTTGACAAGAGGGGTGGTGGTGTGGGGGGGGGGGTAAAGAATTGTAATAAATCTGCTTACGTAATACTTGAACGACCCCTTTGCCGGGTGGTTGGTATGCAGATACTAGCATGATTGATCGACAACCTGACATGCATACGTTTCGTCGGGTGGGTCAAGGGAGACACAGCGTAGTGCCCTCTTATACTAAATAGCCATGCCTCCTTTTTGTGATTGCAACCTGTCATTCGAAATTAATTGATAATTGTGTTTATTATTAATTGATAAAACGTCTCCTGCAATAGTAGGACGTCGACATTGTTTTTTTAATGCGGATGCTGTTCGTATTGAACGTAGCTAGGGGGAACGGGGTTTAACTCTGGCTGTTGTAGCCATTTAAGTGGCGTTGCGTGATCCTGCTGACCAGGGCTCGGTACTCGATCGACTTCGTTCCCCTACCGAAGGATATGACCCAGGGCGTTTATAGCCTCTGCGCCGGAATCTAGGCGGCTCGACAGCGACATAAATGAGCTCTGACGTCATTAATACCAGGCGCGATCAGACTAGGGTTGTATCCTTGATGGTATCTCGCTGGTGGCCCTGTTCATGCATGTGTCGTAGTCGTATTGTACAAGTCGGCAAATGACATTACGGCCCATTTTCAGAAACAGGGCCGTTGCGTTTTGTGGTGGCCTAACTATTCGCCAGATTGAGACGTTCTTCGATATATTTGCTGACATTTAGCACCATTGGATCTCTTGGTTTTTGGCAGTGATAATGATCGATGCAAGTATGAAGTTAGATTAAATGTTTTGGGTGCAAAAAAATAACCTAACCGCGAAGGCTTATTCGTTGGCCCGCCACAAAAAACGAACCTGTTTTTGAAAATGGCTAGCCGTAATGAAGTACGGCGTTTTAGACATTCCGACTGCGACACGAATACGACCAACGCGCATAACGACACATGGTTACTACGACCGGAGCCGAAAGTAATTCATATAACACGAATTACGAATTTAATATCTTATACAGTTGTTTTACTAAAAAGTGATTAGGTAAAGAATCATTCAAAGAAACAATTAACTGCCTACGAATCACCAAAACCGCTTCACGTGTTTGGCCAACATACTGAGTCGAACCAATACATACATATACACATAAACACATACTTACATACATACATACATTCATACATACATACATACATACATACATACATATATACATACATATATACACACATATAGATACATACATACATACATATATACACACGTATAGATACATACATACATACATTCATTCATTCATTTATGCATACATACATATACACATACATTCATACACACATTTTGGAAGAGCCAGTGCCATGCTGCATAGGAGGAGGCCATGCATACTACATCCTCCTATGCAATGGAATTGGGCCGGCACGATCGGGGAGGTACCTCTCGCTCAGATAATACCGCCGTAAAGTGTTGCGTTTTGAGCATTTTCTGAGTAGCCGGTGGCCCATTGGGAATTGGTAATTATGTGGATGTTCGTAGGCGTCGATAGTCGTAAAAAGTCTCGGACTGCTCGATTGCCCCCTGATTGATTGATTCTATAAAAAAATACATACATTCATGCATATATTCATGCATACATTCATGCATATATTCATTCATACATTCATATATACATACAATACATACAATGGCCCATTGGGGGCGGTGTGATAGGAGTGCAACGAATCTGCGTAACACTCATGCGAACGTCCATGAGCATCGGTAGTCATCAAAAGGCTCAGATTTCTCGTTTGCCCCTTTTTGCTATAAAAAACCTAATCGTTATTTATAAATATCTACTCAACCTTACCCCACGTAACATCATTCGGTGATTTTCATTTTTAGAAGTTGGTATCTAATGTTTAAAAGTTAGGCGAGAATATCTGTGGGACACTCGCAGGTTCAAAACGGTGCGCGTGACGTACGTAATCATCAAAGTCTGAAAACGAGAACATGTATTCATACATGCCGACATATTTACACGCTTACTGGCATACATACAGACAGAAAAACAAATAACCCTCCTTTTCGTTGCACAGTCGGGTAAAACAACAAGGCACTAAATCGAATGCAGCTCAACAACATCTCAAGTAGATTCAGTAACGGTACTTTATTTGTGTTTTTATACAGAACTCGTTATAACTTATAAATACAACAAAATAATCGTAGGTTCAAATATCGTCAAGGCTGAATACTTTTCGTTAGTACTGAATGTTTATTATTTTAGTAAGAAGTATGCAAGTGTGCATACAGATGGCGCAAATAAATTGCGCGCGAAATGTCCTCGCGTTGTGCCGGCGTCTGGCGCGGCCGTCGTACGGCGGCGGGTTATCGAAACAATTCAATGCAACAACAAGATTTTACGAACACGCAAGGTCATTCGATCATACTAGCCCCTTAATAGTGGAGGCCCAAAAAAAATCCGAAATGAATCAATCATCTACATTCTACACGGTGGGCGAATATGCGTCGCCGGGGAAAATGTCGCCCGCTCTCCACCGGGACCATGTACCTGGCTTCGTAGCGACGCGTCGCCACGGAATGTGACTTCACATCTCGTAGATCGCGTATTGCACGGGATTGTACTATCTCCGGTGTGGCTCACCCGCTACTGGGGCTATGAGCTACGGTCGTCTCCGCAGCTGGTAATTGACGCCTCGTCCGTCCTGTCGTGATGGTAGTAATCCGGCCCGGCCAGCGCCGTGTATAGACTACGATGACGCCAATGAGTTCACAGCCGACGTTAACTCCGAGGTCAAGATCAATATTAAAACATTTTAGTGTTGTTAAGTATTGGATTTTACAATCTCTTCACTTATGTCAATGTTCCACTCCACCAGGTCCAACCCCAGCCTTGACCTGACACCGTCAAATGAAATGAGTTGATATTTTTAACCGACCGCGTGTGTAAACTGTATGTAACCTGCTACAGCCTGCGAGGACTGTCATCTAATGCATGTGATTCTGTTAGATTTATTTCAATGCCACGAGCGATACGTAATGTCTTTGATAGTCTGTTCTTTTTTCAATTGAATGTTACAGTATTTGAAGTACTCACCAAAGTTAATTAATTAAGCAATCAAAAGGTACTTATAACATATGCCACGTATGACATAATATACTTAAATCATCAGGTTGTATAAATACTTGTGTGTATTTGTACATAAAATATGGTGTACATGTAGCCCGCTACAACAAGTGGTTAATGCCTTACGATGACCAGCGGCGCTGGGCATCTCGCTCCCAAGCGAGATTTGCTCAATGCTCGAAAGTGACAGGTCCTGGGAGGTAGTGGCATATTTCTATAATTTTAATATGGCACTACGCACAACGTACACGACTGCGTAAACGCATTTAATATAATTACACGTATTCAATAAAGAAAGTGTCTAGGCGGACTTCCGACATCCGCAGACCGTGGAACAGATAAGAACTGCTCACAACTCGTCACGCACACCACCTTCACAAATATTAAAGGTTATATTTTGATAAGATCTTTATTCACGCTACATTGAATATTATTATAATGTAAAATTCACGATTGTTTCCTTAATACGTTTCATTTGATATAGTTTATAAACTATATTTTGTGACTAGTCCTGAAAAGTCTTAAATTATTTAAGAGAATATTTAATTGCGCTGTTAAAGTTTTAATCAAACTGGAATAATTAAGTGATTTCATACCCACGTTGTCACGTCATCCCGCAGATGCACTTCTGTATATACACATTTATATAAGTGTAGGAAACAGATTTAACAGGACCGACGCGTTACGCAACCTCACCTATCGTTAATCTCAACGAGGATGTGGCGGCCGGCCCCCTCTTCCTCTCATTAGGTATAGCCACCTAGAGACAGTCGACATACTATAAAGCTTCGGAAACGTCGGGCTAGTTAAATAATTAATTAAAAATGCGATAAAATCCGATGCGATGCAATTAGTAACATTCGCGTATACTTAACATATCAGTATGTACCTCCTTATTTCTTCTAAAGATGCCTGCACCTTGCCACAGTTTTGTGCGGCGTGGCCAAGTACGCATCCTCGCATACCTTTTCGAGCAGTCTACTTACAAGAGGATCTTCGTAACAACAGGTGTAACGCTAGTAGGCGCCCTATGAGCACAAATATTGGAACAACCCGCTGCCTCCGTGGCGGGTACTAAAGTTAATTTGCAGTTTCCAATTAAAACATAAAATTTCTTGCTCGATCAATGAAGCAAAGATCAGTCACATTGGGCGAAGCCAATGGAACCGTGGGGCTGCTTTTTGTACTCCCCCTATAAGAGGAGACGACTAAAGAACAAGAGTAGTTTATTCATGAACAAATAAGCAAATTACGAACGTTTTGTCGAAGTTCCTTGAAGTATATAAAACTTGTGCCAGGAACTTCCGCAAAACAATAGATTTTTTATGAACTATAACTGCTAAGTAATATACACACATACAACATAATTAATGATAATCACGATTTAATTAAAATGAATAGAAGTGTGTATATGTGTTAGTGTGTGTATGTGTGTGTGTATATGTGTAAACGTGTGTATATGGGTTAGTGCGTGTATGAGGGTGTGTGTATATGTGTATGCCTGTTGTACTGCGCGGGTGTGTGCCCGATGTTCACGTACCGTAGCCCTACGACTTTCGATGGCGTTGGATACGTGCTAGGATGATCAGGTTTAGTTGGTAGTGCAATTAGAAGACATATGGTATAGTTATAGTAGATTGTGTGACTATTACTTTGTTACCTGTAGTAGTTATATGTCATTGTTGGGAAGTTATTGTAGTCAGTTAGGACATTATGGACACTCCTGGAAAATTTATTGGGTATGACATCATCAAGCGCCAAATTAATTCTTGCTGGGGTGCCTCCTCCAATTATTGCTTGGTGCCTCCTCCAATTCTTGCTGGGGTGCCTCCTCCAATTCTTGCTGGGGTGCCTCCTCCAATTATTGCTGGGGTGCCTCCTCCAATTCTTGCTGGGGTGCCTCCTCCAATTATTGATGGGTGCCTCCTCCAATTCTTGCTCGGGTGCCTCCTCCAATTATTGCTGGGTGCCTCCTCCAATTCTTGCTGGGGTGCCTCCTCCAATTATTGCTGGGTGCCTCCTCCAATTCTTGCTTGTGTGCCTACTCCAATTCTTGCGAGGGTGCCTCCTCCATTTATTGCTGGGTGCCTCCTCCAATTCTTGCTTGTGTGCCTACTCCAATTCTTGCGAGGGTGCCTCCTCCATTTATTGCTGGGTGCCTCCTCCAATTCTAAAAACAAGAGCGTCGTGTTTCTTTTAAATAGATACACAAAAGAAGACTTTATTGCATCAGCTCGTGCGAAAAAAATCGTTCTTGCCAGTGACCTTGGATAACTGGATAGTCATATGTCAACTTTCACCTGATATGAAATTGTTACTAACTAAAGCAAAATCCCTTGCTAAGTGCAATGACTATCAGCATGTGTGGGTGAAATCCTTGTCAAAAGCCTTTCCGAGGTCGCGGAACACAGCCAGACATCTGTTGCCTTTGTCAAGATTATCCAGGTATTGTTGCTGATAAAGTTGTTACCGCGTCTTCCGTAGATTTACCTGGCATAAATCCAAATAGATTACATATTAGTTTATATTTTGATAAGTAATTTAGGAATCTACTGTTTTTGTTGTTAGGAGGAAACAAAACTGGTGTTATTGGAGATATTTTAAATACCGCTGGAAGGAGGCCATCCTTGATGTAAATGCTTGCAAGGTGTGATTTGGGGACTACAAAATGCCAATTTGTTGATGCCTAATTGTAAACAAGGAACGTGATCAATGTATATTGATGGATGTATATTTCCCTAGCACTAACATTAGTGAGGAAAGATGCACAGCGTGAGTAGTTTGTCAAGCTTGGATTAGGTTTATCTTTCGAGTTTAATGTTATATTGTCAGGGAAATGGTTTATCCCATCCAGTTCTACTGAAAACGAATCAAAGTTGCAGTAAATACTTCTTATATTGGAGAGATACATTGGCCTAAACATTAAGTGTTGATTAAACAATTTGTGTTACTCCTTGAGCGGTATTATTATAATATTCAAATCCAAGGTCTCTTATTATGATTACTAAACATATTGAGTGGGATGTGATAAGTGCGGGTATGGAAGCAGATAACCAAGTCTTAGTATCATCCATAGCACTCTAAAGTATTGCAAAGTGAGGCAAATTGGTCATGAATGTATATTTTTAGAAAACTGGTGTACATAGCAATTTCCACTTGAGGTCGTAGTGTGTTCAGAGCAAAGAATCCGTTTGTTTTAAAATTGATGTGATTTTGATGATTAATAAGGCGGGTGTATTTGTGGTATGTTTATAAAACGGATCCATAGCTGATGAGATCCAGCTGGTAAGTGGTATGATAGGTATACATTAAGTAAATAATGAAGTAAAATAAAGTTGAGTTAGTAAAAAAGTAATAAGTTTGATTTTCCTGTTTGGAACGCATGGCAGGTTGGCCATGTGTGTGTGTCTAAGTGCTACATAAAGATAATGTGAAGAGTAACAGCTTTAAGTATAAGGCATAGTGTGATTAAATGTGATGATTAATGTAAAGTCTAAGTACAATTGGAAACTTATTATAAAGACAAATAGGAATATACTAAGTCCAATGATAAAGAGTATTTCTTCTGTACATGAGCTTTAAGTAGTCACGTGGATTATATCAAATTTTCCTTTCACTCTGTATATATCCTTTTGAGTGATATCACGTCCAATATTTTCTGTCAGACACGTCACCATTTTAATCTGATCGTGTTTATTTTAATTTTTGCACATTTTTAATCTCAAACTTACTAAAGAGACGCACGTATCAGGGATAAATTTGGCATCTTGAGTGGTGAGTTTTTTAAATTGTTTTTGTGATAACTGAAATTCTGAAAAAAAAATGCTTAATTCAATTTTAGAACTCATCTGACCTGGGCGAGCTTTCACATCTTCTACGTAGTAGATTTTTGGTTTATATTATAATTCGGTGGTGTATTTTCGAGATCAATATTTTTGAGTCTGACAATTCATTCATTTTATTCAGTCTGTAAAGTGAATCCTAATTACCAGAAGTGGAAATGGTGCTTAGAGATTAAAATTGCAGTTTGAAAAATGTGTGCTATTTACACCTTCAGTAATGCCAGTTATGCTTACGGAACAATTTCAAAGTTTATACTTCTGTTTAGTTTGGTACAAAGGGAGCGCCCCTTGGTCTATTGTCTTTACTTGCTCTGAAAAGACGGGGTGGAGCTTGCGCTGTACTGGTTGGTTATAGGGTGGCTGCGCGTGCGCTGCATTTGTGGTATTGCTCAATGTATTAGAAAGGCGCGCCAGTTTCGAGCTCAGGTGAAGTACCAAGATCACAGCAACTCTGTCGTATGCCCGATGGTCGATTCACACCTCCAGACTATTCATTTTATCCTATTATTTAACTTCACTTTTTTCTTCAGATTTGTTATCTGTTTATACAGAGCTGCAGTCTGAGGGGAAGAGGAAGACGAAAGAGCAGGAGGAGGAGGTGCTCTTTATACCCCTCTTATAAGAAGTGGTGACTAAAGAGCAGGAGTAGGAGGCGCTCTTTACACTCTTATAAGGAGTGGTGACTAAAGAGCAGGAGTAGGAGGCGCTCTTTACACTCTTATAAGGAGTGGTGACAAAAGAGCAGGAGGTGGGCGCGCTCTTTACACTCTTATAAGGAGTGGTGACTAAAGAGCAGGAGGTGGGCGCGCTCTTTACACTCTTATAAGGAGTGGTGACTAAAGAGCAGGAGGTGGGCGCGCTCTCTATACTCCTGTTATGAGAAGCGGGGACTAAGGAACACCAGGAGGAGGCGCTCTTCATATCTCTTCCTTGATCCATAGGTGGCGGGGTCGCACTGTAATGTGGAGCAATCCCCAAAGAAAAAGAAAAAAAAAGGTTGCTTAACACTGAAGTTATGAGTTTCAATGACTTTGTCGGGCTACGACCAGAAAACATAAATTTTCAACATTCCTTATTATTTTTCTTGTTATTTTCCTTGTTATTTTTCCTTTTTGGAATAAAAATAATATTTAAGTAGTAATGCCATCACGGCTTTGGGCCACATAGTTAAGAGTAACATGAACATTGTTTGCATTTAAATATTGTATTGACGGTGTAAAATATATACATATGACAAGCAACCACTGATCTCAATACGTAACGACTGCGGTTCTTGTGTCCTGCACGTCAATGGCGCCACATGAACAGACTTCAGCGCTGCCGCTGCAGCCGCTGGAACAGACCTACACAACAACACACTATTGTATTCGTGCTCGACAATGTAACAGTTCATAGTTTTCCAATAAATCAATTTTCGCAAGCTTAATGCCTATACAATTATGAAATAGATATTTTTTATGCTACATGCGGTCAAACGAGCAGTCGGAGCAATTTAGTTATTGGTAGGTACCGACGCCTGTTCCGTAACACCCGCATATTTTCATGCTCTTCACTCTTTCACCACTTAGTATACCACAGTAATTATAGGTCCATGTTTATGCTAGTGTTCGACAAAAGATCTAAATTCTAAAAATAAATCATGCAAAAGAATTAAAAGTCAAATTGTCGTGCTTGACAGTTGACACATTCATACGGATGGGCCGTAGTGTGCGCATCGTCTTATTGAATTAAATTAATGAAAGCGAATCCAAGTTGTGAAAAAATATCAAATATAATGTTAGTTTAAGACTACAGGTATTGATAATATGTGTATATATGTTCATGTTCTCAATACCTGTAATCTTCAACTATGCCAAATTTCAAATTTTTCCATTCGCGCAATTATTGAAAACCTCAGTAATGCGGGAGTAACCCGCATTATTGAGTGATGTAGTTAGCATGGGTATATGTCGGAAATTTTATGCAACATCTAAAACTGAATGAGCGAGCAACACCGTTCACCCGTGAGAACTGAATGAGCGAGCAACACCGTTCACCCGTGAGAACTGAATGAGCGAGCAACACCGTTCACCCGTGAGAACTGAATGAGCGGGCAACACCGTTCACCCGTGAGAACTGAATGAGCGAGCAACACCGTTCACCCGTGAGAACTGAATGAACGAGCAACACCGTTCACCCGTGAGAACTGAATATCCAAGTGCTCCTACAGACTGTATTATAAATTTTAACGAATAGAACAATTCGTTTAATCGATCGTTGCTCAGCGTGGGCCAGGCCGACAGTCACAGTAACAGCTGGGCCAGATCCCGGCTACGGGTTTATTTTATGTCAATGACACTTGGGCGGTGCCCCACTTGTGTCGACTGCGCACAATTAAACAACTCTTGTACTTCGGACCACTTGGTAAGTAAACTGTTATTAAATGTGACTACAGTCCGTCGGCTGGTCCGCTCATGACAGCGGGCAACACATTTATATGCTTTCATTTGAAAATGGAAATGGGTTATCATCGGGGCGCGTCGAGGGTTGGCACGTCGAGGGTTGGCGCGTCGAGGGTTGGCACGTCGAGGGTTGGCACGTCGAGGGTCGGCCAGTCCTCTCTCTTCGCCAACTCCAGCACATGACGACCCCACCAACTTTGGGACCATTCAGTTTGAGCGATATTCACATCCTTGCCCATTGGTCCCTTACGCGAAAGCGCCTCCTCCTCATGCATAGTCCCCTCTTCATACAAGGGGTGCAAAGGGCTGGCTGCCTTTGATGGTTTTTGCGAGAACTCGGAGTGATTTGATTCTTACCGACGCCAATTAACATCCGCATATGTAAATTCGTTTCTCTTTTTCACTCCGGCAATCCCAAGGTGGTTTATTTGGCCATAAACATCCTAAAGTTATGTGAATGCGTTAATTTTACTTTCCTCTTAAAGCCAATGCGTCCCCGATCTCTCACAAAACCACACCAACCACGCCCATCTCCCGTGACGGACCCGCCGTGCAGCTGCAATGCAGTAGTAGTGCTCACAGCGTTTAGATAATTTGTTTAACGATGCTGATGTCTCACGCCTGTCCTTTAGGAAGAGCAAACACATTATACAATCAGGCGCGTAATTTTCTTAAATGTCTAAATGCGACGTAATATGCGACGTAATATCATTTTAACCGATGATTTAAATAGCAGCTGTCTCATGATCAACTTTTAATGGCTTTGTTCACCATAAGGCGAATCAAAACATTGCGCACATAAATGCTCAAAGCGTACCTAGCCACTACACACTTTTAATAGCAATTTCCTTCATGTCATTTTAATTTCTGAATCTTTTCTTAAACCTTTCTTTCTTCGTATCAGTTTTCAATACCTGGGTTTATTTTAATGCGTAACGACAGGACAGGCAAGGGAGGCGGTGGCGTAGCCATGTACCTTCGCGCAAATATTCAGCACAAAGTTATCGACGTCTCTTTATTCCGAATCAGGTGAATATCAGGCAGTCGAAATAACAACTCACCATAGTAAATTGCTCCTTATTATTTTCTACTGTCCCAACCTTACAATAGATTACTTTTATTGTTTTGATAATCTCCTAACTGGTTATCGCGTTTTGTATGATCATGCTATAGTAATGGGCGACTTCAATACTTGCCTGCTTAAAAATGACATCCGTTCGCGTAAACTTCAGTCTGTCGTATGTTCTTTCGATCTTTCCTTCCTACTTCTCCCACTCATAATTTTCAGACTGCACTCAGTCTCTTCTATACCTTATGTTAGTTTCTTCACTTAATAATGTCTCTGCTTATGGCGAGCTTACCGCTCTCTTTCCTTACCATGATCTTATCTTTCTCTCTTATCGTGTACGTACCCCTAAGCGCTGACTTTAAACAATTGTTTAACGTAGCTACAAAAACATTCACCAGCAAGCGTTTGAAGAGGATGGCAGGAAAGGAACCGATTGGTCATCAGTAATTAATGTTTATAATATTGATTAGAAGATTAACAGTTTTAATTCGCTTATTTTAGATATTTATGATCGTCACGCCCCTGCAGAAAAAGTTAAAATAAAACAGAATCCTGCACCATGGGATACTGATAAAATTAAGGATTGTATGTCGCGGAGAGATAGAGCGAACCAAAAGCTTAAGCGTTTCCCCACTGAAAATAATCTTACGAACTATAAATTTTACGTAATATTTCTAAAAGACAGTGCCACGATGCTAGGAGGAGCTATTTTCATATTTCTCTATATAATCGCAGTACTTCAGATGTTTGGAAGTTTCTTAGGCCTGTCGGTATTGGCAAAGCCACAATCGCCTCACCCAAAGATGTGGACCTAGATGCTCGGAATACTTATTTTTCTTTACCACCCATAGCGTTGAGAAAAACTGCCAAAGCAGACACCATAGGCTACATAACAAACTTGCCAATAACTAATCCCTCATTCTCATTCGAAACTGTTGCGGAGGCAGACGTAAGTAAATACAGCTATAATTGCAATGTTTTCCTTGGCTGTCGGTTGTGACAATCTCTGCTTCAAAATGATCAAATTGGTCGCTCCCCTTCTGCTGCTTATCTTAACTCACATATTTAATTTTTCTTTAACATCTAGTAGTTTTCCTGTTCTTTGGAAAAAAGGCAAATATCATTCCTATTCCTAAAGTGTCTAACCCTTCTTCTCCGTCTAATTTTTGGCCCATATCTATTCTTCCTTTTCTTTCTAGAGTACTAGAACATATTGTTCACAAGCGACTTTCTATTTCTTGAGTAGTAATAATTTAATTAACTCCCTACAATCTGGTTTTCGCACTGGGCACAGTACATTATCTGCGCTTGTTAATGTAACCGATGATATTCGTTGGGCCATGGATAATAAACATTTTACTATCCTCGTTCTTTTAGATTTTAGTAATGCACTTAATTCAATAGACTTTGATATACTAATCAGTATTTTACAATCTCTTAATATCTCCTCCTACCGTAGCCTGGTTGAAATCCTACTTTCGTAGCCACTCGCAGCGCAAACAGGTTAATGGTAACGTTTCAAACTGGACCAATCTCGTTGCATGCGTTCCCCAAGGTGGTGTTATTTCTCCTCTTCTCTTCTCAATTTTTATAAACTCTGTCAGAAAAGTTATGTCTTCAAATTTTCATCCATAAGCGGATGATTTGCAAATATATCGCTACTTTACATTAGAAAATGCAAGTTCAACGAATTCCAATGTGAACGAAGATTTGACCCGTATTGATCAATGGGCTAAGTCTTTTGGATTAATTGTTAATCTGGTGAAATCTAAGGCGCTAATCATCGGTGGTAAGCGTATTCGGCCGCGTTTCGAGATTTCCTCACTCCTATTACATTAGGCCGCAAACTGATCGCTAACTCTGACGTAGCGAGGAACTTGGGTGTCATCTTATACTCTAATCTCTCATGGAAAGCCTACATTAGTGATATTAGTCGTAAAGTTCATTTCTCAATTCACTGTCTTAAACGTCTTCAATATTTCTTGCCATTTTCAACAAATATCTCCCATGCCCAGATTCTGATCCAACCGATCGTAGATTACGCAGATATATGTTGTATTGACGCTGCGGAAGAAAATTTGAACAAATTAGAGCGAACCTTTGACTACGCTTTATTTATGGTCTAAAAAAAAAGTGACCACGTGTCTCAGGCTTGAAGAGAATTGCAGTGGCTACCAAAACGCCTGCCTAGGAAACATAGAATACTGTGTTTCTTCTTTAATGTTCTTTCTAAACGTTGTTCTCGTACCTGTCTACGTTGTCGTCTTTCAACTTACACGTGAGTAGGCGTCAAACAACACACAGGCGTTTCAAACAGCTCTTTGTTTTATGAGTCTAACTATTATTTTAAAGTTTATATTAGTTATATCTCAATGTAAAACCTGTGACCACCGACTTACAAAAAATTCTTAAAGCAAGATTGACCACTATAAATGTACACCTCACTTAAACTTAAAAATGGAAACAGTACAGAAAACTATTAACGACCTGACTACAGTCTTCAAATCAAACATGGATGACTTCCACAAAGTTCCACTATACGCATCACCAGAGAGTTTGAAACATTCAGATCCTTTATACTGTCGGCTCTCCAAAACCTCCAATCCCAAGATGAGCTTCTTGCCAAGGTAGAGGACCCAGAAAAGATGAGAAGACGTAGAAAAATGCTGCTAGTGCATGGCGTCTTAGAGAATCATCAAGAGGACACCGCATCCACTCTAATTATATTGTAACAAGTCTACTTAAAATTCCTAATGTTGATCTTCCTCGTATAAAACGGTGCCAACGGATAGGGCTAATAAAGAGTGATACTCCTCCCCACTATGGTTCAAGCCTCGTCGTGGCGTTGGGGCTAGTAGCCTGGGGTGAACCCAGGCAAAGCCAATTGAACCGGGATCTTTGCACCCCTTGGTGGCGCTTTAGCGCACGGGGCAAGGGGCGAGGATGGGAATCTCACCCCATTGCAGTGTCTCAAAGTCGGTGGGGTTGTCCTGTAGTGCTCGACAACCGCATCTGTGGAGGAGGAGTTGGTCTCTTAGGGGGCTGACTACTCGTCGAGGTGCCCTGATGATTGTTGTTCCGGGGCACCTCACCAAGGGCGGCACTTATGGCACCCGCGGTGGTTTCTGTGGGTATTCGGCACTATCATGTGCCGCGAGCCCCACACACGCGCGTAAATGCGTTTCTCCGCGTCAACAAAAAAAAGGGCGATACTCCGCGTCCAACACTTGTGAAGTTTCAAGATATTCACGTTAGAGATGGCATTTGGCATGAGAAATCTAAATTAAAGGGTACAGGTATAACAATATACGAATTTCTTAACAAAGGATGACACGAAGCCTTCTTGTCTGCCCGGAAAACTTTCGGTGTGTCAAATTGCTGGACCAGAAATGGCTCTATCATTTTCCTTGCTCCTGGTGGGTCTCGCCACCATATTACATCACTGGTCGAGCTGAGGTCCATCCTAGTTGCAGAGATAAACCGGCTGGAATGAACGACACCGAAGGAGTACAAGCGGCCGAAAAGGTTGGTCAAGGGTACATAATATCTTTAAATAAATTTTGAACTGAAATGGATTCCTTCAAAAATTAAATCAAACATATTTTTTTTCTTATAATAAGCTTTTATTTCTTTTTTGTACTGTTTATATCTTTGTATAATACTTATTAATGGTTTCATGCCAAATTATAAGTCAATGTAAATTTGTCTCGTTTTTAACAAAGTTCACAATTACGTATTTTAACCTTATTACCTTGTTATGTTAATAAGTTCTTGTTCACGCTAATTTATTGGTAATGTTAAAATTTATTCAATTTATCGTTTGATATCAACTCCAAAATATTCTTTTTTGTATTAGCGGAATTATTACTTTCTTTTTGTAATCTGTCAATTGTCGAATGTCATATTATCATATACTAATATGTCAAACACTGATAGCTGCCGTAGATACGAGTTTATTGGCTACAATATATTTACTAATACAATTGTTCTTAGTCGGATGGATGGTAGAGAACTACATATCTATTAAATTGATTTAAATTCGCATTATTTAGTAATATATTTTTGTTACATTATTAGTTTATATATTCAATATTATATTATAAATATATTTATTATACATTATTATCAATTTATTACCAATAAAATGTGCACCAACGATGACAGTGATGAGGAAAGTTTGTATTCATTTTCATCTTCAGAGTCCAGCGAAAGTGTTTCATTCTTGCCCATTCACAGTACTCTTACTTCTAAATTTTCTTGCATGCAGAAAATTTTTAATATCGTGTACATAAATGCTCATATCATACCTGCGCATTTTTCGGATCTTGTGCATTGTTTCGATCTGCAGACTTTTGTTCATGCTATCCTCATATCTGAATCCTGGTTGTCTGTCACCTGTCACTCTTCTGCCACTATTCCCTTCCTGGTTTCCAACTAATAAGAAATGATAGGCTCGGTAGGGCTGGCTGTGGTGTAGCAATTTATCTCAGATCTGCAATTCCTTTTAAAATGTTAAGCTGCTCACGTTAGCCGCCCCCTGCTGATGAAGCAGAGCATCTCTTACTTGAAATCGAACTAAGATATTGTTAACTTTTACTTGGCGTCTTCTATAGGACATCGTCTTTCCATAAATTATTTTCCTCCTTTTGTGCAAATTTTGGACATCTATACACCCTCTTATCAGTATACCATACGGATGGGAGATTTCAACACCTGCTTGCTCAAAAACGACTTACGTTCTAAAAAGTTGCACACTATTATTGATTCTTACAACTTGAATATTCTACCTCTTACCGCTACACTTCACTGTCCTAACTCATCCCCATATCTTCTAGATCTTATGATTGTTTCTTCCCCAATGTATATTGTTACTTTCGGACAGTGTGCGGCAGACGCGTTTTCCTACCATGATATGATTTTTCTGTCCTATAAGTTACGTGAACCCAAAAACAAGGCAAAGTACATATTGCAACGTAAATTAAAGGGAATGAAAATGTACAACTTTCTGCTGGATGCGGAAAATATTGACTGGCAAATGGTGTCCACTGCCAGCACTATTGATGATAAGATTAACAATTTTAACAAACTTATTATGATCGGCACGCGTCATTACGCCCCGTAAAATTAAAACATTCACCCGCACCTTGGCTCTCTGATGAGATTCGGAAAGTGATGAATAAAAGAAATAGGGCCAAGGCTAAGCTTAAAAATTGCTTCTCTGAGTTTGGTCGGGTTGCTTACAACAAAATCCGAAATGATACGATGTGTAGGGATACACAGCTTCGTTACATTCACTCGTCTATCGAAAACGGAGACCAGGCCAAAGTCTTGAAATTATTAAAGTCGTTAGGTAATATTAGGGCTTCTAAACCATCTGTTCCTCCTAGTTTAGATTTATATTCGTTAAATAGACATTTTTCCCACCCCTTTCAAAAATTTGACGCACACTTGAAATCTCAAACCATAAATAAACTTTCCTTATTACCTGATCAAAATTTCAGCCCGTTTACATTCAGTGAACTGTCTGTCTGCGGTGTTAGAGGGGCTATATTGTCCATTTCCTCGAAAGCCGTCGGATGTGATTGCATTGGCCGTGAGATGATTCTCCCAATAATCGAGATTGCTTCACCCATTCTGACCCATATTCTAAAATCTTCCTAAGGGACGAGCTTAGATTATGATTCAGACACATGCTTGGAAAGACACATGCGTTAAGACGCTTGTGTCTTTCCGAGTTCATGGAAAGATGCGTATTTAATTCCACTACCCAAAAAATCGAATCCTCTTTCTTTTTCTGATTATCGCCCCATTTCTATCTTACATTTTTATCAAAAATTCCTTGAACGTATGGTTCAAGAGCAATTATGCTTATTTTTGAAGAGACATCATCTTATTAATATTTTTCAGTCGGGTTTTCGCCCAGGCTCGCAAGGCCACTACTCTGGTAAAAATCACGGACGACATTCGTTTGGGGATGGATAGTAAAAACTTAACTATTTGAACGCTACTCGATTTTAGCAAAGCCTTTAATACCGTAGACCACGAAGTGATACTGCTTTTACTCAGATCTATTAATATATCTCCTGGAGCAATTGACTGGTTCCGAAATTTTCTTTAGGGTCGTCGGCAGTGTGTAAAAGTAGACAGAATTTCCTCAACTTGGCACAATATTTCTACCGGAGTTCGTCAAGGCAGCGTGCTATCACCTTTTCTTTTTTCTATCCTTATAAACTCTATCTCTATTAAAATATCTTGTCCCTGCCATATGTATGCAGAAGATTTGTAGATTTACGGACATACACCTCCATCGACATCGATCTCCAGCTATTTCACAAACGAAATCTTGGCTGCATAAAACAGTGGAGCAAGAGCTATGGTCTGCATGTGAATTCCGAGGAGACTCAATGCATGATTATTGGTAGCCGACAATTAATTGCAAAAATTTTTTGGGAGAAACTTCCAAAAATTATTATCGGGGGATCTATAATTACCTATTGCTATATAAGCAAATTTGTCAAAAGTTTGAGCATCCACTTAATCCAAAGCCTTTCGTGGCATGTACAACTCCAGGAGTTGCGAAAACGAATGTTTGGTGCTGCAGCTGCTTTGAGACGCCTGAGTAAATTTCTCCCGATTCCTACCAACATTTCCTTAGTGCAATCAATATTACTACGGATTTTGGATTACGCAGTAGTGTGCTATTGCGACATCAATGAAGTCTTTCTATCTACTCTCGCACGTCTGCAAAATGTTTGTATCCGGTTTATTTTTGGTATCAGTAAATACGGCCATGTTTCTCAATAACATACAGAACTTTGGTGGCTTCCCATCAGACTACGGCGGAATTCTCACTTTCTCCACCTTCTCTTCAATGTCCTATTTAACCCTTCTTCTCCTTAGTATTTAAAAGATAAATTTTCTTATCTCAGTAACCATACTTCTATTCTTCTTTCTTCGAATAAACTAACTCTTTCAATTCCAGTACATAAAACTTATTTCTTTGAGAACTCCTTTACAGTGTCAGCTATCCGTTTGTGGAATGCTCTACCTTAATCTGTGCAGAACTCGCAAACACTACCTACTATATATATTATAGGTATGTTTTTTCTGTATGTATGTATGCATATATTATGATCATGCTATAGTATTAATATATATCTATTTATCTTTTATATTTTTTTTCCTATACAATGCTAGTGCCAACTACTTGTCTTTTTACATACTGGTTGTCCTGAAGAGATCGCTTGTAGCGGTAAGACCGCCTTTTTGTGCCTGTGCATAGTTCTAAGTTCTAGAACAAGTTTTTGTAAATACTCGGTACAAAATAAAGTGTTTTATTATTAGTATTTTTTTTCTTGCAGATCCCACATACGTACTCTTCTTCAAATACCACCCCTCAAAACTGATTTCTTTTCTTATTCCTTCACTATTCTTTCCGCCAGACTTTGGAATTCCGTGCCTCCCGAGGTTCATGATCACAACAAACTCAATTTTTTTAAAAGAGAGTAAAAAAGCACTTTCTCAATCTTAATGATATGTAATTATTAATTATTATTCATTGCTGTGTATGTATTTATTGTGTATCTATGTATTTATATTATTTTTTGTATATATTAGTTTATTATTTATTATATAATTGTTAATCAATTAGTATATATTTTTACTGGCATATATTCAAGTATATGTATAGTGTGCGTGATATTAAGTGTACGCTAAATATTGTTTACCGATTTCTTGACACTTTACTTGTATTTGCACCCAAAAATGGCCGCAGTTCCTTAATTTACCCAATAATAAGTCTGCTGGAAGAGATTGCTATATCGAATAAGCTGTACCTTTGTACCAGCCAAAAGTTTAATCAGCATTTAAAAAAATGTTGAATGTATATAAATTGTTAAATAAATAAATACGTGGACGAAAGTGGAAACTAAAATGTTCTTATTTAGTGGTACAGATCATGAGAGAGACATCCTATCACGTTTGGGGCATGGAGCAAGATGTACATTATACTTATGTTTTATATCGTAACACAAAAAGTGTTTATTTTACTATAAATAATATGAACATAAAATATGAGGTTATTTATATAGCCTGGATGTCGAATCTTCGTCTAATTGGCAATGCAAAGTGGGTGCACTTCAATAAAATCCTTTCACCAAGTTAACGCGCGCGACCGCACTTCTCTTTGTTCCATATCCTTGGTAATCCCAGGCTATCAATAGATTCCGAATTAGACGACAGTATAAGGGGCCCGTGAGCGAATATTTAGGTTAAGAAACTACTGAACCGATTTTGATAAAATCTTCACTGTTTTCTAATTACCCTCTTAGCACAGAACTCTAAAATTATCAAAATATTTTAACCTATAGTTCCACGTGTTATGTCTGAGAATCTTGATTGATTCGCACCATCGCGCATGATCTCATGGAGGAGCCAAGAGACACTCTCTAGAGAATATAAAGCGAGAATTTCTGCAAGTCATCTTCCATGAGAAATTAATAAAACGGGCAATCGGAGCATTTTTACGACTACGGACGGATATATATATGGGAGAACACTGGGGTGTCAATAGTTTGTGATATCTTTAGAGTCTCCCTTTTTGTATACTAAAACTATGTTACATTAAGACCACTATCTTGGAGTTTCCCAATTTCAAATTATAGCGTTGAATAATTTCGTAACCATTGGCGAATAGAATTTTTAAAATATCGTTTGTCATATTATCAGAGCCTGGACATTTGTCCAGTTTGAAACAAATTTCAATTACAAATAATTGCTTCCATTACTTCTTTTTGTTCTATCTGGACTAAACTTCATGTTTTATGAACGTTTTAGTAAATGTAAGCTATATTTTCATCTGTGTTTTCTTCTGCCTGTTTATTGTTATACAATGTTAATGACGACTAGTCTTGCAAATTCGTATGGGTGGCGTGTATTCTCTCCTAATACGAGGGTGGATCTAAAAGTTCGTGGCCTAACCTACATGGAGCTATGACATCTTTTTAAATCTACCGTCCTTTGTTATATTCATTTATTGTGTGCAGTTTCATTTCGATACTGCAAAATATAAATTTTGAGTATCGAAATGAAACAGCAAATAAAAAAATTGAGAGCATTAAAGGTGATCCTAGGAGTGGAAGGTCTACATACTCTCCACGATAGAAAACATCGATAAAATTTGTGATCTCGTACTGGGTGACCGACGTTCGACCATAGGTAAGATAGCTGAGATAACAAACATTAGTTATGGCCGGGTGCAACACATAATAACGGAAGAGTTGGGGTTCCATAAGGTTTCTGCTCGCTGGGTCCCGAGGTTGCTTTCAGCTGAACAAAAACGAGTTCGATACACAATTTCGCGAGATTGTTTGGAACTTTTTGAGACTGAACTCGAGGACTTTCTGTATAGATTTGTTAACATGGACATGAACAAACATGAACGCTGGGTTCACCACCGTACACCTGAATCAAAGCAACAATCCAAACAGTGAAAAAAATCAGACTCTCCTACACCGAAAAAGGTCGTTTTGTCGACTAACAAAGTCGAGGTTTCTGTTTTTTGGAATGCGAAGGGCATTATTTTTGTAGATTATTTACCGAAAGGACAAACTATAAATTCTAGTTATTATTGTAACCTTTTACAAAGACTCCGGGAAGAAATAAAAGAAAAAAGGCTGGGAATTTTGCGTGAGAAAGTTTTGTTTCATCAAGACAATGCACGTGTTCACACTTCGGTTAAAACAATGTCCATGATTGTGGCTCCAAATTTCTGCCCCACCCACCTTATTCGACGGATTTAGCCCCCTCGGATTATCGTTTATTTCCAAATTTAAAAAAAAACATTTGGGTGGCTCGAAATTTTCGACCAAAGATGAGGTGATATAGATAGTAACGATTATTTCGCCGACCTTCCGGAATCTTTTTTTTTTTCGAGGGGATAAACAAGTTGCAGGTCAGGTGGAAGAAGTATGTTGAACTAGATGGAGACTATGTCGAAAAATAAAAATAAATTTAGATCCACTTTTCTTTCATTTTCTTGGTCGGGCTTAGAACTTTTAGATCCACCCTCGTATATTTACTTATCACTTTATGCAGGGCAGATATTTCGTTTTTCAGTGATATGGTTTTCATTGAATTTCTTGTTCTCTGTATAATTTGTGTTTTCGATGGCGATAATACCTTATTTGTTTTGGTACTTATGGTCTCGGCCGGTTGTAAATTTTTGACAGTTGATTTCACTAAAAGCCCGTATTGTTACTGTACTGACGTGTTGGCGAGTGTGTCAGACTGACTTTCTGGTAAGAGTTTTTCCAGGCATTGCCAGAACCGACTACATCGTTTCGTTACTACTAGTTCGGCCGATCAAATAGTCTGGTAGAAGTGTCCTTGCTGTTAACTTGGCCGACACTAAGGAATAGAATATTTGAATGTAGCTTTCAAAACTATTTTTAAAGCATTGGTTAATTAAGAATATGGCAAGTAGTGAACCCAGTGAAGAATGTTCGTATTCCTCTATTTCATTACTAGAGCGCCTAGTTTGAGCCAGATCTATAATTAATTTTTGTTAAAATTTCATAAAGTTCTATGGAAAGTTCGTGTGATAAAAGTGTTTAACGCAATGTGTTAATACATAGTGCTTTTGTTGTTTGTATTTTGATATATCGATTCAAGGGTTTTTGTAGTAATCTGCCTCGGTGAACAGCCAGATTGGAAGATGTCTATTATTGTGTATTTCTCTGTTTTTCTGATTATCCTTTTGTGTTGTATTATTATTATTTTTATTCACCAAAAAAATTTGTATATCCGGTTTCAAGACTCCGTCTTGAGACGTTCTCCGATCTTTCGTATACGCTGGAGTAGAGCGTATACTTAAATTTTTCTCTTTCTTGACTATTGTGTTAACAAAAGTTTTTGACATAGAGTTATATTCTGGCGAAACAAAAATATATTATTTTTAGAAAGTGTGGCGAGTTTACGACAACCGTATTTCAGGTGCTATTTCAGTTGACAAACCCCTTTAGTCACGCTAAAAAAAATCAAACTACAATTAATATTTAAATAAAAGTTTATTAATAATAGACCAATATTCCTCTTCGTTTTCTCATAACTAACTACTACCCAATTCAACAAATTCGATACATAATAAATGTTATAACATTAGAAGTGGCCCATTTACCTACACTGCGTATGTGAGTCACAATAAATTAAATATTTAATATTGTATTTAATGTTGTATTTAATATTGTATTTAATGTTGTATTTCATTTTTCTTAATATAAATTATTTGTATCCTTGTCCAAGAACGAGCCCCAGCTCGTATATAACATAAATCTACAAACGATAAATGAAATGGACATCTGTTCACATTACTATAAGTGCAGATTACGGAGTCCGACATTCGAATACTACAAGCACATATTCGGATGTCGGACACCGTTAATTATTATATACATTAATTATTGAATTCTATAACCTGAGATTTCTTAACAATTCCTCTTGACAGGTAAAAAGTTAGGGGAGGGGCAGAACACATAGAGAGATGCATTGCACGCCTTGCCCCCCCCCCCTCTAATGGGCGACCGGCTACTCACAAACCGCACGAATCGCGACACTGAAGATGTCACTTTACGGTGGTATTATGTGAGCAATTTGTACCTCCCCTCTTGTACCGGCCCAATTCCGTTGCATAGGCGGATGTAGCGACATGCGCTATGCATGGCACTGCCTCCGCCTATGCAGCATGCCATTACGTCTTCCTATAGAGAGTCGAGTGTCACTTGGTCGACGTGTTGCCTGTGCTAATTGTGATTAGCCGGTAGTCGCTTGGAGAACGTTACTATTGTATATGAAGCGCAGTAACGTCGCAAGATTTATCGCGTAGCGTTTTGTTGTAGGCGTTAACGTTCTTACCGCTGTTGCTCTCGTATATACTCTTGGCCTGGTAGTATAGGTTTCGTCTTCTTAAAACCTATTTCCTTAGGTACACATACCTTGCGATGATTTCATCTGCTGAGGATCGCCATAAACGACTTAAGGAAGGGGTACTCCAGCAGGACCGTCATGGGGATTGCCAACAAGAACGACCACCATATAGATGACAGCGCGTCCCCAGACTGCTCACAAAAAAAATTCGTAAGAGGTAGCAGGAGGTAGTGGCAATGTTTTATTTCAGCAGAATCAGAGCAGCGCGCCGAGGGAACTTACTCATGACCACGTACCCGTACGCCGCAACATACAGGACTCGTCATGCGACGGTACACGTATTGCAGAGGGTGAGCATGTTTTGTGAGCCCATTTAATTAAATAGTGGAGAGATATTTAATACGAGAAATTGGCATGCTGCGTTTTGCCGCAAACATCTGGACTGCGCAACCGCAGAGGTACCTCTCACTCACGCTACACCACCTTGAAGAGTGTCGCGTTTTATGCAGCGCGTGTGTGGGTAGCTGACAGCACATTTGGTTGAGAATATCAAGAAGCGCAACACATGAACATGTGGATGTTAATGGGCGTCGGTAGAGACCAAATTGGCCCTATTGCTTCATTCTCCTCTTATACTAACAAAGAGCAATGCGTCTGTACAGCCCACAAGCGGACGACGGAAATATTAATAGAGATGAAACAAAAAAGGAGCTCACCAGCGAAAAAATTCCCGGGTCGGTGAGTGATCGTTTTCCGGCGATGCCGACGAGAGTAATGCACCAGTGAACTGACAATACCGACAACATCAGCCGGCCCGCCACTTGCCAGCCGCGCCACGCCGCCAGACGCCGCCACATACCTGATACAGGAAGGCAGGGCTTGATATATACTTACGTACAACCAACGAGTATCGAATAAAATTCAGAAAGGGGGCAGAGATAAGAGTTGTGATAGCCCTGAATATTATGTACGGTGTATTTGTGGTCGCTTTCGACCCGAAAATTTTGAACTGTACTTTAGATTCTCGCTTGTGTCGTTTGCTTTGCCTTGTCAAAATAACTGATGAGCACTTAAAAATAAACTCAATGTACACCTTAAATAAACTCAATGCACACCTTAAATAAACTCAATGCACACATTAAACCGCTAATCGAAGAGACCTGAAATTTGGACGGTCTTCTGCAAAAATAAACTCAATGCACACCTTAAACCGCTAATCGAAGAGACTTGAAATTTGGACGGTCTTCTGCAAAAATAAACTCAATGCACACCTTAAACCGCTAATCGAAGAGACCTAAAATTTGGACGGTCTTCTGCAAAAATAAACTCAATGCACACCTTAAACCGCTAATCGAAGAGACCTGAAATTTGGACGGTCTTCTGCAAAAATAAACTCAATGCACACGTTAAACCCCTAATCGTAGAGACCTGAAATTTGGACAGTCTTCTGTGGGATGAATTTCCGAATAAGTCTCACGGCCGACATGACAACAAGAGAAGAGTATACATTAGATTTTATAAAACAATCTGCATATGACGGTTTCTACAAGTTAATTACGATAGCAACAACAAATAGTTTGTAATTAGATATGTTACAGTGAACGGAGCACCATATGGCACGATGGTAACATACCTGCCAAGCCTTCTCCACATACATAACTCTCTGCATACAAACACATCGGTTGCAATTTGTACCCTTGACACAACCTTCGGACAGTAACCGGTCAATCCCACCATGGTCTGACTTGGTCTAGGCTTCACCCGTTACCTATATCCTAGGATATTCGCATTTATACGTCTATTTTGTCAACTTTCATCTGTCATCACTTTTACATGACCGAACATACCGTGATGACCTTGCTCATTCTTTCTTTACCTTTTCTTTTCACAGTTCATTTAAAATAATGCATATTTTAATAGTGTAGTGGTAATTGCAGTTATTTTGCAGATATTTAAAATAAATGTCATTGATGTTTTTGAATACCTCCTTTAAATCTCAGAACTTTTTTTTTTTAAATGTATCGGCAATGCCCTTCTCGGAGGACACACAATTCCCGACATATGGATGCAAGCTATTGTGATTAGTACTCACAAACTAGGCGAGCCTAGAAACTTGCCCACAAGTTACCATCAAATAAGCCTCATCAGTTTGTTGACTAATGTCCATGAGAGAGATGTGCTTGCGCACAAGTATGTAGTGAGAAAACCCGTGCCCCGTGATAAGTACACCGCCTCGCAAAATATGTAACATGAATATATTAAACTGTAAACGTAGACATCCGATATGTACAGCCTTCTTTAATGTAGTAAAAACGTTTGATAAAATTTGGCACGAATGCCTGATTTGCAAACTATACCGTCTAGAGGTGCCGGGCAGACAAGTACAGAAGTAGTAGAGAACATATTTAACCGGCACCTTAGGTGCTGGGTAGAGGGCATGGTATCACCTACGCGCCTCCACAGAGCTAGAGTTCCTTAGGGCTCTGTATTGTCTCCAACATTATATCACCAGTACCCGGGCGATATCCCGCACTATCGGCCGTCACTGCGCTCGTTGAATAATTTGTACGATGGAGAACAAAACTTAACTATGAAAATAGTAATGCTATATGCATTTGCGGCGCCACCGTTGACGATAATCAGCATAGCAATCTTAGGCATATCATGCCTCTCATATACCTCTGGCAGACAAATTTCCCGAGTAAGCTTCGTGAGGTATCTCGGAGTCACGCTTGATCGATCTTTCACCTTCAAGGAGCACATAAGTATTAGTCGGCAGTAAAGCGCGGTACGTCTTACAGAAGCTTTATTATTTAATGAATACTAGAAGTAAGATGTCTTTCAGATATAAGCCCACATTCTGCAAACCCTTTATCTACCCGATATTGTCATATTCCAGCATGATATTCGCTCGTTTAGGCTAGGCTCTTTCATATAGTGATTCTGCGGAAAATGGATTTACATAAGGAATTATAAGTATCCTCTATTAGAAGGCACTTAAAAGATATCTCTTATCACAAACGCGGTGGACTACGGCCTAAGTTGTGTAACAGCCATGGATTGTCGTCCCAGAAAGGTTCTGTCTGAGGGAACGGATCGCATCACGACAACTGTCAAATACTTTCAGCACACACGCTCTCAGACAGGATATTGTACATCCCGTGTAGGGACACGCAGACGTCCCAGGGGACGAATGCGAAACATGCACTACAACCCAGACACACGTCAAGTCAAGCAACAACACACGGTTCCCCTGGCCATAAAAGTAATGTTTAATTAGCTATTTCAAACATTCTCATATCGAAATACATCTCCCCGTCTGCGGGAGAGAGAAGGTTCGGTCCCAGTTTCGACCTCATACTTAGTCTCGTCACCAAACGAGCACTCACAGCAATAGTCACCAGACGAGCATTCACAGTAATAATATGAACATGTTTATTTTTGGCTCCTTTTCACTTCCATACAAAATAAATAGTCATCTTCTTCTAAGGCCTCTCTATGAGTCGTCAAATTTTTTTTCTTGGATATACTTCCATATAATATTTTATTTTGTATTGTTATTACGTTGCCCTTTATATTATCCAGAATTGAAATAAATATGTATTAAGGTCTGCAATTATTATTAAACCAGGGTAGGTTACTTATTCATGGTAAGGTAGGCCCAAGCCCCCCCTCCCACCACCACCTCATGGCAGCACGGTTTAAAATGGATTATCTCAGAAGGGTACCAGCAATGTAGAAGCTGGAGAATCCCGTGTTGGGCCTTCAAGCTCAGGTCCTGAACCTAGGCCTGAATGCCCAAGCTGCCACGTGCATTCTGGGGAGGTGGCGGCAGATATGTGCTCTGTGACCGTTTTCATCGGAGTAGATGTCTACTACCATACTTTTCAACCTTGAAGGCAATCTATCCATCCTTTGGCTGCGTGTGGATAAGGATGACCACCCTCGCGTTTAAGCGTGCCTATACGGATCCCATGACGCATATACCGAAATATACTGTCTCCTTGTGCACATAAAAATTGATTCCTATTCTGTGCAGATTCTGACCGCAAAAGTGATACTAGGTGATTTGACGCCCATCACGCCAATTGGCTTTGTTCGTGCACTGTCGATCATGCGGGAAATCTTCTCATGAGTTTGTTTTGGCACAATTGTTATCAACGCCCATGCGAATCACCGACGTAGAAGACCATACTTCCTCCCTGTTGTACCTTCTGCTTACCTACCATCTAGACAGCTACCTGAGTTCCGTCGATTCTCCTTAGGGCTCATCAGACCACTGCCTGACATGGAGTGCAGTGCCGATTAGGCGTAAACGTCGGCCGTACTTTGTCGTGTGTCGCCGCGTCTGTCACTATAGGTCAGCATATTGGGATGGGCATCCTACCCATGGGGGCGTATTTGGTTCTCGCTGGATATCCCTGACGTCGTTGTAGAGTCTGTCGCTGATATGGTGATTCAGGGAATGGAATTTTTCATTCCGTTCTCTGGTGTACCGATTGGCGGCAAGTCGCGATTTTCGTTCTTCGGGTTCTCACTTCGCCATAAACTGGAGCAATACTAAGCGTATGCAGAAATGACGAGTACACAGGATGAAAATACCAGAGCACTAAAGAAGGAGTATAATTCTGCATCTAGACGCTTAAGAAAATTATTACTAAGTCAAAGTCAGAGCACGTAAGCAAAATTGGCGAAAGACTAGTTCGCATTTCTTCAGGATCTCTTGCATGATAGTCCCTTGCTAAGCCTGTTTCAGGTAATTTTGCTAAGCCATCCTTCAATTTTTTGCAAAGGATCGATGAATCACTGACCCATGCCGCAAAAGAGAAAGCTATGATGATCAGGAAAATCCGCCGTCTAAATCCCCCCTTCTATCAGCTTCCTTCTCGAATTTATTAACACCTAATTGCAATAGTTGCCCGAGGTACGACATCCCCAAATATATATAATAATCTCCTTCCTTGTCACAGTATCGGGGCTCTGCCATGACCACTTTATAACATAACCCCAGAATGTGCCATTGGATTTTTCCCAGTTCCGTTCATCCGTTATACGTAGCCAGGTCAAATCGGTGGTTGCGATCGGTGATAGCCCGGAGGTCCCTATTACCCCTCATTCCACCGTTATTATCATGGCCGCTACCGTGGCCAGTACGAGTGGAAGCACCCGGAGCTAGGGACCGAATCCTGTTGCTGTCGTCCATAGGAGTGAAATGCTCATAATTACTACGCTGAGCAGGCGGATTGGCAATCGCAGATTAGGTTTCAAACTGGCACCACTGCTGCCTATCGCCGATCTGATAGATGGTACCGCCATCACTCGCCGCGAGCACTGTCCGGGTCTGTCGTCTATTTCACTGTCACCATGAAACAGACACCGGACAACCAGCTCGCTGAAGCCTCTTAGTTGTTAAGGGAGTTAGTGCCCTTTGATAACTCTCACGACACCCTGGAGCTTAGATCAAGGATGAGGGTATTCTTAGGCCGATCCCACGCAGCCAAATAAATAGCACTTACTGTCAATGTTATTGCAGACGCCGAGGAAGAATATAGAGATGATCAAGGCAAAGCCGGGTCTCTCCACCGCGAGGTACAGCGCTCTGACGATCGGCGTGTTGAAGCCTTCAATTAGGTGACCCACGTTAACCCAGCCGATAAGCAGCGGGACCGACCAGCGGTACATCCACATGAATACCTGCAATCCGACACCAGGTTGTTAAGATATTTTCGAGGAAATTGCAAGCACGCCATTTGTTGTATAGTCTTAAAAGTGAGGCCCATGTCTGTCAAACAGATGCCATTAGTTTCAGTGATCGCTCAGTCTCTCCACCTCCTAGTTCCGGTCCAATTGGACTGCAATAAAGCAAATCGACAGCTTCTTAATAAACTGTGATAAATACTAACACGTCTTAAAAAAGTCTAATAGCAAGTGGTCTAATAGCACCTTAAGTTTGGTGAGCGGGTATTCCGTCTCCTGCACGTGGTGGTGTACATGCGCCAGCAGCAGACCCATGAAGCAGGCGGGGAGACTGCCCCACGGCTTGACATAATAGCTGCTGATGGATTCCTCGTTCACAAATAACGTGCGCATGTTTCTGGAGGACCAAATTTTTGACATTTATCAGAACCTAGCAGGCTGTACATAATATGAAAGGCATTATAATTCTTGTATTGTAGCCAGACACCAGCAAAACTAAACTAATATTTATCTGCTGTACTGTCGCGGTTCATGCTATTCGTGATTTTTGTGTGGTCCATTAGGCGCGAAAGATTAAATGATATATTATTTGGGGCATCGCCAAAAATCTCCGAACGTTCGTTGATATCTCTCACTTATACTGTAAACAGAAATTCGACAGCAATTAAGGAGTTTCAGGTTGGAAGAGCGACTCTATTTGTACTACTTACTCGGGAGTAGTGATATAGAGTAAAACCTTCCAGTTGTAGTAGTAGGCCAAGGCCATGTTCATGAGGACGGAGCCTGCGAACAGACTGGCCAGCACGGGTATCGGCCGCCACTGCTTCTTCTCCAGCACCAGGAGCACCACTGTCGCCACTACGTACAGCTGGAAGTCCACTGCCAGATACCTGTCATTATCAATAAGAGACATAAATAGTATATCAATGAAAGTTAATCATTACACCGATATTTGACATCATTAAATATCGGGTCGCAGCTCTGACAACTTAGAACTCCACTCAACTAGGATATTGAATAAATGAACAACGTTGGTGTTTCCCTACTTAATGAAACATTTAAATGTATTTCTGCTTTTTAAATCTGATCTAATTTTTGTCCTTTTTCTTAAACTGAATGGTAAAGTATTCGAAAAGATATTATTACACTACTACATTTTAATACTACTACAATTGAATAATATCAACTTGTAGATTACCGACGACCATTAACATCCATATTAGTTGGATTGCCTCCCTTCACTACATTCCCTCACATAAGCCACCGGCTACTCACAAGCACACAACAAAATGCGACTCCATCACTTTTATGTCGGCATCATGTGACCGAGGGCTGTTTCCGCGGTCACATGATGCCGACACAATATCATTTGTAGTGGCAGTAGACCGCCTCATGATCCTGACTGAGCATGTTTCACGTTAGTAAGTATTTTAAGGAGATTATAATCAGTCTTCGCAGGCGGTTTCTGTGCAATTATACTTTTTCTAAGTAGATTTGAAATTTAGTAATTGCCCTAAATTGTATATTGTATACATTGGGTATGTAAATTTTGTAGTAGACATTTCATTAATTTATTGGTGAGACCTGCTGAGTTTGTTGCGCTGGTTCTTCTCAGGACAGGGCTAGTGTTGAACCAGTGGTAGATTTAATCGCTGACGTAAGTATTTTTTATGATACCATTTTGAATAAAAATAATGTATCAGCAACAGATCACGGTTACAGGTACCGGACTGACCACAACAAGGGGCGTTGTAATTTTTCTAATTAGAAATGGAAACAAATTCGGTCGTGTCGGACCACCGACTCATCGTAATGGGAGACAGAAGGAGTATATAGTGCTCTTACATCTTCGCACATACTTGTGTAATATCCTTTCATAGGTACATATATTCTTTAATAAATATGTCAACCTGTCGTGGCCACAATTTGGCCAGGATACTATCGCTGTTATTTTTACCAGGTCTGCAGTAGACAGTGCTCGTGGCTATCCACGAAGTTGTGCAGGTAGAAGACGTGCAGCCAGAATTTTCTCCGGCAGATGGTGCTCTCAGCACCCACCGTACTGAACCACTGTGGACCGTCCCCTGACTGACGCCACCAGGTCGCCGCATACCACACCACTCCCAGGTGTACTGGGGATAATCTGTGGGGATAGGTTTTATTAGTGTACTAAAAGGTGCTTAGGTCCTGCCTACGCTAGGCACCTACCTAAGCTTAGTGGCAAATGACACTTCACCTTCGCTAATGGCAATCTGTGTAGATTAAGGTGTTCTTATATATTATATATATATATATATATATATATATATATATATATATATTTCTCACCAGGCAGATACAACTGATCGTTTGTCCACCTAGGGCATAAAAACTACAACCATATTTTATCCCCACTGCCTCTTTACCTTGCATATTGGACCTTGGAGGGCAAACTAATTGTCACCTTGCTAGCCATTACTTTAAAGATACTGGAGAGCTGATACTAGCACTGGCCTGTTGTGTGGGATTTTTACCCAACGATGATTATGAAAATCTCATGTCACTTAGTGTATTCATTAACCAACCGCGTCAGCTTTACTTCATTGTGCTCCACCCTGCTGACCTCCGTATTACTTCTCCGTTATTGCTTCCTGGTAAGCTGGACCTCTCTCCATAGCGTTGCTGTCTAGTTTCTGGTCCTCGTCAATATGGGAAGTAGAAATTCGAGCTTTGGATCATTCCATACATTTACTACACCCTGTTACCGCAACTGAGTTTCAAACCAATGTTGGCAGGTCAAAAAGGTGTACTCCATGAAATGAAGATCGCTCTAACAGTGTAGATACTAAACCTTACGTGCAAGACGTAAAATACGCATTTGCCACTAAGCTTATGTCCTGCCTAGCGTAGGCATTAGCGAAGGTGAAGTGTATCATTATCTACACAAGTGAAGAGAGTCGTTCTACTTTGGCAGCCCTCACCTGACTACTCTGTGGAGGATCCTCAGCAGCATGTCCACGAATCGCGCCTTGTGCTCCTTGGCAAATATCAGTAGGGCGTACCCGTACAGGAAATTGGCCAGCACTATGAATAGCTGGATCATAGATGAACCGTTCTTCATTATTTTCGTCACGGGATTGGTTATCATCTGTCAGCAGAAAATGCTATGTTAAATCTATTAGAACATTGTAAGTGGCGGCGACAACCATCGAATATGATGTATAGGATTGTTTTACAGATCAAACGAGTGTAAACCTAAATGGTTTCAATGTTATGTAAACTGCTGTTCATTAAATACTATGCAGCATACTTTATGAATATTGTGATTATTAATTCTTGTATTGAACATTGTTATTGTAATGCTGAAATAAATAAATTGAAAACTAAATAAACTGCTTACCTGCCATGGAAGTGTGGGACTACCTACCACAAGTATGCTCTCATACTTACTAGGCGGTTCCCTATCTCTGTATATTATGTAACAGTTTTGTGTCTTTATTGTAATAAATTAGATTTGATTTTGGTGGCTACCAACACCCACGCACACACACACATCTTCTCGCCAGCAGTCAAATGCGGTACGCAGAGCGAATGGAGAGCCATATATCACGATCTTTACATACCTGCCTTGTCAGTTGCCTCATCCACATTCATTACTCTCTTCATATAAAACGACAGATGCGAAGACTCTCGACACCATCTTCGGACAACCTGACCATGTTATATCGTCGAGGTCTTCCCTGGCACCTACACCCGACCGCATTCGCATTGTACATCTCTTATCATAAACCTTTCGCCTGCCATTCTTTCTACATGCCGGAACCAACGGAGCATGCCCTTTCTGATTTTTATACCGACACTTTCTTTCATACCTAATCTCTCTCTCACTTCATTATTGCGAACGGGACACCAATAAATATTATGCAAAGAGCCTATGAATGTCTATATTAATTTCACTCATGCAAATTACCTGTTCGAGGACGGTGGGATCGCTAGAGTATACCAAGAAGTGGGCAGCGACTGTGTGAGACACGATCACCAACATCATCATAGTACATCTGAAAACGTAACATCGTGCGTATTTACTGTTTACTGTGTTGTACATCTGAAAACGTAACACCGTGCGTATTTACTGTTTACTGTGTTGTACATCTGAAAACGTAACATCGTGCGTATTTACTGTTTACTGTGTTGTACATCTGAAAACGTATGTTTACTGTGTTGTACATCTGAAAACGTAACATCGTGCGTATTTACTGTTTACTGTGTTGTACATCTGAAAACGTAACATCGTGCGTATTTACTGTTTACTGTATTGTACATCTGAAAACGTAACATCGTGCGTATTTACTGTTTACTGTGTTGTGACAGTTTACATTAGAATAGAAGGACTATTAGGGGTAAAGAGACTATAAGAGTTTTAGTTAGACTTTCATACACATTCATTTCAATTGGTCTTTCCACATTCACAATCCAGGACAGACTTAAAATAC
>JAFELO010000534.1:226278-241787 GCA_017140195.1 Eumaeus atala | reverse complement strand
TTCAATATATTTGAATAATATAGTGTTTAATAAAAAAGTAAAAGAAAAATAATAGTTAAAAGCTCTGAAGAACTCACAACCAATAAGATTAACATTCTCTTTGGTTTCATGAGCCAACAAAAATCAAGCAATATATAAACTCTGTTACAATTAAATAGAATTTAATTAACCCTTTTTTATGAAATATAATTTGTATTTATTAATTTTACGTTTAGTTCACGGCGGAAAAGAAAAATTATTTAACTATAATTTGCTGAAGGCAGACAGCGTCAGCGTTAAATCAGTCCGTCGTGCAAGCCACGCCGAAGAGAAAAAGGAGTGACATGTCTTCAGCCAGAGAACATTAAGGCTTGCAGTCATAGATGACGGATATACTTTTTATACAATATTTAAGTTTCAAAACATAATTGTTACAGAATAATAAAAAAATATATCTGTCATCACGACGTGTCTAGCTAATTCACTCCGATGAGGTAATATGGAAGCTACAAGACGTAGGCACTCCAATTTTTATCCCAATATTCACAGTGGACGCAGCTAGCACATATTCCCTACGTGTAAAGTGGGGGGAGGGAAAATAAATGAAAGCAGTTTGAACCTTACGATTGATGTCACTAATGTAGACATTCCAGGAGAGATTTGAGTCAAAGAATACATCTAAGTTCTTTACGGCATCAGTGTAGTATTATACCTAGTCAACACTCATTAAACATCATACAATATACTTTCAATTCTTTTTTATTCACACACCAATATCTTTACAGGCATAAACCTGATACAATATTGAGGGACTAACAAAATTATAAATACAATTACACACTACCCACTATTAATAATTACAAACAACATTTAAAAGGTTTTTGGCGATTTCACTCCAAGTACTCGAGAATACGTCTACCCGGAAGTGAGACACGTTAATTATTTTAATTATTCTGGTGACGGGTATTTTGGCCAGTAGATTGGTTCTTATCGCAAGTGGTTGTGGGGGCGGGCGCTTAAAGACATATCGATCCGGCACGGTCAGGCTCAGCTGCCGCAGCACTCCCGGGTCGTGTGCTGCACCCTGCAGCAATTTTATCAGGTACACTGCGAGCTCGAAGTCTTGGCGCACCCTAAGCTCAGTGTACCCCACTATACCCAATACAAACAATGTAGGGTACATTAACGGATACAACAAGTATACTCCGTATATTTTGTTGTACAAGTGTCGAGTAAATTTATTGTGCACACGCTCCAACATAACACTTGCATCAAGCAGAGACCAAATGACTGCACTATATTTCAGATAACTCCAAACTAGCGCACTGTATAACACCTCGATTGTTTTCACGAACCTACGACACACGTTGCATGAGCTCATCATCCAATGTGTACTCACGTGTGTGTGCAAGTGTAAGTGACTACCGAGCATTCATCAATATTGAAGCAGATTCTATTCTTGTAGGTGTTCACAGTCCAACGAGCTACCATAATCTCATGCAACAATTTGACTGACTCTGGCAAGTCGTTAATCATTATAATGAATTGAGCGGCCCAGGCTACAGCCCTGACTCACGCCAGACCTAGCGTAAAGGAGTTCACATTCATATCCATTATACTCTACATATTATTGTCGATCTTTCATGTAGATGAAATAAATATAACAAACGTGGAGTTAACTTTCTTAACAACATATCATTGTCAACTGTATGGAACGCTTTTTTCAAATCAAAGTATGCTGCGTCTACCCGCAACCCAGCGTCTACTGCCATCACCATAAAAGTAAATAAATAAGTAGCTGTGCTACATCTTAGTCGAAACTCATGCTGTTTATCCGACACACACCTAAGTCTTCAAGCTGTGCTGGATCTCAAATTCAAACACTTTAGCCGGGATCGACAGAACAGCCACTGGTCTATATCTGCTGACATCTGGACCAGACCTTTCTTTAGGCACCTAGTGATCTTCCACCTCAACGGGGACGTAGCCTGTTTTAAGCAGATGTTAAATATGTAATGCAGTGGCTCTACTAGGACTCAGCTACCTCTACTAGCCGTCAGGACCCGATGAATGTTTAGGCTTAAGACTTGCCAGTGCATTTTTGACGTTGCGGCAACGTCCACTACTGCCGCTTGTACGTCTAATAGTGGTGGTTCCTTGCTATATATCGATTCAAAAAAATCTGCGAATTCTTTAGCGTACTCCTGGTTAGTGAGATGTCGACCTTTGCCTATTACTTGCACTTCTCCTGGACTGGATAAACTGCCAAAATTATTTTGGATCCTTTGCAAAATGATGTTGAATTTTTGTTTTGTGTTCCTTGTGTGCCGTTTCTAGTGCCTTTTTAGGACAACCTAACCTCAGTACTTAGAAAAATTCAAATAGTAACTTATAAGTTTTGCTTTTTCTTTGAATTCCCTATGATGCCTGGCTTTAGTATGTATATACTTAATTATTTCTGCCATACCATTCAGAATAATGTATCGGGAACTTTTCCCATTACTTCGTTTCCGAAGTACGCACGTGTCTATTTTAGAATTAAGTGTATCATAAAGGAATCTCATATAATGCACTCCAATCAGTTAAAGCTAACTTTTCATATAACAATTTATAGTCAGCCTTGTAAAAAATTCCACTGTTGTCTAATACTGCATCTCTCACCACGGGCGCCTGCCGCATGCGGCGGCGGGGTCGCAGGCTCACGCGAGCGGCGGCTGGTGCGCGTCCACGGGCAAGAGCGCCTCGTCACTGATAAAACTGATAAAACCCTTAGTCAGCACCAAATCTAGCTGGCGGCCCAAGCAATTTGGGACTGAATTACTTTGAATAAAATCGCAATATGTTACAAAACATTCATAATAATTATTGACGTTTACAGAACACGAATATAAATTAAAATCTCCAATAACAATTATTTCCCTATATCTATCACATAAATTTTCATTTAACTTAAATAATAACATATAGTCATCCTCGGAGCTTCCTGAAAGTACGTAAATTACACAAAGTAAAAATAAAAATCTACTATTTAAATGCACAGTTGCACGGACCATTTCAAAAGCGCACCGGTCTATTGGTACGTCTGGGATCAGTACTTGCCGAACCTCGTACCGATGTGTGGCCACGAGAGACGCATCGCCCTGTTTCCGACCATCCGCTCGATCGCAACGTAATATATATACCCTTGTGGGACAATTACATATCGCATATGCATACTGGTTCCGTGACTGCGCATAAGTCCGAAACAGATGCCATTGTGTAGTTTCGAAATTTTTCCAATTTGGTTCCTAATCGTCTCACATTTTGGTATATATATTCTATTCTGTCATACTTTACTGGTGGCGCGTTAAATTCTGCGTTCACTGGCCATTTTCCGCATTATTTAGTCTCATGGTTGTTGGAGCAAGGTTCGGGAAGTACGAAAGATGTCTTAGACCTTCCAATTGAAGCTCTTCTAATTTGTTAGCTGTCTGTTGCGCAGTGTGTGACCTGGTGTTGACGTGAAGCAGAAGTGCCGTGGAGCGATTAGTCAGCCTATGTTGCTTAGCCGCTAGCTTTTCCATTATGGTTTGCAATTGTTTACAATAGATATCAGCCGTAATAGTCTGGCTAGATTTGAGAAGACTGTAATGAACAATACCGGCACTAGTGCACCAAACGCTTACAAGTAACTTTTTAGGGTTAATTTTCGCTTGGGGCAGGATTTGGCTGGCTGGCCAGGATTGAACCATTGCGCTGAGCACTTTTGATTATTGTAAAGAATGCATTTTTCATCACAGGTAATGATTTGGCTTAAAATACCTTCATTATTGCGCCGGTCTACTAATGTAACGCAGCAGTCGACATGCGTTTGCCGGTTTGCTTCAGTCAATTCGTGAGGTATCTTTCAAGCTTTTTATCTTCCCAACTTGCTTCAAGTGTATTAAAACAGTTACATCGCTAACATCGCAACCTGCAGATAACTCGGACGTGGTTCACAATAGCCTTCAAGTCTTCATAATCAACTTGGGTCTCAGGCCGTCCACGGAGCTTATTCTGCAGGTTGAAATTTCAGGAACGAAAACGTTGGAACCAAAAACAAACTGTGTTTTCTTTTGCAACATGACCACAATACACATCGTTCACCCTTCGAGTCATTTCTGTAACACTAGTACCACGGCGGATCTGGTACTCGTGAATAATGCGATATTTTAGGCTTTCCATTTTGTAAAATGAGTGACGCAAACAGAAAATAACAGAAGAAATAAACAAGTGAATGGCGGTCACCAAAACACAAATACATGCGTAAATAGCTGTACAAATTTGAATTTAAAATTCCTTACCAAAGAGAAGAAATTTGTGATTGAAATGGTCAGTACGAAAAACGCCAATTTCACCTGTAAGGACCTAATGAAACGTTCTGCATCTGTATCTGTTAGGTAACAAGCGTGTCATCGGCGACAGTTTGCTCACAAATTTAAACGCAATATCTTTGCACGTATGTATTGTATATCTAAAGTGGAAATATACGTAAATTTGTTTAACATTTTAAGAGGACCGAAAGGTTAAAGACTTTGTTTTGTGTGTGTTATTGACTGTGCGGGGCTGTGTGGGGGCGCCCCTCCCCTCAATCCCAGCCCAGGGTGAGTTGCCAAAGGGCACAAGTCTCTTACAACTAAAAGGCTTTAGCGGGATGTTTGTTTGGTGTCCCGTCTGTTTCATAGTGACAGTGAAATAGACGGGAACACCAACTACTGAAAGAAATTAAAATGGCAATGGGGCCTGTGGCTTGAACTAACGACACCCGCTGGACATTAAGGACAACAGCTTGACCTAACCCACCAGGTCTCCGAAAAATAGTAATACCTTTAGCTCGCCGGGTGGATGATATAACAAATGCAGCAGGCACACGATATCTATCTCACGATAGCGGCCACACACATCTGTTTATTGTATTGTAAATGTAATGCGATTTTATTATTACTGATAAGAGAATTAAATACTGTAGAATTGTGTTAAATTTGAATTGATTTTTGTGTAATTAGCATTTTTTTTTTTTAAGAATAACGTATAATTTTTTTATATACCAGACATAGAAGGCTTCTTATTTTTAGTTATTCTATAAAATAAAATAACTGGATTAAAAAAATAAACCGAAAATTATCATAATTTGAAATAGTAAGTTGCAAATGTATACGTGCCATGCGCAAGCGCGATAGTGTTCTTTCGCTTGAAGGGCTGTCGGCTGTGTGCCTTTTATAGCGCATCGAGAATTTCGAGATTCAAGTGTACTGTCAACTGTGTAACAGTTGTGTAATACGTAGGCGAAGACTGGTAGTACCTAGTTTTAGTACTAGCTGGTCATATGGACGCTATCATTATTGTAAGCTACAATAATGATAGCGTCCATATGACCAGCTTTGAACTCGAGATATACCAGCATTCAACTCGAGCTATTTTATGCTCCTATTATACTATCAATAATATTTGTAATTAAATTTTGAAGAACGTAGGCATTTATCTTATAAGTAAATATAAATATTTTAAGTTTCTACCTGTTGCCGCAATTGAAATAAAGAAGAAAAATGCAGAAATATGGAATTTGTTGTGCGGAAGCCCCTGAAGTATTCTTTTTTTTTTTTAAATTTAATTCTTCATTTTAGAAGTAAATATGTAAACGAAGTGTAGATAATTCCTTTAATTTATGTTTGTTTTTAATAATTTATATGTAAACTTATTTAAATCTATTATAAATATATATAAAGAAATATTCTGAGAAGATATCAACTATATCTGTAAGGAATAATGATTTGGCCGAATAACCGAATAACAAGTGAACCTAGATTATATACTGAAAGTAAAAAAATAATTCGGTTAAGATCTACTTAACTACCAATTCCAAGCAGTATTCTTGTCAATATCGGGCATTGCTTGGACATCTAAAATCATTGGGTGCATAAAATTTCATTCATGATATTTACTCTGGTTACACAATGCCCAATGATTTTTACGCACCTAGACCTCTCCTCTTCATTTAATTACGCCTGACAAACCTTACGCCCTGTATAGGTGCCAGAGCCAACAGCCTCTTGTCTCCATCCTCGTAGCTGGCAGTGAGTCGCGCCCAGTTGGCGCGCATCGACCACGCCATTAGCAGTTTGCTCCCTGCAACAGTCACGTGTACTAATCGTTGTCACCTTTACCGGTATTTAATGGATCTCTCCTGGACGTGGCCATCATTCAATAAAATACGAGACCGGTTGTCTCTAATTCTATCTGAACCCATTTTCCTGGCTTACACGAAGATTTCCTTAATACTTAATTGATTCTATTGCACTACGAGGCGAGTTATTACTCATGGATATGTGTTGCAGCCTCGGTGTGTAGTTTATCGAGAGGCTGGATAGCTCATTAGATGAGGCATATAGGAGATGTACTTACTTCCTTGACCGCCCGTGACGTAGTCATACAACGTGCCGATAATGTTGAAGAAGAGGAGCACAACCACAGCGCCTAAGAACATTCTGTCGAGCGCATCCGGCGGCCGTCGAGGCGAGTTCGTGTAGCAGTGGTACGAGTCGAGCTCGGCTCTTAGCCCGGCTTCACTTATGTCCCTCTGAACGCACTGCTCGAAGCGCCAAGTGCTGTTCCTCTCGGTGGACGGACAGCGCTCGCTGACGCAGTACCCGCGGTATAAGTACGAGCGGTTGAAGAGGAGAGGCTCTGCCGATACCGTCTGTAAACCAACAAATAAAGTTTTCTTAATAGGTTCCGTACTGCATTTTTTATACGGGTATAGCTCACCACACTTTCCCACCGCAGTTAAGCTCCTGTCTCCAGGATCCGTAGCGGTCACCATTTGTGGCCATTTGAAATTATCGCAGGAAGCTCGAGGTAATGCTGAAAACTGCCTTGTGACCACCAACGAATTTAATTAGAAAATAATATGGCGAGTAGGAAGTGTTTCCAGTTTACCTCCCCAATCAAAGCGGAATAAAAAGAGATCGCAGCCAGGTGAAGCCCGGCTGCTATACACTACGTAGATAAAAATATCTAACACATATTGGTTATACACGTTATATTTATTTATCAACTGGGGCTGATTGCGTTACATTATCTGCCGCCAGTAATATTTATGACAAAATTGTTTGAAAGCACGGAAATGTCCCAGGTGGTCTACGAGGTCACTGCAGTAACATACTCCCGAAACATTTCGAATATTATTAACGGCCAAAGACGACACTCCCACAGTACGTGACGTGCGGTTTATTGCTGTGTTTCAGCCTCGACCGAGCAGTCACAAAGAAGCGATGCTACTAATTTGAAACTAAATACTCGAAGCTTACTTCCGAAATTGCCGTGACCCGTAAGGAACTGTGCAATGCAATAATCTACTTTAAACCGATTTTCGATAACTGTTCCCGTACGCAGGGGAAAAAATTATATTTATAACGTCCTTTATTCGTGTTAATCCATCATGCCTGCCATGAACTGAGTAAGTTTGAAGTGATAGCATATATTGGGTTAAAGCGTTTCGTAATGTTAATGTTTTAAAAATTTGGGCTAGAGAGGTTTCTAGAGTATAATAATAATGATAAACACTCCTTATCTATGTGTTCTAACACGATGCACAATACAAGAACACTTCACATAATATTACCCACACAAAAATCTATACGAACATTCATTACTCTCGACAATCACAATAATAACAGAAATAACACAAGAAGAGAAAAATAAATGAAAAAGTGTTTTGGCTGTTGTGTTAACAAACATACAAAACGGCAAACCTCGGCTTCAGTTAGGATTAAAATACAAATTAATCCCAAGACTTATCCGCACGTCCCACTTTCCGAATATCTGGAAGGAAGGGAGAACCGTCATTCACCCGAAGCCGGGCAAGCCTCGGCACCTACCCGGAAGTTACCGGCCGATCACGCTGCTGTCGCACATGGCCAAGTTGTTCGAGCGGCTATTGCTCCGGAGACTAAAGCCGTACGTCCCAATAAGGAAGGAGCAGTTCGGTTTCCGGAGTGGCCACGGAGATGAACAAAGGAAGATACTCGGTTGGAGTCTTTCTCGACATGGAGAAGGCATTCGACCGGGTGTGGCACCCGGGCCTCCTAGTCAAGTTGATGGACGCCGGCGTCCCGCCGGGTCTCGTGCGACTAGTGGCGTCGCTCTTGGAAGTGAGAACCTCCCGGGTAGCGGTGGAGGGGCGACATTCCTTTCTGTGGGCCATACGCGCTGGAGTGCTACAGGGCAGTTGCCTATCCCCTTTGCCTCTACGCTGTTTATACCAATGACATCCCGACGCTCAACAACCCAATGGGAGAGCGCGAAACGGATGTCTTGCTCGCGCTGTTCGCCGACGACAGCGCTTATATATCCTCGTCCCGAATATAAAATTAAGCCCAATCTAGCAGCCGGGCGAATGCAGCGGCTGCTGACAAATGGAGTATGTCCGTCAACGTGGAGAAAACGGTATCCCTATTCGTCAGCACGAGGCGCAGCATGCTGGGGCGATTAATACTGGGCGGCCAGGAGTTGTCATGGATGTCCCCGGTCGTATATCTCGGATTCAGCATTGATTGCACGCTACGGATGGGCTCGCAGGTTGATCGAGCGATCAACCAGTCGAAGGCAGCCCGCGCCTTACTGCGACCAGTGATCGCATCTAAGCTTTCACTAAGCACGAAACTGGGGATATACTAGACGTACATCCGATCGCGGCTCACTTACGCTACCCCGGCATGGCACTCGCTCACCTCCCCGAGCCAGAAGAAGCGCCTGTAAGCTCAGCAGAGCATATCCCTGCGGGTCATCACGGGGGCCAGCCGCTACGTCCGTAACGACGTGATCGCGCGAGACCTGCTGGTTGAGTCTGTCGGTAAGTTTGTGGCCCGATTGTCTCGAGGCATGTCCAGTGCCGCAGGCAATGGACCGCACGCCCACCTGAGGGACCTGGCTCCACCGCGGCTGCTTGAGCTCGGATCCCGTGATCCACCAAGCGGAGAGGGGTCCCCGGCCCCGGCGATCGAGGCGAGGATCACTTACTCACACGCATAACCCACATCACACTCGGACATCACCACATTTCACCACTCATCACACCTGCAGGCCAGTAGGCCGCGGTCGCATCCCAATGCAGGCCGTAAGGCCTCCGCGCCTCGGTGCGCAACAGCCCACTAACACCAGTGGGTTGCCCCCATCACCGAGGGGACAGTTGCCCCTCGCGAACAGACCCGAGTCATGAGGTTCGCCTCGATACCCGTAATCCTCGCAGGCCTCCCCAGGCCAGTGAAGATGACCCATATATATAAATACAATAAATTTGTGAAAATGTATAGTCGGACGGAATTCCAACACCGATTTTGGGGACAACCATTTTATTTCCATTTGATATCATCTTAGCGGTAGCGAGTGGCAGTTACATCATGCCAAGGAATTGACACTTTCATATAATGCACACGAGTAACAACACTCATCAACAACCACACACACCAGCACCAATCATATAATTCCTTGCAATGCATACTCCACCAGAGTTCGTAAATGACAATCACACCCACCCAGACACACACACACACAGACATCTATCTTGTGTTATGTATATGCAAATCGTGTATAGGCACCATGCTTAATAATAATCCTTGGCTTAAATAAAATACAATAAAGTGCACGGGCATTTTGCACACCTTGTATCAGTCCTATTACATAATCTACATAATTAAACTTGCAGAGCACCAAAGATTCTCAAAGTCGTATACGAGCTTCTTCTTTTATGGAATTTCTAAAGCGATATAATATTTTTAAACGGTAAAGGATACTACGAATAATTTCGGACACATGATTCTCGAATCTCAAATCTTCATCAAATGTTAGACCAAGATTACGAGCATATGATACATTTTCTACTCTAGTTTTATTACTATAAATGGTAATTTTAGGAGCTCTAATTTTTACAACTTTTACATGCTGACGAGGACCCATAATAATATATTTAGTTTTAGATGCATTTAATACAAGTGCATCTGATTCTGACCAATGGAAAATGCGGCCAAGATCGTCATTTAGCCGATTAGTTGCATCACCAACCCCGTGCGGTTTAAGTGATAATTTTAAGTGATATTTGGATGTCGTCTACATATAAGTATATAGGTAATGATTCATCATGGTTTTTAAAACTATTTAATTTTTTAATATGCAACCTCATAGATTTTGGGTTTCTGGCATTCATGCATATATACTTTTTAAAGTAAGCAATTTTTTTCGACTTTGACCCCTTGAACTATTAGCTGCTTGAGCTCTTTATAGTAAGTGATTGAAGATGGTCTGTTACACCTCCTAGCTTTACGATAAGCATCGTTGTGACGTTTTCTCGTCATTCGAATATTATAAGTTCTCCCGGGGAAGGTTCCGTCTTTGATGGTGATACATTTAAGAGGAGCGAGCCTATCAAAGATTCCAAGTAAGTTAGCCGTAGGATGTCTGGCAACTTCGTTGACCTCATCTACCCCACTTGTGTTATTCCAAACAACTAATGCCATTTGCGTGTTTAACATAGTTGGATCTATATCTTTGATTGGTCTAAAATATAATATTTTTGAGTGGCGTTTTGGCTTCGGTATATCAAGCTCACATACGACAAAGGCATGATCACTCAAGCTTGGTCTGTGATCATATTATACATGGCGGCACGGCTTTGGATGTCAAGGTCAACTGGTGGTCCCCAGCAGGAACTGGTCGGGCCTCCGTGTTAACGGTGCGGTGAACTTCACATAAAAATAATAATGTTTCTGCAACCAAAATGTTAAGAGTTGAGCCTCTATCATCGGTCTCAATTATAGTCGCCACTAGCCTATTGCAAACATAAAGTTCCATATGTTCCGAGTAGAAGGAACTGTCAAATTAATTATTGTCTATCTTAGTTCTCGCTTCGAGCGGCGACTAGTCATATGATTATAAATTAAAAAAGTACACGCTTGCGTCCTTTAACATATCAGACATATGAAATGTAAACAATATTTTAATTTTAGAAATTATACAGACTAAAATTTCTTCATTTCTTATATAGATTTATAAAAACTTGAAAATGTACAGAAAAGAAAATTAAAAAATAACACAAGCATTTAGGTGATAATTAGAGCTAGGTATTACTTGTCATCTTAGCTAGTCACAAATAAAAAAATAAGTATGCAGTATGAAAAATATCACACAAACTTTAATGATAAAATATGAACACTTTAGTGCGTTGTATGTGAATTGGACCGGCCCGATGAGGGCGACATCCCTCGCTCGCATGATACCGCCGCCAGGTGCTACACGCCGCAGGGAGGGGCAAAGAAGAGGAGCAGCACTTATGCCTAACAACAGTGGAGCGAAACATTACAGATACAAGTATAGCCGTTACAAGTATAGCCGTTACAAGTATAGTCGTTACAAGTATAGCCGTTACTTGGAATGGTTAAAGTATAAATTTATCTGTTGTAAGAATTAGTTAAAGCTATCCGGGGATCCGCAACCGGGGAGGATTCAGTTTTTCTTCTTAATCAAAGCAGGTATTTTGTAAGGTTATACAATATAGAAGAGATGGCAGCCAGCGGAGCCCAGCTACTATGCACCACGGATTACGTAACATTAATGCCTAACAAATATAATATTCGTCACTTTATTTTTGCAAGAAACTGACTTTTATATATAATATATAGAAGGAAAGGGACTTCTAAAAAATATACGTTACAAATTTTAACCCTCACGGTGCAGTACGCTGCTGCAACAAGGCTCCGGGCGGCGGTCGTAGGGGATGGTCGGCAATGTAGCTTGGCTTCGCTTCAGGCATACCAATATTCACCTTGAGCAACCCATAAACGGGTGAGGTCTTCTCGGCAGTGAGTTTGAAGCTGCCGGAGCAGTACAGACCTCTGGAGTCCGCCAGGCAGCGGTCGTAGTGGTCCAGGTGGTACAGCTGAGGGAGGCGGTGGAAGGGGTATGGGGAGCCATCTGGAAATAGATGAGTTTATTTAGTCGTACAATATTTCTCAAGCTTATGCCTACTATTACAGATTTCCTTTGTTTCTGTGCCGAGGACGCCATTATTTTAAGTTGCGGAATTTTAGGAACGATGAAATTTCTGAGACAAAAAGATCAAAAATTATTCACAACTCCGTATAGGAAAAAACCCGGTCAAGTGCATGCCAGGCCACGCACAGTGCGTTTCACATTTTAATAGAAAATCTTATTTCTATTTTGAGACATGGATATAAATTTTAAGTTACTTGCTGTACATAGCTGGTATAGGACGCACGCACGCATGTACACTACGGGGAAGACGAGAGACACTATTGAAGGAATATTTATGATATTTTATTTTACCGCTTTGATGGCGCTCGTTCATACTCTCCACACTTATGCCAAACTAGACTTCTAACGGAACCCTAAAATGGCTCCATATCAAATAGAGCATCGCTAGGCATTGCCTAAATATTACATTGATCGTATTACTGGCCCGTTAGGGGAGGGCAACGCATCGACATAGTAATTATGTGGATGTTCACGGGCGCCGGTAGTCGTAAAACTGCTCCGATTTCTCGTTTGCCCCGCTATTCTATAAAAAAATTACGGTTCTCAGATAATTGTGTAAATCTGTTTGGGCGATAATTTCGTATGTCCGTATTGGTAATTTCTGATCTTCTCAAGTTTAGGTACTTACTTAAGACACCAGTTTATTTTTTGGTGGCGCAGCGAATGGCTACACATCAACACTGGTGCCATGTGGGGCTCCGGGTGTGTCAGGCTCACGGCACATATTAGAACCAAATGAGTACTCATCAGCGTCGCATTATGTTAGGTCTCCGGTGATGCTGCCCTACCCGAGGGTTATACCGCACCACAGACCCAACTACGAGAGAGTATAACGGGGTTCCCCTTCTCGCCCCTTATCTAGTGTGAATTTTTTTATAGATCGCGCCTCAAAAAAAGACATTCTTTGTTATTGTATATCTAAATTACAAAATATCTCTTTTTTTTTAATAATATTAAGTAGTTATCAATGGTAAAACCAACAATATTTTAAATTTCCAAAAAATATAACCTCAGTCATAAAACCGACAATAATAATTAAAAGAACAAAAACCGGACTTTTAATATATAATTTAGTGTATTATAATAAATAATGAAATAATTATTAGGAGTGACAAATACATTAAGTAATATCAATAATTGGGTATCATTTTTAGTATTTGTTGTCACAGCGACAACAAACACATCATCTGCGTCATGTCATCGATATCCACTCAGTGACAGACGGACAGCGGAGTCTTATTAATAAGGTTCCGTTTTTTATCCTTTGGATACGGGTCCTTAAAAATGAAGGTTTAATGACGGACGACAAAAAATCGTGGTTTTAGTTATCTATCTACATGTAAACACACCCATGAACGTAATAAATTGAGGCTTAACCTAGACTACGTTACCTCTAGTTAGGTTGTCTCTGTTTTTTCGGTACTAGGCGTATGCTTAGTATCGGTTCAATAGTGTTAGTGGCGGCGATCGAAAGGTCTAGCGGAGGCGCATTTTTTGGTGTTTTTGTGTTTCTGGTGCGACGTCGGGTCACGGAGATATTCCTGTTTTTTGTGATTCGACTTTGTATTGGGAAAATAAGTGAGTCGTCTAACACAGACTTGTCCTGGTTTTGACCGTTCGGTTCCGGGGCAGGGGTGTGCAGCAAGTCGCCCACTTGCTTGTGTGTGCAGCAAGTCGCCCACTTGCTTGTGTGCTCTTGCTTGTTTGTTTGTCGTTCTCGTTGTGTACCTTGCGTCTTCTTTTGTTTTGTTTGTGTCCGACGTTTGTGGGTGGAGTTGTGTCGTTCTTACAAAGTTGGCGGAAGCCATTTTGGAAGTATTGTATTGGTTCTGTTCAAGTTTTGTTACGTTTCTTGTTGTTTCGTTGCTTTGAGGCTTGGACATGTCAGGGGGGACGGGTTTCGTGGCGAGGGACTGGTTCACCAAGGCAAAGAGGGGGAAGGCGCACACACCGACTGGAGCTAGAGAAGCGCTCAGAGAGCGTATCGAGTACGAGCGAGAAGAGGAGTTCGAGGGCGCTCTGAGGAAAAGGGCGTTCCTCGAAGAGAAGGAAAGTGGAGACAGCGTGGCGGCGAACCCCTGTCCACCTGGATGACGTCGAGCGTTGTGGGGCCGAAGAGGTGGTGGTGACTGCGGAAGTTAACATCAACTTGATCCTCGACCTAACGGGGAAGTCGACGAACTCATAGGGGGGCTACGCCTCCAAGATAAGGAAGGCAGTGGGTGCCATCAGGGACGTAATTGAGTCTTTGGAGGTACGCACAGAAAATGGGGAAGTTAAGCGCCTTACTGCTGACAATGCGCGACTGCAGCATGAGCTAGGGAACCTACGCGAAGAAATACGCGCATACAGGCGCCAATTTGAGGAGGGGCGGAAGAGGGTGCTACTGAATTCCCGAATTCGGCCGCGCTGATGAAGGAGGCTGCCTAAATGGCGGGCAACATTGTCGATGCCAGGATTTCGGGACTGAAGATGCGGCTCCGCCTACCCCTCCCTGCCTTCCTCCACTAGCCGGTGACAGCAAGCCGTTGGCGAAGGAGGTGCGCGCCACGATCGCGGCTAATTAGGCAATGCCAGCGGCTGCATGTATAGAGGTAGAGATCCCTGACCAACGGGAGTTCCCGGCCCTTCCCGAAATTCGAAAGGGGAACGGCAAGGGAAAAGGTAAGAGAAAGGGCCAGGTGTGGATGGCGTTTGGCCCCTCGACATCCAAGGCTGCGGCACCACCTATGGAGAGGGGCGCAGAAGAAAATGCCCCCCAAGGAGAGGGGACATCGTGTACAAACGTCGAGCAAGAAGAACAAGAAGCCGGCAGCACCAGAAAGGAAATAAATCGGTGACTTCTGTGGCGGCGGTTCGAGGAAAAATGGAGTTCGTAGGGGTATACTTCTCACCGAACCGCAATCTGGCGGCCCTAGAACGGTTGTTCGAAGTTCTAGGGCCGCTGGTAGGGCTGCTAGCCCCCCTCCAGGTTTACGTGGCCGGGGACTCACGTAGAGTGGAGGGTGGAGATGGAGGTGGGGACACTCTTGGACCATCGCTACATACGCTTCGGGATGTCCCCAGCTTCCGTGCGTCCGTCGTCATCGTCGTCGTCGCCTAGGGTGCACAGCCGGTTTCCGCGTTGGGCTCTCACTAGACTCAACCTGGAACTGGCAAAGGAGGCCGCCATCGTCGGCCGTTGGAGCGTCCCGCAGCTGTCGGAGTTAGGGGAGGACGAAGCTGCTGGTCGGCTCTGCGACGCATTCACTGCGGTGTGCAGAGCGGCCATGCAACCCGCAAAGAGTCCGCCCCAGCGGCGGACGCTCTATTGGTGGACGGCCGAATTATTCGGGCTCTGGGCCGCTTGAATACTCTTTGCACCCCTCTTATAGGAAGAAGGGGCTAAAGAGCGGGTGGAGGATCGCTCTTTGTACCCCTCTTGTAAGAGGGGACAATAGAGAAAGAGGAGGAGGCGCTTTTGCACA
>JAFELO010000534.1:208144-223966 GCA_017140195.1 Eumaeus atala | reverse complement strand
GCACTCCTCCGCCGTACTTTTCATGTGCGTTAACATCGAATAGAATAGAAAAACTTTATTTAAGAATCTGAGGTACACTACTATACATTCTTATTTCAAATATTAATTAAATTGAGAAATAAGAAAAAATAACCACATTTACATACAACCAACCTGTAACACATAATATACACCTCTATCAGATAACAACACACAACAGTAACGACCATAGCTTTCTTGATTAACTTTCAGACGTTTTTATCAAGGAAAAGAGCACAACAGTGTAACACAACTCTTAAAAAGGAAACCACTCAGTTAATTAACTATGGTTAATATTAAGATTGTAATAGATAACCACAGTCCCGGTATTATGTGGTCCCAGAAAATGTGTGTCGGCACGGTTTAACATAATAGATTCATTGTTGTCTTAACTATTCTATGAAAATATTTTTTTTGCTTTACGAGGTCGAAGAAGGTTATAAAGTTAAATTTTGTGTAAAAATATTGTTATATTTTATATTTGTATATAATATAAACGCGGACTACTCCTGAATTAATAAAAGTGTAAGAATTCAATTTTGTTTAGTGTTAGGTTAATTTTGTTTTCTTTCGTACCTATAATTAATAAATATCTAATTGCTGCTCGAGCAAGTAATTTTTAAATTTCAATTCAAAGCTGTAAATTGACTTTAGTGCGCGTAAGGTCTTTCCAGCATTTTGTGCTGGCATGTTTAAAACTACAGAGCAGGTATGAGGGTCCTCTTGTCTGGAGACTCAGCTGCTTATCTCTTGGCCATTGCAGTTTACTGAAAAGGTACGGTGGAGATTTATACTTGACTATACCGAATAGAAGGGTGGCGAGGTCATTAGATCGTTTCTAAATGACAATGGAAGTCTACAAAATATACTCGTTCAAACAAAAAAATCGTCAGAAATGATTAACCCAGGTCAAAGTTCAGAGGTAACACACATAAACAAAATACACACACACGCGAATGAATAACATCCTTATATTTAAAGTCTCATGTAAGGCTTAGAATACACTTGAGTTTCTTGTTTATAATAGGATTATGACAGAATACCGGTTATAATCTTATATTTTGCTTGTAACCGAATCTCATTGGAATTTCAATGCCACGACAAAAAAAATGGTAGTTCGTTTTTAAGTTACACGTGTGTTATCCTCATTTATCAATATATCTTTACGTCAATGGTTTGCTCAGGTATTATTATTTCGCGAGAAACCAACTGGCGCCAGCCCTGGGTGAGATCTGATGGGCGCGTGGGGTGCGAGGATGAATACCCACTAAACCTCGCGGTTTGTTCGGCTTGGACACACTGGAGGTAACAGTGTACCCTCAGGCTTAACTTAATTCTTTTTTAATTTACAATTATCATAATTATTGACATATGTTGTGCGACTACTCCTCAATTCGCCCGATCACGTAGCGAGTGTTGCGAGTCATCACACTGTGCTGTTGTTTATGCTTGACCTAGGTTCTGTAGGAAACTTAATCACAGAGAAGATGTTTAGTGTCATTACTGCATTGCAGGCGAATCGGGCTGTCAGACTGGGGAAGCACTTATCGCTCACATCATACCGCTTAATAAGTGATGGGTATGCACAAAGCGGTTTGTGATTAGTTAGCGGCCGATGAGACGACGGATGCCAACGTGCGCATATTAGTAATTTACTCGGCAGTCCCCTCAGGTCTGGGTGCCATTATTCATTTTCCCCTTATGCTATAAAAATAGTTTTATGATGATTTCGTACAGAGGAGATTTATTAAAAAAGGGAATGCTGTTGCTCATTGTATTCCTACGCTATTAAGAAAAATGCATGAGGAGGTAAGCTAGTAGCTGATGATTACGGTAATGGGTGGCACAGCATAGTGTACCGTCTCACATGCGCCGACTACATTCTGCTGTAATGCAGTATCAACGCTGTGGCCCTCATTAATTTGTTTTCATAATTTGTTTAGTTAGCGAAGTACAGTCCGGAAACGTACCAATGGAAAATTGATGAATAACAATTAATCATAAGAAAATATGAGTGCAATAACATCAATGTTTTAGTTCATTTAATAAGCTTCTACAGAAAAAAGTTCTATACAAAACAAGTAAACTACAGAATTTGTGCGCTCGCTATTGTTTCGACATCTCCCCGAGAACATATATCACCCTGTCTGAACAGTTTTAAAATGTTACGCGTGGAACATAGAAGACACTTACACATCGCAACATTACTCTTCGGTGCAATAAAGCACTAGACGCCGCCATACCTCTATAAGATGCTGCAGTGGTCACGTGATGGGCGAAACACTCACTATACGCGAACACCTGCAGATGTGCTAGTCTCATATCCCCACCGTACTTTTTTTTGGTGACAAAAGGGAATGCCATACTGCGGCATTTCGAGGTAGCTTTAGATATGCAGCAACCAAATGCGGGAATAATTTGCCGCCACCAATACGAGCAGCGAAAACATTAGCATATTTTAAATCCAAATTAAGATCTCACTTACTTGACCTACAAACTTGTAAATGAAATATATGATTTGCTAGGTAGTGGTAGTTCTGCAAATATTTAATATATATAATGAGAGTGTGGTAGCCTTCGACTGAACTGTGCTATCTTCGCTAAATCCCCTTATATTGCGTATATTAACATTTATATTTGTATATGCATGTGTATATGTATATCTATGTAAGTAGTGTATTAAATATTTGTATTTATGTCTTACTGTTCTGAGCCGTCACTGTATATATATATATATATATATATATATATATATATATATATATATTGTTGTTATATTTTTCTGCCTTTCCACCCTCAAGGTTGCTACGGAATATCGGTGTCGTAAATACTGCATTGTATTTCCAACGTCTGCCGAGTGGCATCCTCTTTCGGGGCAAAGTTTACTGCATAAATTATTTGTGTGTAATTTTTGTGCATGTGTTTTTATTGTCTCAGATGTTCCGTTGAGAATTTTTGTTTTTGTTTATTGTTATGTAATAGCTTTAACACTTTCTTTTTCTGTCGATTTCCCTGTATAATGTTGTCTTTGTTCCGAATAAAGCTTTTTTTCTATTCTAAATTTAATTTACGACAGAACAAAGTCACACGGGGACAGCTAACTGTTGCCTATAATTTGTACACCTATAAAAACATTCACCTTGAAAATTTTTTCACACCTTGGTTACACTATTGAAGTTTTCATAATGATCTACAAGGTTTTAGGATTTTGTTTATTATGTTCATCGAAGATAATGTAGGGTTTTAGTGATAAAAGAATTCTTCTAATCGGTCCGGTAGTTTCATATCCTATTCAATGCAAACAAACAATCACATTTTTTCTCTTTATACTATTTGTATAATAACAATGTATGTAGACTTTTATCTAGTATACAAGTATAGACGAAGAGTAAAAATGATTAACCATATTTTGTTAATATGTTAATAACACAATCAATCAATTAAAATTAATTAACCTCCGTGATTACATAATATTGTCTCGGAATAAGATTCCTTTAGTCATTATATGCACTTAACACCTCGATTTTATTAGGCTTCTGCAGTCAAATGCCATAAAAGGGATAAATACAAAATTCAACTTAGAATTTCGTTAAGATAGTAACAATTTAGGTATTAGTAAAGAATTAACAAATTAATACACTAATAAAGAATGAATAAATTTAGACAATAATAAAGAGTTAAGAAATAAGTAAATGAAAAACGGAATCCATATAGGTTCGTTATACCTGTCTGTCTGAACATCACAGGCATTTCACAGATATTATGGGTACTGAATGTTGGAAATCTGAGATATATGTGCGTTATATGAAACGCCAAGGAGTTTTGAGTGATTACGGATAGCACTCCATATATGTAACAACACATCTTCCCCGAGTTCAAGTCCTAAGATGAAAATCAAAATTACCGGATTAAACTCTTTCAGTCGGTAATTAACTTGCATTCCAACTGAAATTATGCAATGCAGCCGTATTTGGGCAGCACGACCGGGGAGGTACCTCTCGCTCACTTCTCGTCGCATTTCATGCAGTGTGTGCCAGTGCCCCCTTGACTTCCCCACCAAGTCTGGACGTCAACGCATCTGCATATGCGGATTCATTCCGCCTTCGCCTACGAACACCTTCCATCCATGACCAGAAAATATAAATTGAGTAGCCCTATATCACAGGATTTCTTAATCTGAGACACGGGAACCCATAGGGTCTTGGGAGCTCATTTATCGAAGGGGTTCGTGATACAAATCTTACCTGTTAGTAAGATTTATATAATTAAAAAAATAAGTTAAATATTTTTCTGGGCGATTGGTAAAATCCTGACACTAAAGACTATCATAATGACTTTCATTTCGAGGAGGACCCCATTATTTGATTATGATGATGAAATAGATGAAAAAGTTTACAGAAGGAGATGTTTAGATATAGAGGACTTACCGCCGACCCCCGCGTGTCCTGAGCCCACGCTCGCGAGGAGAGCCAGCGCGCGCCACATGTTCCTCGCTACTGGTGCGCTCTTCCACCCTGCACATATAAATATATTGTTCTTAAGCTAATCCTTGTTGGTCACACGCGCGGTTATTTCAATTCAAAGGCACGCGCAAAGTGAATAAATAAAAGATTTTCTCTTTCACTCTTCTCCCAACTCATATAAAAATAGATAAATAACATTTCGAATAGGTAAGTCAAACATATTATCTACTCCTATTATTATAAATCAAGAAATATAAACATTAAATTCAACAGGTACACTTTTATGGAAAAATTACCGTACTAAGATTGTATCGTCCCCAAAATTAAGGGTATGCCCACGCCGGCTACTGTGAGGCCCCACACAGACTCAGAAACGTCTTATCTTGATAAGCGCTGACGCAACACTACCCCCCCCACCTCTTACCGTCACGCTCAAAATGAATTCGAAGCTATTTAAATACTAAACCAAAAAACATGAAGTAAAACTTTGCGGTCCGTTTTTACGGTTAAAACTCTTTGGGATGTTGACATATGGCGCGAATAATTGCGGGCTAAAATCGTTCCTAGTTTTTAAAAAGACGACAAAATATGTATAAAAAAGGACCTTAATTTTCCACGGAAATGGGTTCACATTAGTTCACTTTATTATTTATTATTTATTGCATATAATATATGTGTAGGTTAAAAAGGATTCGAGTTAGAAGTGTCAGAGTTAGCTCGTAACAGTTCGTGTAAACTCAACATGTGACAGCGTGGCATCGCCGGGTCCATCTTCTCAGGGCACGTAGCGACGTGTCCAGGTGATGAATCTTTTCAGCACACGTAGCCACGTGTCCAGGTGATGAATCTTATCAGGGCACGTATCCACGTGTCCAGGTGATGAATCTTTTCAGCACACGTATCCACGTGTCCACGTGATGAATCTTCTTAGGACACGTAGATCTTCTCTAGATGATGAATATTCTCAGGACACCTAGCGACGGGTCCAGTTGATGAATCTTCTCAGGGCACGTAGCCACGTGTCCAGGTGATGAATCTTCTCAGGGCACGTAGCCACGTGCCCTCTCGCAACCATTGCTGCACTCAGATTATCTCACCAAACGCTGACATACGTACACACACACACACATAGTGGCACGCGTAGTTTTAGTGCGTATTCTGTACTGACGTGGCCCGTAACCATTGACCACTACAAAATAGGCTGGCGAGGACGATGCAGATACTGTTTATGACGATCTGATCACAGTAAACGTAATCACAAATACGCCATTGACTCGCCTCGGTAGAAAGGAACAAGATGCTCTGCCACTTCCGTGTTACTAAATTGTGGACGGCCTCGCTCATGGGTTTCACGGATATTCCTTTAAAACATGTCATAAACTGTTATGAAAATATTATGAGTAATCCCAATAAGGCGTTTGTTAAATCACGGTTCAATATTTATTCTCTCAATATTAATTTATATTTTGCCCGCTAATTTGTGTTACATTATTTAATGTTGGCATTGGGTAGTTTTTTCGAGTCTATGCGAATGTTTACAACTAGCATGAAACCGAGGGCATAGGTAGCACATATCTAATCAATTTTTAAATATCTTTACGATTCACGCAACATAACTAATGATCTTTAAACATCCCTCAGGCCAGGCAAAAGAAACCATGAGAACACCTTGGGAGTGAGGTCTGTGAGCCTTCAAAACTCGCACTCAAATTGTTATAGTTAACAGAGTGGTACCTAATTAACGTTTAGTCATAAATGCTAACATTGAATTGACTGTTTCAATTGATTACTCTGTATGTTAAATTTAAGCAATACAAATCATAATAAAATATTGGTTAAAATAAAATTTGTTTGTTTATTAATATTATATAGATACAAAGTGCAAGCAGCATGAGACCGCCACCGGCGGCGCCCCCCGGGGGTCCGTCTGTCCGACGGGGGTCGTCTGCTGGGTGCTGCCGCTGGTGATTACAATGATAACAGATGAAGTATGTATGAATAAATAAAAAAGGAAAGGATTTAGCAAATGGCATGCCAAGAGCATGCCAAAAACAGGATAAAATAATACGTGTTATATATGAGTATTACTCTGGTAAAAATATTGCACTTATAAATCTGACATTTGGCCCGATTAAGGTATGACTTAGAGCAGAAACACACGTTATACTGTTCATATCAGAACAAGACTTGTTTTGAGTTTACTCAGTAAACTCTTTCCCTAGGGTGAAAACTGCGAAGTACGAAGTCACTTAGTACTTGTAAAAAAGTTCAAGGTTAACATTCAAGTAATGAATTAAACTACAATTTAAACAAGTTTACCTTCAATGACACGTTAAAAATTTTTGGTGGACAATTATTGTAATAGTGTCAAAGCAATAAATGTTATTTGCAATTTAAAAACTGTTTTTTTCTTTGTTACTATATTTATGGCCAGACTATATAATTATTGCATAAACCATGTATGTATTGAATGTAGTGAATGCTTTCAATGCACATTTATTGAATATACTGCAGGCTCATGCATACACACATACACACACATACATACATTATCACTGAGGGTTTCTGGTTACGAACATGTAAAAAACTGTGCATTACACCTTACTTTAGTTCAGAATGTAAATATACAGCGCGCAGTTCACTCACTTCACGAATACAGATTAAAACAATTTCAGTGAATCTTTATTAATTGCAGTGAAGGTTAAAGAACGTCGTTAAACTTGGAAGTTTCACATACTCGTAAAATTGGGTTTTCAAGTAGAACCGCATTTCTGGTGAACTTTAATTAAAACGGTGGGCACTTAACTGTGTATGCTCCTCATCATCAGCCCCTCTCGGTCCACCGCTGGACGCAGGCCCCTTTCAATACACGCCAAGACCACCGATCTCCTGCTGGTCATGAATCATCCTGAAATCATGTATATGCTTTTACATATTTTTATTCTCCGATTTTAATTGCACCGCGTACGGGTAATCGATTTTCCCTCCATGACTACACAAATAGTGTTTGTCAAAAGAGAATCCCAATTGATGTGGCTTGAATATAGAACGAGACAAGAAATATCGCTCAGTTTGGAGATCCAATTGCGCTCTTAAATAAATATTATAATCTTTTTATATAGTTATTATAGCCCCAACTTTACGTCAGTACATGTTTGGTTTAGGTAGGTGTTATAATTAAGTGTTTGTGCAGAAAATGTACTCAAAAATTACGCAGATATGTTCAAAGGGTAATTATATTGACAAGAATATAATAATTGTTATGCAATAATGACTCGGCATTCTATAACCTAAACATAGACCACGAACTACCTGTAAAAAATCTGTAATGTCTCCCTGGCAGTCTGCTGCAGGGAGCTGCTTGTCTTTGTAGAAAAAAAACAAATGTTTCTAGATAAGAAACATCAACAGAAGGGGTTCATCACTTTGCATAACTTTTGTCGGAGCCCAGTTCCATATCCGTCACGGTTCAGTTGAGCCCTTGGGGTTCTTCATGGGATACACCAGACACTCAATTTTATACTTTCAGAAGCAAGGGGTCTTCGTCATCATCATCAGCCCTTAGCGGTCCACTGCTGGACGCAGGCCTCTTTCCACGAATGCCAAGACGACCGATCTCCTCCTACTGGACAGGCTACTGTACGGATGTCATCTTCCCACCTGGTGAACGGTCGATCAGCACTTCGTTATCCTAAAGCAAGGGGTAAACACAATTAATAAACACAATTTATAAACAATTAATAAACACAATTAATAAATTTTTTGAACACAGAATGTCGATAATTTTAGTAGATTTACAGAAACTATCACAAACCTCTTCAGTCACGGTTACCCCGTAGTTCTGATATTCTGCAAGTCTGTTACCCAGTAGGTCGATTACTCTGTCCCTTAGTTCTTTATGAGAGTATACTAGTCCTATTCAGGTGACCAGTCAGTGTCGAATAAACACAATTTTGCTTAGGGCCGGCACGACCGGTACCCACGTAACACGGCCGCAAGGTAAGTATATCGCACTTAGTGCGGTTTCTGAGTAGCCCGTGGCCCACTGGAGGAGAGGAAGTAAGGAGGCCAACGCGTCTGCATAATTCAGTAGCGCACGTGTATATGCGTCGGCAGTGATCGCAATGCTCCGGCGGCTCTTCTGTCCCCTTACACCATGGCAGAGACGTCTCATTCTTGCTTGTTCATTCCGTTGATTCAGTTCACTACTCCACAAGTTATATATCAACATATTTTTATATCCATATGCTGAAAGCGAGCAGTGGGAAAATAAAGACTTGTTGCCCTCTAATGAGCCACCGAAAGCGAGACCTCACCGGTTGTGCCCGCCCAACTAGAAAAGTTATTTCAGTAACAGCTCAAAAGGTTAGGGTTTTGCTATATAAAGTTTTGCATAAGGAATGTCTACGCACTGCTTGCTTTGATGACTGTAATGCTGGGAGGGACTATGTGAAATTAGCTCTAAGACTTCGTTCTGGGCTACATTAATTAGCTCTAAGACTTCGTTCTGGGCTACATTAATTAGCTCTAAGACTTCGTTCTGGGCTACATTAATTAGCTCTAAGACTTTGTTCTGGGCTACATTAATCAGCAAAGTTTGCTTCTCAGTAAACAATTACATCAAAAAACTACTTCACCTAATTGTAAAATGTACAATAAAACTGAAGATGTGCAACATTTAGTGATGGATTGTGCCAAGAACAATAATGAAAGCGATTCAATGACCAGAGAATTTCGTTTAAATTCTCTGAATGTTACAAACTACTATTACAAACCATTTTATATAATCCAAAGATAGAAGTGGCGATAAGATAGAAGTGGCTATATGATAGAAATGGCGATAAGGTTATGCAATTTTTCTCTCTTTACTTCCCAGGAAAATAAAAAATAATATACTTATAAATTATAATATACTTATTATAACTTCTTTGTAAACATATTTTGCACCAAATGCATTACTATGCAGTTGGTGTATCTAGAAAACTCTTCAGAAAGTGCAATTTCTTTTCGTTTTCCCTTGATTTATACACTGAACACTAATTGTATTCTAAATTTCGAGGTTCTATATCATTTAGAAATACGTTAAATTTATGACGATCTGTCAGTGAATTAAATTTGAAATATACCATGTGTACAGACATGCCTGCTCACTTACTGAAAATTCGGGATTCTAGTTTCATCCCGACAAAGTTAAATCAAAGAAAATGATGGTCCGGCCATGACGTTTTTTTGCTTTGTTATATTTAAATATGTTATGTTTTGGTATTTACCCAAACTGTGAGGTAAATTTGCTGGAAAGTTGTACAGTAGCTAACTAGCAATACTGATATGGGTTATATTATACTGTTTAGAAGAATTCTAATAATTATAACAATACAATAAACGCTAGAGTTTTATTGAAATTTTGCAAAAAAATACAAATTAGTTGATATATCCGAAGCCAGGGATAGACAAATACAAATGTAAGTAAGTACACACGTCTTCCAATGCAACGGAATTGGGCCGGCACAACCGGGGTTTACCTACTCTCGCGCACATAAGTACCGCAGTGAAGTGGCACCCTCAGTGTCGCGTTGCGTGCGGCTTGTGAGTGGCCGGTGGCCCATTGGGGGAGAAGGAGAAACACACACACATCTGAATATATTTCTATGCGTATTTATCTGTACGTATTGTAAGCATTCATATTATTTGTAACTCAATGTACATATAACATCGGCTTGCGATAGTAAGTTTTGAATAGATAAGTGTTAAAGGAGCTGTCTATTGTCACACAAATTATCAATCTGACGATTAATAACAATGTGTCAGTTAAAGAGATAAACCTTTTATTGGTCATATTTTCAGCCCCGTAGTTGATGGCAATCATTGTATTCGCTGTTGGTTTATAACACGTAAAAAATAAACCAGCGGATTAAGATCAGAATTTAGTTCAAGTCTCTGATCACGTCCGGAACGTTCGTTTTAACCAAGACTGGGTTGGTCGACAATTATGATTTGGTCCCGAGTTTTGCTGGAAGGTGGTGTTATTTGGGGGCTCAACTACCTTCTCAGGAATGGTGCCTTGATATACTTATGGCGGTGTTTTGGTACCATGTATCATTTTTGTTACTCAAGCATCTTATAAAAAAGTATCTGTCATCTGTGACTGTAAGGCTGAGGGTGTGCTCGGTATCGAAGAAGTGATTTTGCTTTTGCTCGATGTTGAAGACGGAGTGATGGCTGACGCTATCTGCCATCACCAAACGATAATTAAATAGTTTTTACTTTTCCGCCAAGAACCTTTATATTCGTGATATAAAATATATCAAAGTGTCACGAACAATTATATTTCATAAAAAAAGGGTGAGTTCGTGTTTACTTGCCGACGCCATGTTTCATATCTTATGTTTCTAAAAGTTTTTGTTTTTGTTGTTTTCGTTAATGTTAAAATGTCTTAATTCACTTATGAGTGCATTTTGATATGGTTATTTACATGATCTGTACGGCTATTAATTTAATTGACCACGATCTGTATGGCTATTAATTTGATTAATTTATTGTATTATTTTGAATAGTATATGCTACGTGTGAAACTAGAATGTTGAATTATATTTTATTGTAACAGAGCATATATATTGCCAGATTTAACTTGGCTAATAAAGCCAAGAGAATGGGACGGGATCTTATTGGTTGTGTGTTCCTTTTCAGAACTCTACTCCTTTTCTTTTTTCCTTTTTGAGCTAGATGTAATATGAAGAATTCTCATTGTACCTATTAATAGCCCAGTACATAAATATTTGACTAATACCAGGTGTATGGAGTTTTAAAAATTGTATTTGGCCATGGAGCCAGTAGGTATGGGCCTACTTTGAGTAATATAATCACAGCGACTCTGTTCAACTAATCACCCCACGCACCCGATATTGTACAATGAATTGGCGCCACAATAAGAGACACAATGAATAGTCGTAAAACAATGATAGATTCCAAATTATACAGGCGGCGGATTACAATACGACGATAAATCGGACATCATATGCGTAATAACGTTCCTCGCCTACACACAAAATATCAAACAAAAATGTCCAGTAATTTGGCCACAAACATTATTTTTCATTTTAACAAATCTCCACATGATGAAGATTTCGAAACTCCGGTCGCGCGGAGGTTAACGACCGTGACACCAACGGGCCCGACGCGGTTCGTACTTAGAGCTCCTACCTACTGCCTACACATTTTATATTATTACAATATATTTTATTTATTTATATTATACTTACTTCTTTATTTGTTTACATACTTTATAACAAAATCGTCGCATTCTGATATCCTACCTATATTTACTTCTGGCATAGGTACCTACCATGCCAGTATCGAGTGAGCGGGAGTTAACACAAGGGTCGTGCCGGCCCAGTTCGGCTGCATATATATGCATGGCACTACCTCTTCCTACTTGTATGGTACTCATTTTCATACCTAGAGGAATTTAGGATGTAAAAATTTAATGCATAATCCATTAACAATGCAGTAGCGAGAAGCCAAGATGCTCCAGGAATTGTCTAAATATCTTATCTTTGTGCTTTTGCTTAATTTTAAATTCGGGCTGATCCTTATCTAGTCTTTTTGTAAAAAGGACAATAATAGAATTATTGTTTAATTTTCAATAAGTACCAATTCTTATTTGAATACAAAATGCTTTATGCATGCGATCCTGTAACGCAGTACAGTCTTCAATACAAAATGCTTGATGCATGCGATCCTGTAACGCAGTACAGTCTTCAATACAAAATGCTTGATGCATGCGATCCTGTAACGCAGTACGCATTGTATTTCCCTTGCGCACGACTGTCAATTCGTTTCGATAACCATGTTGATTATTAAGGAGTCGCAAAATTCAACGCTTTATTTTATAGTGACAAGGACTTTACACGTAAAATAATAGTTCAGCTTATAAGAACAAACAAATAATATTTTCATGGCCACTAGCACTAGTACAAATCCACACAGACGTTAAGCAAATTCCTCCTTCACCCTATAGGGTCCTCATTCACCCTATCTCTCCCAAAGAGCCACACCACAAGTAGCTGAGATATCAACTCGCCTGTGCTGGTTTGAATCAGCTGCAATGCGAAGCGCTAGCGCGATTATATGCGAGCGCACTTTATATTTTTAAAGAAAAATATAAATTGATAAATAATTGTTTTGCGGTAGCTCAACTGGCTATTGAACGTGTTACTAGGCTTATTCAACACTGGCCGAAACAACGAAGTTAAAGAAGATAGGCAAACAAAATTTATAACTATCATCTTTTAGAAAACAGAACGCCAGTTTTGAATTTATGTGAACATATTACAGATGCTGATGTTAGTGAGAAATGGGATGCGATAGGTGTGTTTGTAACCTTTACAAAAAATTACACCACTATAACACTGGAGCTGCGGTTCTTGATCCTTTGGCTTCCTATGTAATAGTAAGAACTCCAAACAGCGACAGAGAACTAACTGTGACGAGGTAAAGAGTTCTCTCTCAAAGATGCTACACTGGTTTCGCGTTAATAATTTACTACTGAATAGAAGAAAAGACTAAATGCATTAAAATTACATTGTCTAATGTTAAGCCAGTTCCAACCAGTGTACTCTTAAATGGTGAAACATTAGAATAAATGGATTCGACAATTTTCCTTGGAACAACCCTAGCGAGTAGACACAGTTCGGCAGCATTCGCAGTTAGAAAAATTTGACAAATTTCAGACCGAATTACACCAAACTTACAGCAAAATTACTTCACTTAAGTTACTTCCACAGCATTATATCATTGTACTGCAAAAGCAAAAAAAAATACATATATTACAACATATTCACGAATTTTCGCTTTAGGCCCATAATGTCTGGAACGGCACTGGTAAGGGCTGATAATGATGATGATGATGAATAAAAATTTACAATTACATTTATATACTTAATCAATAAACAACAAAATTTCACCGAAATAACTTGAGAAGAGCGTCGTACACACAAGGTCTCATAAACTCTATTACCTTATAAACATCCTTTTTTTTTTTTTTGATGACTAAGGGGAATGCATTTACGCATGATACCTGGGAGCCCGGGTAGACCCCCAGACCTATGTTGGACTCGGCCATTGGGTAGTAATAGCAACTAAACCCCTACGGGAGCCATCAGCCGCTATAAGTGGAGGGTCCCGGAACTGCAGGCAACAGGAGCCCTCCAGCGACAGGCTGGCCTCGGCGAAAAGGCCAGACTTCACCTCCTCGGAGACTGTCCGGCTACTCTAAGACAGTCCCCACGACGCCGTGTCATTGGAAGTGGACCGGGTTCCCATCCCGGCCCGACACGGAACACAGGGGCACTACTGAAGGCGCTGCAGATAGCGCCTCTTTCGTACCCCCATTCGTCGTCGGCGGGGGGAGGCCGCGTCGGCAGCCTCCTCTCTCACCCGCTCGTCGGCTTCCTTCTGGGACATGACTGTCTCGCAGAAGGAAGCCATCGCCTTGTAGGACTCGGCGCTGCCGAGCATCGCGAGGATGATGCTCGACTTTGACAAGTCCCCTCCGACAACTGATGTCAGATCGTGACGCAGCGCCGCCCATCTCGGGCACACCTCGAGGGTGTGCTGGGCCGAGTCCACCGCCGCGTCACAATTGTGACATCAAGTCGTCGGCTCCCTGCGGGCCGTCTTGCACAGATACTCACCGAAGCAACCATGCCCGGTGAGCACCTGCGTTAGACGGAAGGTGAGGGGTTTGCGCCTACGGCGCATCCACCGCTCGAGGACCGGGCGCAAGGCAACCGTTAACTCTCTACCGTACGGCTGCCGCGCCAGGTCCTCCCCCCACCTCTGCATTAACGCCACATGCCCTAGCCGGCGAATCCGTAGGATCTCGTCATGCGTGGGGTTCAGGCCGAGAGCCCTCCTATCCGAGACATAGGAGCAGCTCTCGGCAAGAACCTCCGCCACGAGCTCCCACGGGGGATCGCCGGCTAGGGCTGACCTTATAGACATCCTTTACCACACAAACGTTCAGCATTAACTTTTTTGAATTTATTAATTGATAGTTTTTGGACGTTTTCTGCGATCCTATTGTAGAATATACACTACTCCCGAAAGGAACTGTTTACTGTGCGAAGTCAGAAAAACTGGTGCATCTAGTTTATGTCTGTTTCTAGCATTTCTTTTGTGGTTCTCATTTATCATGCTAAATTCATTAATATCCTTACGCACATACAGGACTTCATCTAAAATATATTGAGAATGTTTATTCTGTATTAGTTTCCTTAAATTTGTACCTAAGTGATGCATTAGAGACTAGCTCGTAGACTGCATGAACAGGTCGCATCTGTTGCACAAAAATATTGTTTATGCCAACGGAGTTTCCCCTCAACAGCATGCCATAAGACAGTAGTAGAGTAAGCTAAATAAAGAAATTTTGCTGTATGTTCATCTGAAATTTGTCTGATTTTTCTAAGTGCGAATGCTGCCGAACCAAGTCTATTCGAAAGTTTTATGTTATGGGGACCCTGCTGCAGCTTAGAGTCCAGCGTTATTCCAAGGAAAAGTTTTTGAATCCACTAATGTTGCACCATGTAAACGTACATTGGATGTAACTTGCCTAAAATTAGGCAACGTAAATTTAACGTCTTTTTGCTATTCAGTAGTAAATTATTAACGCCAAACCAATGTAGCATCTTTGAGAAAGAACTATTTAACTCGTCACAATTAGTTTCATGTCACTTATAATTAATAATAAAAGAAATATCATCAGCAGCTAGGACCATCTCTTGTTTATCTTTAATCAGACATGGCAGTTCATTTATATATATTCCAAAAAGAAGCAGCCCCATAATAAAGCCATGTGGGACCTCCATTTTATTTTGGTTCTCTTGCTATTTATCTCAACCCTTTACATTATCTTCTTTAAATGAATAGTGAAAACGTCGAAATCCGCACCTCTTATACCATAATGGTGTGCTTTCCTCACCAACCTTTCTTGCTGTACACCTTCTATGGCCTTGGAGCAAAAACATACCTATCGCATCCCGAGACTTTTTTATGTTTTAACAGCCAAAAAGAATTTACTCATGTACAGTGATTAAATTGGACTTGGCTTGGGACCTTTTTTAAATTCACAAATATGCAGTCATACAGTATTAAATAATTGTTTACCAAATTTAAATCTTTTTAATATTGTTTCTTGTATTAGTAAAAATAAAAGTAATTTTGATAAAATTACAAATTTGGTAATTTTTGTAAATAACAGAGGGAAAATAAAGGAATCTCAACTTTTAAAATGTTATGATTTACTAGATTATATACGTGTAAAAAAAATTGTTTTGTTGACTTT
>JAFELO010000534.1:195288-208038 GCA_017140195.1 Eumaeus atala | reverse complement strand
GTTGGATTCTAACAAAGTTGTTAGCACTTGTTATAATTTAAACAAAGATAGATTTCATGTATGTCATCTTATAAACGACAGGTAGATTTTTCTCTATCATATTATTTTGATATTACAGCCAAAAATTTGGCTAAACAACCAGGCCAATTGGACAAGTTGTTGATAATTTGGAATATGTTCCAAATATTAGCAATTTATATTTAAACTTAGTAGTGAGAAAATCTCTTCTAGCCGCACATTATCAAAATCTGTAAATTATAATAAGTATACAGAATCAAGGTGTAAAAAGTGCTAACTATATCAACTTGGTGGTCAAATATTCAATGCCTAAGAAGAAAAGAGTTGAAAGTTGATTTATTTTTAAATAGTTGTAACATTATTATATTTTGTATATCCGAACATTGGTTAAAAATTAATGAACTTTAATAACCATCAGGTTGGTAGTTCTTCCACCAGAATCAATTCTGTACAAGTAGAATCGTTGATTAAACAAGCATTTCAAATTTAAAGAACGTCAAGTCATTGCGAACCCATCTGTTGAACAGTCAACAGAGTTAGCAGTCATAGGATTAGAGCTATTCATTTTAGTTTAAATAGTTATGATATATTTGAAAATATTATGGATCTATTTAAATTTTACAAGTCTAATAAGAAGTTGATTGTGTGCGGATACTTCAATATAAATATTTTATAACAGAGTTTAATTAGTGTCAAGTTATAAAATCTGTTTAAGGCACACAATCTTAGTAATATGTTTATGGAGCCTACTAGAGTTACATTAACTAGTGCCACTTTTAATGACAACATTTCTACAAATTCAATTCAAGTTAGTAAAAATATAATTAATAAATTAGATTCAAACCACAGTGGACAGTTAATGAAATTTCTAAATATAAGGAATAATGTAACCAAACATAAAATTACCCATGTACCCTAACTAAAAGTTTGCCAATTTTACCCAATACTTTATCTTCAAATGATATGTATAATCTATTTTCCTCATCATTATGTTCTATATTTAAATCATTATCTACACCTAAAACGTTCTTAGTTAGTAATACATTGGTGTATAATGACTGGGCTACAGCAGAACTCCACAAAAATAGGCAAATGTTATATCAACTGTATGCAGAAAGACAACATATTGTGAAAAATTCACGGAATATGTCAAAGAGTTTTCCGAAAAGTTTAAAAAAGATCGTAAAGTAACCAAGTCACAATATATCAGTTTGAAAATAAAAATAGCAATAATATTATCAAGATGACTTGGAAAATTATAAAAGAGGAAATAGAAATAGTCAAACTACAGAACAAAAGTCTCAAATTAAAAAGACGCGACAATAACATCAGATTTATAAATAGCTACATTTTCTCCTACTTCCACTACAAAGTCTTTGAACTATTCAACTTCGGCCTCAATTTATCTCCTCGACACAAATTTTGTGACCGGTTTCTACGTTACCTACGTATAGCAAAATTATTGAAAAACTTAATTTAATCGAACTAATCTATCATTTTTACAGAAACAAATTATTACATAACATACAGTTTGGATTCACACGCACAACTGATGCGAGTGTAGAACTTTTAAGATATATGTTTGAGGCCTGGGAAGAGTTACGTGATAGGTGCTTTCTGTGCCTTATCACAGCCATTTGACTGTGTGCAGTATGAAACATTGCTCAGGGAGCTACATCACTACGGAATTAAATGTATTGTACTTGATTTAATTAAATCACATTTAAGTGGTAGAATTCAAAGAGTAGATGTGAATGAAAAACGATCTCCAGGATCATTTCTTAAAATGGGGGTCCCACAAGAATCCATTTCAGAACCATTCCTATTCCTCGTATATATCAATGTCTTATCTGATCTTGTTAACGATAAGCATGTGACAGTATTATTTTCAGATGACACATCAATTATTTTCACAACAAACAGGCGTCAACATGCCATTGATGATATAAACAATGCTCTCTCTAGAATAGATAGAATCTAGATAGATAGAAGTAGAATGGTTTAATGCCAATAATTTATTATTAAATGAAAAAAAAAACGAAATGTATTAAGTTTACTTTGTCAAATGTTAAATATAATAATACGACTGTACGTCTTAATAGTGAAGAAATAGAGCTAGAAAATACAACAGTATTTCTAGGAATAACTTTAGATGCTCATTACAATGGGGCCCCTACACAGATAGTTTATGAGACAGACTTTCATCTGCAACATTCGCAGTTAAAAAAATTAGTTTATTTCAGTTTATTTCACAGCATTATATCATATGGAATTCTCTTTTGGGGTAATGCTGCTGATATTGACTCAATATTTTTTATAAAGGGCTGTTCAGAAAATATATAATATCAGTCCAAGGGAGTCGCTTAACGATAAAAAAAACAGCAAAAATTATGACATTGCATGGCCTGTATATATTTCCAAATCAAATGTATGTTCATAAAAATATAGAAAAATTCAAGATGAAATGTGATCTTCATAATATCAATACTAGAAATAAGAATAAACTCTCCGTGCCCTCCTGAAGGCTCCACAAAGCTAATATTCATTTACGGGTAATTGTACACATTTTTTAAATAAAATTCCCATTAATTTAACAGGTTTGTCGATTAATCAATTACGTTTCTTACTATTAATTATCTAATCTGTGTTTTAGCATTCCGTAGCCAAATGGCAAAAATCGGAACCCTTCTAGTTTCGTCATGTCCGCCTATCCACCCGTATGTCACTGACGTATTACTCGGAAATTATGTGTAACATATGCATGAAATTTGGAAGGTATGTGTATTTTATGAACTGCTACAAAATTATGTCGTGAGCTTTTGTAAATAAATTATAATGAGTTTAGTAGCCCTCTATAGATGAGGGATGAAATATTTTTTCGAGGGAGCTTTTAGAGAGAACAACCCGCACGAAACGCGACCTTTTGTATCGGAACCCTTCATAGGCTAATCCAACTCGCTCTTGTCCGTTTATTTATACAATACACAATAGGAATGTAAACAGCGAAGGCTCTAAATACAAATGTAAATTATATTAATTACTTGGTTACTACTACTATTCATGAAATATACATAATGCTACGAGGGTGGATCTAAAAGTTCTAAGCCCGACCAAGAAAATGAGAGAAAAAAATATTTTTATTTTTCGACATAGTCTTCATGTAGTTCAACACACTTCTTCCACCTGACCTACAACATGTTTATCCCCTCGAAAAAAAAGATTCCGGAAGGTCGGCGAGATCATATACTGCGACTATCACCTCATCTTTGGTCGAAAATTTCGAGCCACCCAAATTTTTTTCTTAAATTTGGAAATAAATGAGAATAAGGTTGGTGGGGCAGCAATTTATAGCCACAATCATGGATTACAGACATTGTTTCAACCGAAGTGTGAACACGTGCGTTGTCTTGATGAAACAAAACTTTCTCACGCAACATTCCCGGCCATTTTTCTTTTATTTCTTCCCGGAGTCTTCGTAAAAGGTTACAATAATAACTAGAATTTATAGTTTGACCTTTCGGTAAATAATCTACAAGAATAATGCCCTTCGCATCCCAAAAAACAAAAGCCATGACTTTGTTAGTCGACGAAACGACCTTAGCCTTTTTTCGGTGTAGGAGAGTCTGATCTTTTTCACTGTTTGGATTGTTGCTTCGATTCAGGAGTATGGTGGTGAACCCAGCTTTCATCTATGGTGACAAATCTATACAAAAATTTCTTGAGATCAGTCTCAAAAGGTTCCAAACAATCTCACGAAATTGTGTATCGAACTCGTTTTTGTTCAGCTGAATGCAACCTCGGGACCCAGCGAGCAGAAACCTTATGGAACCCCAACTCTTCCGTTATTATGTGTTGCACCTGGCCATAACTAATGTTCTTTATCTCAGCTATCTTACTAATGGTCAAACGTCGGTCACCCAGTACGAGATCATAAATTTTAACGATGTTTTCTTTCGTGGTAGAGGATGTGGCCCTTCCACTCCTAGGATCATCTTTAATGCTCTCACGACCGCGCTTAAACTCAGCTACCCACTTCTTGACACTGGAATACGATGGAGCAGACTCCCCCAAAGTGCTCACCATATCTTGATGGATGTCTTTTGGTGATAGGCCTTTTTTATCGAGGTACTTAATGACTGCACGGTGTTCAAAGTATCGGAATGAAATTGCGCACAATAAATCAATATGACACATACTAACAAATGACGATAGATTTAAAAAGATGTCATAGCTCCATGTAGGTTAGGCCACGAACTTTTAGATCCACCCTAGTATGAACATAGAATAGTTTAAACGCGCTGGTTCGAAATTCGGGGATCTACATTTGGGAGCAAAGAAGTCGACTCCGACTCCACAATATGCATATTCAAATGTCTTTATCTCAAAATCTAAGTCCCGTATATCCTACACTTAAATCTTACAATGTCTGGGATTAGCTTAAGAATAAAATCCGGCACTGGGGTGGTTTCCTTTTGAATAGTAAATAATGCAATCTCATTCGTGTAGAACGCTTTTACACCCATAATCCTTTCCAGGCAAATTACCATATAAAAGACCATCTAAGAATGTGTCCTTATACACTTACTTCTCAAACGTCGGATGGGTATGGTGGGATGGGACGTGATGGGTATCACAGCAATTAACTAAAACATTACACGGAAATGGATACAACAAGCGAACGAGCAGCTCAAGCGGTTGGATTGTTGGAACAAGGACAAAGTCGACGCGAAGTGCTGCGGTTGCTTTGCATAAGCCAGTCTGATGTATCAGAAAACTACTGGAGGTTGCTTTTTTTCATGGGCGAAGACCAGGTAGAAGTCTATGGACAACGGAAAGATGTGCTAGAATTTTTGACACCACAACTCTGATAAATACAAGTCTCTGGACAATTTGAAGAGGGCTTGAGGCAGATAACTTGTCTCCAAAAAGACCAACTAGTGGTCTAAAACTGACACCATCTCAATGCGCAGCTCGTCTTTATTTCGCGGAGGAATACATCAAATGGTCATATGACCAACGGCGCACTGTTTTGTCCTTCGATAAAGGCAGAATGTGCTTGCATGACAGTGCCCGACGAATGGTATTACGGAGGCCAGGAGAACGACCCGCTCAGTGTGGCGTTGTGGCAAAAGTAGCTCAGGGAGAAGGCAGGCTCTTTTCAACAAATATTTTCGACGTTGAACACACGTTTTGATCGCAAACTAATATTGTTCAACATAATAATACATAACGTCCTAAAAACTTTTACACAAAGGCATATGTGTCCATTTTACTCAACTTAAGTCGCAAAGAAATTCGTGTAACAGTCATATAAATGCCTACATAGCCGCACAGTTGTCGTATCGGCTGTCACGGCTGTTACAACTGTCACAGCTGTCACAGCTATCTCGGTAATGGCACAAGCTGTGACTGTTATTTATTATAATCGTCGTGTTACTGTCATTTTCAAATGTTGTTTTTGTTGAATGATAATTATATTAATAATGTTACATTAATATTTATTTTTATTAATATTTATATTCAAATAAAACCATTTCGCAATCAAATTTACTGATTAATATTTGTAAATATTTTTATGTGATATATAACTTTACGAAATAAAAAGTGCGCGTTCTTTAATTTCAAAATAATGGAAAATTTATACAAATAACATATAATTTTCACGTTAGTCATGTTATAACACAGCGGTCGCATTATGATGTTTGTGACTCTTCAGGATGTGTAAGGGTTGCACGCGTACACTTGTTCGCCTTGTTTGTAATGGCTAATGATTAGTGTCCGTTCAGCAGGTGTATCAAATGTTATATGACAAGAGTGACATTGTTATGACCTTTATAGTATAAAGAAACGTTTGCATGACGAAAAGTTGTAGAACAGGAAGAGGTATTGTCATGCTGCATAGGAGGAGGTAGTGCCATGCACAGTGCACGACACTACATCCTCCTATGCTACGGAATTGGGCCGGCACTTCCGGGGTTTCCGGGGGCTCACTTGATACCGGAGTAAAGTGACAGCGTTATGTATGTTTCATGCGGTACATTATAGAAGTCCTCGGAGATCATGTCGTCCCACATTACCTTCTCTGGGGGTTACTTCATCCTAACACGGGATAATGCCCGTCCCCACTCTGCAACTTCTATACGACTACATCTGGAGGACGTCCAAATTAGTGAGGTGGAGCAGCGCGTAGGCCGGACTAGAATCCGATAGCACATAGGTGGGACGAACTTAAAAGGAAAAGAAGTTTTTCATGGATCAAGAACAATCTTATGAATGCCACGGAAACCACTTAGAAGCAAAATTAGGGCCAGGAGGGGCATATTTTTTTTATTTCATCCATTTATTTTCATGATATTATTTCTCCAATTTGCAATAAATTTACCATTACACTTCATCTCATGATTTTTTAATGAAACAAGGGTTAAATTTAGAGTATTCAGGCTTATTTAATTGCTTAAAGCAATGAATGAGAGTTTTTTTATATATAGCACTTAGTCGGGACATAAATGTTTTTAGTTGTGTCCGTTCTGATTCCGGGAGCTCAAACTAGGCCAATGCAATTGCATCGAGGAGTGCGACAGGAGGATATTATTTTCCCGAAACTGTTCACTAATTCCTTAGAGGACGCCTTTAAGACTTTTGCGGCAAAAATATTAACGGCGAATACCTCTCATGTCTTCGTTTCGCCGGCGATATCGTTGTGTTGGCCAAATTGTTGGAGTGCTTGCAGGAAATGTTGCACAGCCTAAATAAATACTCCCGACGTATTGGCGTTAGAATTAACTTGGAGAAGACAAAAATCTTGTTCAAAGAACATGTTGTCCCTAGGTCGTTTGATGCTGCTACTCTCGAAGTTGTAAGCGAATACGTCTACCTCGGGCAACTATTGCAATTAGGTAGATCTAACTTCGAGGGAGAAGTCGATAGAAGGATTCTGTTGGGTTGGGCAGTATTCCGGAAGCTTCGTCATATTCTCGCGTCACCTATACCGCAGAGCTTGAGTACAAAAGTTTTCAACCAATGCGTTCTCCCCGTCATGACCTGCGGGGCCGAAACATGACCTCTTTCTCTCAATTTTTGAGTGGTGCCTGGTCTGGTGGCAGTAGGTATGCGGTAGTTCAGGGGGCTATTAAACGTGCTATGTTGGGTGTTTCTCGTTCCGACAAAATTCGAATTAGGAATCTGTTATTTTATACGATTGTACATTGTATTTTCTCATTTTGGCGCCAATACGGTTTACAACATTTTGCGATAAAATGGAGTCAGATGATAAAGTCCGTCCACTTCTAGGCCGTGACACCAGAGCCTGTAAGCGCTAATACCTGCTCTTGAATGTACGGACTTTTGGTCCGTCTGCTTCTGTAGCCGTAACACCGCGTCTAAGTAAAGTACTCAAGACCCTGTTCCATATAAAAACACTGAGTCAACTTCGACAATAAATAATAATGGATAGACGTGGTGGAACGAAAAGCACCAAAAAAGAACCAAACCGAAGGCAATATCTGCTACACCGGGAAAAGATCATATTACGAAGGATACAACAAAACAGATTCCTTAAAATGTGGTCTCTGGCTCCAAGGCCCTAGTAATAAAGCTTCGCCCGTAGGCAGCCACTCAGGGAGCTACCTACATATAGCTCGGTGCTGTAAAAATGCAAACGTGAAATTGAGCTCAAGGAGCTGGGCATTGGGCCGTCCTATTGAGGTACCTGGTGCCAGAAGTCATGAGAAATCTCTACTGTTGCCACTGCGAAACTTTTTCCATGGGATACTAAGACTTGCAGAGAGAGGGAAATACATCTGTTTTGATGAGATGTCCACCTACAACTATCAAAAAGCAGCTGTCGCTTCAAAGTTTCAATGTCGGCTGGTACTACCTACCTGACTCTACCCTTCCACGGAGGACATAGGATTCTGTTTTGCAGGAATCCTCGTCACAAATACGGTGCCTGCTCTGAATGACAATTCACCATGTATGTATGTATACGCGGGAAAGGCGTACCTTGGGATGAAAACCACGGTGTTTTTATCTCAATGAACGCCTTACCCGTGGTAACCGGCGGCCAAAAATAGCTGCCAGTATAAAAAATACCGCAAGCACTAAGGAGGCACCAAAAAAGATTTCAAGTTTGCTTAATAAACCCTCGACCGTTGCGAACTGGGCACGGTCTACTTTGAGAACTCCGAAGACAGTAATTGTTAAATTTCTTTTTATCTCCGTTTAATTTTCGACAACAAGTAACTGAGCCCACACTCCTTAACTCAAAGTGAAACAATACTCGATCTCATTTGCTCTGATGTAGGTGTGACTCGTGTCTGGGTTATCACATTCCTACTCACAGCGATCACGCGCTAGTTGCATGTGCACTAAACTTGCCCAAATTCAAATCTCGACGTAAATTAATTGATTCTAGACCTCTTAAAGATACCGGCCCAAACCAGTGTGAGACCGCCATGACGTCTATAATTTGGATTGCCATTTACATAAGAAACTTTTAATCGTCCAGCCCAAGGAAGCTAATCTCCATAAAAAATAGAAGCTACCCCTGGATTACACATAATATACGGCTTATGATGAAATGTCGTGTCGTAGCCTATAGGATAGCTCGTGCTACAAATGATCCAGCCAAAGTCAGATAAAATATCGGTTCATTGTATGGTGTCGGTTGCGGTGGAATGGAAACACGCTGCGATGGCGGCTCCGGCGGTGATCGCGTCGTCGGTGCTCCTACTCGCGCTTGCGAGTGCGCATCTTGCCGTCTTGCCGTCTTGCCGTCTTGCCGTCTTGCCGTCTTGCCGTCTTGCCGTCTTGCCGTCTTGCCGTCTTGCCGTCTTGCCGTCTTGCCGTCTTGCTTCTGTCGTTCCCGATACAAGCTTACGCCGTTTCGTTCTTAATAATCGCGCGGTACGTGAACAGCCGATGTCAGTTAATTTTGATGAAATAATGTTAACTACTTCCCCATTGAAAATGAATGAAAAATATAGAGCGATATTTCAAAATATTTACAATGATTTTTATGTTGTAAAAAATATTTAAACTCAAATAGAGATAGCAATCCTTGGGTAACAAAAGAATTAAAAATATTATATTAGAAAGGGTCAGACTGTACTTGTTTTGAAGTCATGACCCAAATAATATGATTAAACGCCATACCTATACAGACATAGGAATAAGTGTCATAAATTATTTTTTAAATAGGAGTAATAGAGTAAGATGTACGATAGAAAATGTACACCAGATTGTAATAACAATATCAAAAAGTTATAGGATAGAATACAGTACTTAATGGGTAATGAAAAACAACAGTTAGATAAAATAATTTTAAATAATATGGATAGGCAAAAAAATATTAAAAATATGTGTAATAAATTCGCATGTATTTTTGTAGAAGAAGTGGATAAGATTAAACATAACTGTGATGTTAAGCTTATAGACAGGGACAATCTTGACAGAAGCATGAGGTGGTAACCCGTAGATAGTCATTATGTTCAAAAAATTATTCAAAATATGTTCAAAGAATTATAAAAAAAAATATCCATTTTTATCCAAAAATAAGTCTCCGGGAATCGACAAAGTAAATCCCGTGATCTCAAAAATAATTAACTTAAGTGGTCGGTTTCCCTAGAAGTTAAGAAAGCTATTGCGCGACTAATTTACAAAAAATGTCATCATAAACAATATAGCAACTATTGTGGACACACTTGCATGTCAACTATTGTGGACACACTTGCATGTCAACTATTGTGGACACACTTGCATGTCAACTATTGTGGACACACTTGCATGTCAAACAGTAACCGGTAAAGATATAATACATGTTGCGTCAGCCAGAATCAAATACTATTGAAACTGATGGTATCTCACTGGATATGTCGCTTTTGTCTTACCTTATATATCATGTACATTAACCACATTAATTTACAAAAGTGCACTCTCCTCCACCTTCCCAAGCATATGAGACGGTTGTATGCTGCGCCATATTCCTAAAACTGCTGTCCCTTAAGAACACAAAGACTTACGGCCTATAAGTATATTGCCATGTGCTACAAAAATTCCCGAAAAAGTCACATGTAAGCAGTAATGGAATATTTAGAGCATAATAATATACTTCCGTTACTACAATCGAGTTAGGAGGCGGCGTAGTACTGCTGCTTACTGCCCTTGTGAGTGTGTTAGACGATTTACTTTAAGCCCAAGATGGTGGTAGTGTTACGTTAATGGTGCTGCTAGATTCTTCACGCTCATTTGATGCCATAAATACTAACTCCTGGACAAACAGCCATTTTACGGATTGGATGAGGCCGCTGTTTTGTGGTTTGCGAGTTATTACACAACCGCCATCACTGCCGCCCTTGGTAAGGTGTCCCAGAACAGAAAAGCATCAAGACGCCTCGACGGGCTCGCCAGACTAGGCTAGTCAGCCCCCTGAGGCACCGACGCCTCTTCCACTGCAGTGTCGCGTTCTCTCGTGGCACGGGGGGCCAAACGTGCGATTGGCGCCTTTCCACGACTACCGATGCTCAAGAACAACAACATTATTACTATGCCGATGCGTTGCCTTCCTTTTCTCCTCCCCTTTTCCGATTTCTGGAAGTTCTACCAGGAGATATTCAAGTGCAGGGATGAAAAGTACACCAAAGCATTTTTTTCACGAGGGTGAAACCGCGGGGTGCGGCTACCTTCATTTAAAAGCATATCTACGACTCTTTAAAGACGCGGTTGCGCAAAATATGTATTTTAATGAGCTAACAATTTAGTTACATATCTACTAATTATTCTATTATTATCAACAAAAATGTGCAAACAGATATTCACTAGCACAAATGAGCTTGGGCTTGGCACAACCGTCGGGTGTCGCGGTGAACAGTGAACATACTAACTTTCTCCCTCTGTTGAATTTTGTTTCTGATTCGGTCTTCACGCGTGCGTGATATTTGACCTCAACTGAGCATGAGGAACTAGTCATAAGCAACGGGATTTAAAGAAACCTTATAAATACTTACGTTATACTTATAAATACTTACGTTATACTTATAAATACTTACGTTATACTTATTTACTTCCATACTAACATGACAATTTAATTAAAAGCTTGTTCAAGTTATATTTCTTTTGGCGCGTTAAAGAAAAATGATGGGAATAAATTTTTACGATGCGCGCGCACAGCTTCACGAAAAACCGACACTCTGGTGTTAGCTATAGTCAACATTTTAGTTTTTGAAAATAAGTTACCATAATGCGTTATAATAAAACTTTCAATGTATTAAATACATTTTTTTACTATTTTTGTGCATGCGTGTGCGTGTGTGCGTGTTTGTGTGCATGTGTGTGTGTGCGTACGAGTGTGCTTGTTTACGCGCGTGTGTGTGTATATGTGTATGTGTGTGTGTGTGTGTGTGTGTGCGTGTGTGCGTGTTTGTGTGCATGTATGTGTGTGCGTACGAGTGTGCTTGTTTACGCGCGTGTGTGTGTATATGTGTATGTGTGTGTGTGTGTGTGTGTGTGCGTGCGTGCGTGTTTGTGTGCATGTGTGTGTGTGTGTGTGTATATGTGTATGTGTGTGTGTGTGTGTGTGTGTGTGTGTGTGCGTGTGTGTATGTGTGTGTGCGCGCGTGTACGCGTCAGTGCGCGCGCTCGTATGTGTTTGTGTATGCGTGCATGTATGTTTAAACAATTTAAATCTGTTCATAACCTAACCAGCTTTATGTGAATACAACTGACTGTACTGCTACCGAAGTTTAAATTTGTCGTAACTTAGAAAGCGGGACATTCTTAAATAAGGCAAGCAGAATGAATGAATATATAAACTACAGGTATGTATGTGTGTATGTATGTACGTAGAACCTGCTATGCTCCGGATCATATCCCACCGGTGTCGTGTGTATTAAAACACAGCTTCAGATTATTACAGATATTTACTTGTTACTGAAACCTGCGAAATTGAAATTTGTAGTTTATGCGCCAGTAAGAGGTAACCGGTGCATTAATTTGAAACTTTGCCGAAGGAAGGAATTTTGTAATTTCTACCCGAAACTTGTGAGTAGGGTTTCCATAAGATTAAATTAAATTCATAACAATAACAACGCATCTTCACGCCAGCTCCCTAATAGAGTAGGCGGAGAGAACAGATTCCCATAAATCACGATCCTTACATACGTGCCTTGCACATTCATATTCTCATCATACAGACAGGCCGGTTGCGAAGACTCTCGACACCACCTGCCCACAGCACCCGATCAGTCTGATCATGGTATGTCAGTACTGGTCTACCTCGGTACCTACATCCTTCCTCATTAGCATTGTATGCCTGTTCTGTTAACCTTTCACCTGCCATTCTTTCTACATGCCGGACCTACGGAGCATGCGCTTTCTCAGTTTAACGCCGACACTTTCTTTCATACCTAAACTCTCTCTCACTTCATTACACGCATTACATATTCGTACAACATGGTCGTCGAAGGTCGCGTCACATATTTTTCGTAACGACCTCATTTCGAACGCGTTTACTCTATTTTCATGCATTTTCTGACATACCGAACTCTCATTTCCATACAATAACGTTGGGATTCCACATAATTATGACGGACACTTTTATGACGGCAAGACGGGCACCCTAGCTCAAATCTGTGCTTTTAAACATTTTCACTCTGTTCCCTGCTGATAATCCTAAGTTAAATCTTGACTTTTGTGCTTCTAATCAAAAGCGGGTAGATGCGTATTGTATCGTTATCT
>JAFELO010000534.1:140293-195271 GCA_017140195.1 Eumaeus atala | reverse complement strand
CCCCCCCCCCAAAGGCTGAGATAGAGGTTGAGATTTTGTTTGTAGATAGGTAGGATAGGGATAGGCCGGTTCGCCACCTTGGGTCGATCCTTGTGTCGGTGGGGCTCAGTAGCCCGAGGTGAACCAAGACACCCTGGGCGAAGCCAATTCAAGCGAAGAGAGAGGCTACTCTTTATACCCTTCTTATGTGAAGAGGGGACAATGGTATAAAAGGAGAATGGGAACCTCATCCCATTACACTGTCCCAAAGTTGGTGACATGGGAAGAGACGAACCGGAATTTTACTGTGGGCGTTACCCTATGGTGATTATTATTGGGACCGAAAAAGGGGAAACGGTCCCACTCCCCACACTAGTGAGACGCCGTTTAGGTGGCAGTGTCGTGGATAAGGATAATTGAGCTCGATTAATGTTTGGCTTATCTGAGGAGGCTGGCTCCTCACCTCACCCTCCTTGCGCCGTAAGTATCCGTAACTTGGCCCTATTGACATTTTACTGCAGATGCGTGTCTGGGTGTGTTTTTGCTTGTGTGCAAGGGCGGACTTAGCAACTGCTATGGCTATCGCGTCGTCGGCGTCATGCAGTACGTGCTTCGGCCGACGGTAACGGGAGTCGGTTATTAACGTCGGATCGTATTTCGATGTTTGAACGGCCAATTTGTTTTTGTGATTAAGCGCACGGTCAAAGAAGTTTTGAGACAGCTCTTCGAAGTGTCCTTTTATCGATGTTAAGTGAAAGTCAAGTCGCAATGTAGGTCGATGTTACGGATGTACCACGGGCATCCAGTGGGCATCCAGTGGGCATCCAGTGGGCATCCAGTGGGAATCCAGTGGGCATCCAGTGGGCATCCAGTGGGCATCCAGTGGGCATCCTGTGGGCATCCAGTAGGCATCCAGTGGGCATGCGTGTCGGGGCTATGTGCGCGAATGCTGCACTGCAGTCAACATGATCAGTCGATGTCACAGACACACACGTGTGGGGATATTTATGTCGTGAGATATGCCAAAAGGCTTCGACTCCTCGTTTGCCCCCGCCAGTGCTAATCAGACACGTGTCGTATATGGTCATAGAATGATCCGACATTGTCATACTTTTCACAATAATGTGTTGTTTATAACAAAGTCGTATTGGACGTAATCCTCACGTGTCTGTATAAGCAAAAAAAGGAAATCAATGCTCTGCGTAAAATTTGTATGTCCATTAGTGATTGTTGCGCGTCACAACAAAAGGAAACAAAGAAATTGCTTATAGTAGAAGTGATCAGTTATCGCACAACGTGCGTACGCTGACGGTATATCGGCTAGAGTACCGTGCGCTCGTTAGCGGCGGCCGCGACGCGCGGTGAGCGCGCCCTGCGTGCGGACGGCCGGGTGACCCGGCGCTTGCGCAACGTTTGTTTTGGATCATAATTACATAATGCACATCATTATATCATTATGGACTCGCGTTGTACTTTCAATAGCCACCGGCGCGTTATGACAGTTTAGCAAACAGCGGCGATCAGTCCAGGTCGATGTTTAAATATTGTGTCATTTAACAACTAGTACCCCGGGAGGTACCTCTCGGTTACATAAACCTACCACAAATGATGTGCCCCGCGCGGCTTGTGAGGCCCTGGAAATTTTCCTTTTTTAAGGTCGAGCTGCCGAAATATGAAAGCGGCCTGTTGGCTACAACTACCACTTCATTATAGAGGGAGTGCGCTGCAGGGAGTTTTCACTCTGGCTTATGTTGCGGGAAGCGCAGAGTTGTGTCCTGCAGCTCCCGCGACGTCCACCACTCCGCTTTACTGTTTAAAATCAATAAGAAATTAAATATTTTCTTATATTTGGTATTTTCATTTATATTTAAAATACGTTTTTAAAATTGGGCTCTGAATACAATTATTGTGAAAAACATTATTTCGGCATGAGATTATTTTTAAAAACTAAAAGAAAAGAAAAAATACAAATATATGCGAATTCGGGTGTCCCAGGTCTGTGGCACGCCAGAGAGCCGAGTCGGCAGAGGGCACCGAGTGCGAAGGTTACGAATGGTTCTCTCCTTCCTCTTGTTCAATTTTTCTAATTAATTTCTCCCAGTGGATGGCACTAAACTTGATGTAAATACAAATGTCTTTATTAAATTCTTTAATAGCCGGATTCTTGCGAAGTTCCGTAGGTACTTCCACCTGTCTGTCGTCTGTGCGTCTGTCATGGAAACCTGTAGAGAATTTTGTGGAGATCTGGAGTTATAAAGTGCGGTTAAAGGCGAGACAATATCCGCGTGTTACGAATAATCGGTAAGATTGGATACGAGTATGTTACAAAACAAGCCATTACAAACTTATATTTGTAATTCATTTCATACAAGGGGCAGCAAATACATCCGCAAATTTAACTTTGACAACTTTTTAAAGTATTTTTTAGAGTTCAACTGGCATAAAACGGAAACTTTATAATTTCGTATTTAAAGATATTTTACTCTGCACTATGGGTATTGACTACTGAGTGGTTGACACTTGGAAAGTTTTGTGGGAGATCACAAATTGATGTAGTACAACTTTGAAAAAGTTGGCGTGTGCATAGCCATCGGACGGTGGATGTATCTTCCTAAATAGTCTAGAGGTTTCGATGAACGCTGTCTTGATTACGCCAATATTTAAATCTCTCTTATTCGGAATTTATTTTTTTCTGACACGTAGTACCTACCGAGAGAAATGTTAAAATATAATTGGGAAAATACAATAAAAACTTCAGTAGCAAATTCGATTTAACAAACCCTTTTGTGACTTGAGTCCAATTCTCGCTAGACTGGATTTTATTGTTTTCTCGTTTAACTTAATGTTATCCGCGTTAATCTTCTCCCAGACTAACTAGATACCAATACATTTATTTGTAATTTGTTGTCGCACAGAATCGTGAATCTCACGGCGTCGCCCACAGCCCCACAGCATCGTAGCACTACAGCACCACAGCCTCACAGCACCACAACCTCACAGCACCATAGAACCACGGCCCCACAGCACCACAGCACCACAGCCTCACAGCACAACAACACCACAGCCTCACAGCACCACAGCACCACAGCCTCACAGCACCACAGCCCCACAGCATTGGCTAAACAATTTGAATAAAACTTGGCAAATGTACATATAGTGTGTTACAATCTGGCCTGCGCCACTTGCGTCCTGGGGACGAGGGACGTCGTCTCCACCTTTCAACAACAATTTGGTACATTTCTTCCCATCTGCAAGAAAAGAGGTGGGGTCTGTCCCCCCCCCCCTTCCACCTCCATTGTCTCCCTAAACTAGAAGACACAAAAGTCTTCGCTAGTCCGGTGAACTGTAGAGGCGGGTGCGTCGCCAACCGGTAATAGATACTTCCGAAAAAAAAAAGAACTTAATTCAAGGAATCGAACCGAGTGCGGTCGGAATAGCTTGCCTTGCCTGCAGTGCGTCCGAGATACACGGAACATGCGGCTTTATGTGCCATCACGACACAGCTCGCTGCGGCGCGTGAAGGGCCGGTGATGCAAGGCGCCCGCAGCGGCGGCGACGCTCGCCAGTGCTCGGCATGGCTCTGCGCGGAGTGCTGGTGGCGTTGGCGCTGGCCGCCGTCGGCGCCCAGGAGCTCGACGTGTACAACCTCACCGGTATTTATTATTTCACTTATATACAGTGGTGGTTTACGGTTAGGTTCAGACTCGAGAAGTCTAGTATCAAGCTATACTTGGACACCAAGTTAACTGTTGTTGTTGTCCTCTGACCTCGATGGCGCCAACCGTGGGTCAGGAATTTCGTTTCAATCCTTTTACAAAACTCAGATATTTGATAGAAACGGATTCTATAACGCTCCGTTTAAACTGGTTGTTAATCTTAAATCTTTTCTCGTAGAGCACTCGCCAATCTAATCAATATGTCTTTGCGTGTGCGTGTGCGTGTGCGTGTGTGTGTATGTGTCGTCGTTTAAGTTTAATGTTGGCGTGTGGTAACTCGGGCGGCTATTGGGAATAGTGTCGCCATGCAGTGTCTCGGTTACATCGGCCCGACGTCGCTCACGACGCGCCGCAGCGGCGGTGCTCAGGAACCATTTCCCAGTATCTAATAGTTTGTAGAACTTATTCAATATTGTAAAAGTAGGTGTAAAGTATTTTTATAGTATAGGGGGACAAACGAGAAATCGGAGCCTTTCAACGACTACCGTCGCCCATGAACATCAGAATAATTATGGCATCCTTTTATATTGTTAGAGCTATGATATTGTTAGAGTCAGGTCACACAAATGCTGTTCTCGAACAAAAACCAAAAAACAAATATTCCGACGAATTTATTAAATGCGTAAGTTTGACGCGGCCTCAGTTTGACGCGGCCTCAGTTTGACGCGGCCTCAGTTTGAGCCTCAGTTTGACGCGCCCTCAGTTTGACGCGCCCTCAGTTTGAGCCTCAGTTTGACGCAGCCTCAGTTTGACGCGGCCTCAGTTTGAGCCTCAGTTTGACGCCGCCTCAGTTTGAGCAAGTTTCAAAGTAAAAATGTCACAAGACACGAGTCTTGTCATCCACTCACTCCGGAACTTTATCTCAATATTGAATTAGGCATTTTTAGACAGATACAATATAATAGCATCATATTTGAGTACAAATGGTTTTAATTTAAGTATATTAGGAAGATATAGTGCCATGCCGCATATGAGAAGGTAGTGCCATGCATAGTGCATGGGACGGCACGACCGGGGAGGCACCTCTCGGTCACATAATACCGCCGTAAAGCGACATCTTCAGTGACGCGTTTCATGTGATTTGTGGGTTGCCGGTGACCCATCAACGCATCGACATAGTAATTATGTGGATGTTCATGGGCGTCGATAATCGTAAAAAGGTTCCAATTGTTCGCTTGACCCCAATTCTATAAAAAAATAGAGATAATATGGATTTGAATAACTTTTAATTAATTTGCATAATTTGCATGCAATTTTATATGAATAGTATTCACATTTATTTATCAATTATTCATTCAGTATATTTATAAATAAGTAGGTTTGTCCCGCGGTTCCACTCGCGCAAAAACAATTTCTTGTTTAATGTATGTATGAATCCGTATTTCACTACAAGCATCTTGTACATAACATTACCACAGACTTTGTCATGCGCGCAAGATCAGCTCAACATTAAGACAGACGGACAGGTGGACCACCTCCTGGGCCCAACCCACAAAATTTCAGCCAAAACGATCCAATGTTTCGAAAAATAGTTGAATTTTCTTTTGGCGGCTTCACGTAACACGCAGCGGGCTCTGTCGAGCAAACTCGTACTTATTCAGTACAAGTCTGATGATGAAACTGTCATAAAATATTTTTGAACGTTTACTATTTGAAAGAAAATGTGTTACACATGCAGGTACTATGGAGCTGCATAATGTCATAAAAACGCTTTCTGAACAGTCCGCAATAGCATAATACTATCTACCATTTGGCTCTAAGGAACCAATTTAATACAATTATTACATTTTTGCAAATCAAATGCTTCCTAATTAGTATTAATCTTTATTCAAATATAAGTAGCCTTGACAAATATAAGTTTTAACATACTTTTGCAAGAGGTAGTGCCATGCTGCACTACAGCGGAATTGTGACAGCTACGGTATCGCGTTTCGTGCGGTTTTGTAGTAGTCGGTGGCCCATTGGGGGAACGTGAAAAGGAGCGCAACGCATCGGCATAGCAGTAAAGCTGATTTTCATGGGCGTCGGTTTCATGGGGGTTTTCATAGTTAGACTTCGATTTCTCGTTCATCCCGCTGTACTATAAAAAAAATTACGTCAAAATTCTTCTCTATCTTATATCACTTAGAGGAATTCTTTAGAAGCTTAGATTACAATCACTAAGTATAGAAACATCATACTCGCTCAAAATCAGACGGGACATTAAATGACGCACAGCTTTAAATGTTGAGCTAATTTCAAGTAGTCTCGTAGACTTTAAACATGCATAAGTAAAAAACATTTGTTCAGATTGATGTCGACGACCGAGAGAGAGAGAGAGAGAGAGATGAGACGAGTATAGCATTTTATTGAAATGTTTATAAACAGAAAAGAATCTAAACTGAGGCGGATGAAACCACGAGGCGCGTATACTTGTCAGTAACATCGTTAAATAATCAAATATGTGGAAACTTGTATTCGGCTGGAGTTGTATAACAAGCTTACAACACCGAGGCAGCGGCGCGCAGCTCCGGCGCGGCGGCTCGGCCGACTGCTGCCGGCCGTCGCTGCAGCGAGCCACTGCCACTGCAGCATTGCCGCACAATGGGCCGACCATCGTCAGCAGCTCAGTGTCGCGGCGCCTCCGACCCGCAACACGCATATCCTCGCGGGCTCTACACTATCCACGTTGTGTTTGTGCGACGTCGTCGCGGTCTCTACATATCTCAACATCTCTGTTTACCCAGATGTTTATGCTGTAAGTAAACACTTCATCAACATTCAATATACTTAGTGTGGCCATAAATACTGTTTCAGTAAAGAAATAATACATTTCAATTTGGAATCTATGATTTTTATACGATTGTTCATTGTGATTTCTCATTTTGACGCAGTAAAATGGAGTGGGGAGATAAAGTGAAAAGAATCGATGTGATTCCATTACACGAAGTAGGTATGGATCCAAGTACAATTTTTAGAACTCTCCATACACCTGGTATTAGTCAAATATTTGTGTACCGGGCTATTAATAGGTACAATGTGACTTCCTCTGTTTGTGACACTGAAGATCTGACCGTCCACGTCCGTACACTACGTGGTAAAAGGTGGTCAACGCATTAAGGCAACGAATTAAGGAAATCCTGTCCGAAAGGAAAAGATTCTATCTCGGAAAATGAAGATAACACCTGGAACAATGTGCCGTATTTTAAGAGATAACTTAGGACTTTCAGTCTATAAGAAACGCACTGGTTCTTTTTTAACTGATACATTAAAGATGAATAGGGTGGTAAAATCGAAACCACTACTACGTACAAACCGCACGTAAAGGGAAGTCACAGAAAAAAAAATTACTGATAAGATTTTTTTTATAATTTTAGCAACATTTTAACAAAAGAAAAGAAATGACCGTATTTATGCTCAAAGGTCTAAGGAAACTTTCCAATTAGTCGACAGAGTGTAACGTGGGCATTATCCGACTTCAGTGATGGTTCGGTGGGGTGTTAGCTATGAAGGAGTGACTGGGAAGACATTTTTTGTGAAAAAGGAATCAAAACATCGGCACAAGTGCACGAAGATATCATTCTTGACGCCCCATAGAAACACCATGTTCAATAAACAAGTATGGTTCTTATTGGTTAAAATGAACGTTCTGAACTTGATCAGAGCTAAAGACTGGACAGTTGGGTTCAGCTTGCTTTAGAGCAATTTGGCAATTCGGCAATCCATGGCAATTTGGCAATCCATATGAAAAAGGTGATTTTGTTCACATTTCCATATGGAAATAAATTGGCAAAGGAGAACAAAATTAGATATATGTTGAACAGCGTCTTATATACTACTGTGAATAATAATTGTATAATTTTGAGTAACATCGATAGAAAAATTGATATTTATAAAATATATGTTAGATTATAAGTTGACATTCAATAGGAATATCCCATCATTATATTTATGGGATAAATGTTATATTTTAAGAGACAAATATATATAATATAAATTTGACGACCGTCTGGCTCAGTTGGTAACGTGGCGGTTAGTCCGCGTATTACGCTAGAGGTCGCGGGTTCGAATTCCGCCTAGGTCATGGATGTTTATTAATGTATTGTAGGTATTTCTGTAATAAAAATCTTAAATATATAAAATTTCTGAAGCTCATAAAACATATTTAATGTATTTCCGTTGTTAGTACCTGTAACACAAGTCCTTACGGCTCTTAGCACAGGGCCAGGCTAACGTGTTGGGATAAGTCCACAGATATTATTATTATTATTATTATTTAGAAAATTTATTTTCACTCTTCTAGAGAGGTACGAATTATACTACAAGCACGGGCTTACTTATTAAGTTATATGATTAATTACTATATAATCCTTCCTTGCCCATAAATTTTCTCATAATTCTGCAAGTATTTAGTATGGTCGCTTTTTGTAGAAATATGTATGTAGATCTGGGAATATTTAGAGTTTTGAGACTGGTGTGTAACGTTAACACACCAGTGTGGTGGTGTGGTGATTTAATTTCTATGGCCAAGTCTGTATACTTTGTGATTTTTTTCAGTGTGTGTTCTTGTAAGATTATGCGTATTCGGGATGGCTATATCGATAAGATAAACAATTTTATTATTTTTATCATACAAGGTTATATCGGGTCTATTGAAGTGTATTGTCTTATCGGTAATTATTGTTCTGTCCCGGTGTACTGTAATACGGTTTGAGGTTTGTATTTGTATGCGAGGTATTGGTGTATTATTGCTGCTACCTGATCATGGCGGTGTCTGTAGTATGTTTGTGCTAGCGATTTACAGGCACCAGTGATATGTTGTATTGTTTCAGAAGAACTGTGGCAGTATCTAAAGTTATCAGTTACAAGCGTAGGATCGTGTCTAATGTGTTTCCTGTAATTCTGTTAGATACACAGACCTACCTGATCCTGGATAGCCATCATAAGCCCTTCCGTTTCTGGAAACAGTTCTCCTCTCTTGAACCATGTGTTTGACGCATTTTTCAACATTTGTCAACATTAGAGTTGGTCAAGTCGAGGGGACGTCTACCGTGTAGTGGCTTCTGTGTCCAAGCGTATATTTTTTCTTGTACTTTGGTAATAATTTAATTTTTCTGTGGCAGATAATCTCTCAGATTGAGTGATGTGTGATTAAAGTCGGCGCGTACAACAGCGTTATGTAGGATTGAATGTGTTATTCGAGAGTGAAAAAAAGATCTGAGCGTGGTGATTTGCTTATTGTGTAAATTTTTTATATCGATTATGCCTTTTCCTCCTTCGCTCTTAGGCAATGTAAGACGTTGTATGCAAGAGTGTGGATGTTGTGTGTTTTCTGTATTTAGTCATCTGTGTATTAATAATGCGTTAGTGTTTAGTTAAATCTCTTTGGGACCACTTGATTATACCAAATGAATATGTAAGTTGATTGCATTTTGCATATGTATTAATGGCTTTGGTAGTATTTCGTGCGTTCAATTGTGTTTTAAAGATTTTGTATATTCGGTCCCTGAAATTTTGAGTAAGTTTATTTATTGTATCTCGTTGATGTATTTGCTGTGTTTGGTAAAAGCCTAAGTATTTATATCCTGTTTCATTATCTACTGGTTCTATTTATTCCCCATTTTCTAGTGTGTAAGTATTGTTCTCAGCTTTGCCTCTATGAATTGATTGTATTTTGCTTTTATCAGTGCCAAATTCCATGCATATGTCATTCGAAAACTCCTGTATTATATCTGCTAATTTGTTTAGTTCAGTTAAATTGCTTCCATAAAGTTTTATATCATCCATGTACAATAAATGTGATAACGTATGGTGCGTATCATCAAATTTTATTTGGAATCCTACATTTGTGTTATTGAGAAGGTATGATAGCGGGTTGAGTGCTATACAGAACCAGACAGGACTCAGTGAGTCGCCTTGGAAGATGCCGCGACGGATGTTGATTTTGTCTGTCTGTATTGTCTTGCTGCCGTTATTAAGTTTAAGGGTGGTATTCCAATTCTGCATAGTTTTTGATAAAAATGATATAAGCGTGGGGTGCATTTTGTAGTGTTTTAGTATGTCAATAAGCCACGAGTGTGGTACAGAATCATAAGCTTTTTTGTAATCTACGTACATAGTGTAGATATTTCTTTTCTTTTGTATTGCCTGTTTGGATGCTACTGTGTCGATGATAAGTTGCTCTTTACATCCTTGGCTGAATTTACGGCATCCTTTTTGTTCCTCAGCGAGTAACTAATTCAAATTTATGTGTTTGTATAAGAGGTGACTAATGCAAGAGGTTATTATTTTATAAATATTTTGAAGACAAGTAATTGGTCGGTATTTAGCGGGATTTTTGGTATCTGTAAGATCTTTAGGTAGCATGTAAGTAGTTCCTTGAGTCGTATAAGGTGGCATATGGTCTGGGTTTTGTAAAAAGTGATTAATATGTGTTAGTAAAAATGGGTGAGTACTTGTGAGTTTCTTCTACCAATAATTATGGATTCTGTCTGTTCCAGTCGCCTTCCAGTTATGGGTTTTGGCTATTACTGAAGTCAGTGTGTCAATATCAATAGCATCGAATTCCATTTGTGGTATGTTTTGAAGTGCGTGTTGGTTTTCGACGATCCAATTACTATTGTTGTGAGTTACTGGGTTAGACCATATGTTAGACCAGAATTCGTGTAATGCTTCTGGAGTAGGAGTTTCTGTAGGTAAGGTATAGCTTGTGTTATTCGTAGTCAACGTACTATAAAATTCTTTCTCGTTTGTGCAGAACATCTTGTTTTGTGTTTTCCTTAGCTTTTGCTTTAAAGTGTCAATGAAATGGGAAATCTCTGTATTGACAGGTTCATGTTGTGAGTGTGTTCCCTAAGTGAGCGGGTCGTGTTTCCCCGTACGTAGTGTGTGAGTCTACCGATATCTGCTCTCAGATTAGTAATTCTTCTTTCAAGACGTATTTGCCAAGCTAGAGTTTTATTTCTATAGTTAGTGCGTTTTAGTGTCTTATGTATTTTACCTCCAATGTATGTGATTGCCATATGTGCAGAGCAGTAGATTATTGTTTGTAAAGTAGAGAAATCTGTGGTAGCAGAAATATGTTTAGGTAATATTTTTACATTTATTGAGTTAATTAGAATAGCGAATTGTTTACTTGGTTTTTGTTTGGGTATAAACGGTCTTAAAGTGGAATCTAGATCTTTAAACTCAACTAATATCTTCTTGAATAACTCTTCTACTTCCTCTAGTTTTTCGTCGGAAAGTAATCTTGGATTATTGTGTTGGTTTCCGGTAAGGTTGTGAATATGGTCCTCTTCATTTGCAGTCGGTAACTCTAAATTGGGTTCTTGATTATGGGTATTATTTTGTGATGCGGTAGATATATGTATATGATGTTGTGATTCAGAGTTTGGAGACGGTTGGCGTACGTACCAGCTCCTATTTCTGTGGCTACTTCATCTTTTATTTCATGTACTCTAGTGTTAGCAATGTATTTATTCCTAATAATGGCTCTAAGTTGGTCCGAGATTATCTGTTCAGAAACATCTGCTAGGTGAGGATAAGCAGTTATTACAGCTGTATACAGTAAAGGTCTATAAGCTGTTTTGTTTGATTCGAGTCTAGCTATTTTGCAATAACTGCGTAGTATAGTTTCATTGAATTCATTGCTCCAGGATAATCTTTGGCGATGGCTGCTGATGTTTTCCTGGGTTTGGGGTATTGTTTGGCGATTTTGTTGTAAATCTTGTGTTCTTTGTCTGTTGTGCGTGAGTGGTAGTAATTATCATTCAGCAATGAGGTGACTTCTATCCTGATTTCATCCAGTATGTCTGGAGGTAGTAATTTATTTCTCAAGATGGCTCTGTTTTGGTCACCCATTATTTGTTTGGAGATAATAAATTGAGGGAATTTACCTGTGAATAATCGATGCATTTCGGCTAGGTACGATTTTGTATTTTGTTCTAGATTAGAAGCCGTAAGATAAGCACGCCAAATGGAGCGGTTCATATCTTCCGTCGACCTGATTCTCCTGCGGTTCCTGGCGACAGTGGGTGCAGAAATAGCGGCGAGTGCCTCCTGCACAACATCTGTACGGTTGAGTATTGATGGTGAAGATGGGGGTGATGTAGGAGAAGTCTGCCTCGAGTAGCTGTGCCGCGTTGACCTGCTCTCAACAGAGAACAGACTGAGTGGTGATGATGGGGTGAAGACGATTCAGCTGTAATTTCTTCGGGTGTATCCCCAGCGAGAGCCCGCCTGTTCAGCATCTCACCGCCGATGGTTAGCATTTTGCTGCGACACCCAGCATCGGTTCCAGGTGTGCCCCGACGACCTCCGGGAAGCGGTCTTAAACAGTACCTAGATTTAGTGCCCGAATCAGATGAGTTAGACCCACCGGACTCGGGGAGGGACTCCCCGGCAAAACCGGAACCCTCCTGAGTAGTCATATGTTTTAAATTCGCGACAATGTTCCGTGTTTACTTCTTCTCCTAGTTGGTGACCGTTAGTTTATAGAGGATAACAGCCAAGTTGTTATGGGCGTTAATAATAGTACCTCCTATAAATAGGGTAATATATTCTAGGTGGTCAGACTCCATGTATGTTCTTCCTCCCTGTAAGCCCCCCACCACGCCAAGATGGTCGCCGTGGGGGGGTTATTATTATTAAAGTATTATGAACTAATCTCCATCGTGATTCAAAACTTGTCGTGGCGGTGGGGCTAAGCAGCCTAGGGTGAACCCAGAATAAGCCAAATGAAGCGAGGGGGATCTTTGCACCCAAGATGGGTGGGGGATCTTTGCACCCAAGATGGGTGCAAAGATCCCCCTCGCTTGAGAAGAGGGGGGCTAAAAATCAGGAGTAGGAAGCGCTCTCTGTACCCCCTTTTAAGAAGAGGGGACGAAAGTGCAACAGGAGGAGGTTTTGCTCATGGGGTAAGGAGGATGGGAACTTCACCACATTGCACTATCCCAAAGTAGGTGGGATTGTCCTGTAGTGTGGGGAAACCTCATCTTTGCAGGTGGAGCTGATCCCTTAGGGGGCTGACTAGGCCTCGAAGTGCCCTGACGATTTGTTGTTCCGGGCACCTCACCAAGGGCGGCACTGTTGGCACTCGCGGTGGGTTATGTGGGTATTCGGCACTATAATGTGCTGCGAACCCACAGGCCACTGGACCCCCACAGGTTTCTTCTTTGTGGCGAAGGGGAATGCAATTACTTATGATACTTGGGGACCCGGGTAGGCCCCCAGACTTATGTTGGACTCGGCAATTGGGTAGCAATACCATCTAAACCCTACGGGAGCCTTCAGCCTCTATTATATGAGGGTCCCGGATTTGCAGGCAACAGGACCCCTCCAGCGACAGGCTGGCCTCGGCGTAAAGGCCAGACTACACCTTCTCAGGTTCATCGTCGCTGCCGAGCATCGCTACGATGATGCTCGACTTTGACAAGTCCCCTACGACAACTGATGTTAGATCGTGACGCAGCGCCGCCCATCTCGGGCACACCTCGTGTGCTGGGCCAAGTCCATCACCGCGTCACAATCGTGACAACGAGTCGTCGGTCCTTGTAAACCGTCCGACACAGATACTCACCGAAGCAACCGTGCCCAGTGAGCACCTGCGTCAAACGGAATATGAGGGGTCCGCGCTAACGGCGTATCCACCGCTTGAGGACCGTGTTACTGTATTATTCTATATAGGAATTATTTCTATAAAAGGGTCTATAATTATAAAGGGCAAAGAGACTATAAGAGGTTTAGTTAGATTTTCTTTTTTTCCACATTTACAATCCAGGACAGACTTAAATTACTACAAGAACAACAATGGAGTTTTTGTTATTGGTTAGTAAAAAGGTGAGGGTATGAAGTCTTTTCTGGTAGACTGCCGGCTGCAACTTCGATGGTCCTTTTTATATATAATTACTGTTTGTTTTCCTTCATTGTGTTGATTGTCCTTCAGTCCTTACATTCCATATATTTGAATAATATAGTGTTTAATAAAAAGAAAAATTATAGTTAAAAGGAGTAGAGCTCTGAAAAGGAACACACAACCAATAAAATTAACATTTTCTCAGCTAAAACCTAAAACTAAAAAAAAAATTAAATAGAATTTAACATGAATTAGAATTTAACAAAATGAAACATGGCATCGGTAAAAAAATAATGAACTCACCCTTTTAAGGAAATATTAATTCGTGCACTGTGACACGAATATGTAGGTTTCCGGCTGAAGAGAAAGCAGCTACTGCATTATAGTTTGTCGATAGCAGATAGCGTCAGTCAACGCAATTATATTCATCCTCGCCATCGCCAAAAGTAAAAAAAGTGACATTTCTTCAACACAGAGCTCATTAAGCCCTACAGTCAAAGATGACATATATACTTTTTTATAAAATATTTTAGTTTCAAAACACAATTGTTACAACCGGGTGCAGGGCCCGTTATATCTCTACCGTACGACCGATGCAGGATCTCCTCATGCGTGGGGTTCAGGCCGGGAGTCCTCCTATCCGAGACATAGCAGCAGATCTCGGCAAGAAGCTCCGCCACGAGTTCCCACGGGGGATCGCCAGTTAGGGCCCTAGCTGTAGCCCACGATATCGTACGGTACACCCGAATTGACCTCACTGCGACACCCTCTGTGCAGAGCGCAGATGGGCCTTATTTCTCGCAGCGAGACGATCCGCCTAATCCGGAGCACCGTACGTCGCCATACTCCTACAGACACCGGAGTACAGCTGCCTGCTGGCGGCGCTGGGTCGTCCGAGGTTCGGGAGGAGTTTGCCTATAGCACTCGCCGCCTTCACGAACGGTTCGGTCTCACCACAGGAGTACAATTCACACCTTGGTAACTGATTTTAAACGTGGGAAATAGAGCTGCGAAGACGCCAACAGGTCTAACTGTCGAAATGAAGTCACGGACCCGGACACGATCAAAAAGATTCAATACACCTATATTTGCGAATGAAAGAACATTGCGCGCGATGGGTGCTGCTTTTGCTCACTGTTAACCAAAAGCAACGTCAAGTGGATGATTCGTCGGAGTGTTTGGCGCCATTTAAGCGTGATACTAACGAGTTTTTGCGGCATTGTGTGACAGTAGATGAAACACGGATACATCAATATACTCCTGAAACAAAAGAATAATCTAAGCAGTGGACTGAGAGCGGAAAACCTGCGCCGAAGAAACAAATACGGTTTTGTCTGCCGGCAAAGTGATGGCGACTGTTTTTGGGATGCTAGGGGGATTATTTTAGTGGATTATTTGCAGAGAGGAAAAACAATAAGTGGAGAGTATTATGCAGGCTTGCTGCATTATAGTTGAAATTTTGTGACGAAATCCGAAGGAAACGGCCTTATTTAGCGAAAAAGAAAGTTCTATTCCACCGCGACAACGCACCTGTATACTCGTCAAGGGCTGCAGTTGCCAAACTCCATGAACTGCGTTTCGAATTCTTACCGCATCCCCCCTATACACAGAGCCAGATCTGGCCCCGTGCGAACTCCACTTATTTCCGAATCTCAACAAAAGGTTATATAGCTCCGATAGAAAATAGAATCATAAATCTAATCATTGTGGAGCTGGCTATAGTTCATAATATTGACAAAAGGAACAAAGTTTATAAAGAAATTACTACACATGTTCATACCAGTAAATAAAGACGTATTGAGAGATTTAGAAGTAAAGTAGTTAACAATATTAATCACTTGGTGTATTATAAGAGCCCAGATTTATCATTCAGTAAAATATTTAACGCAATAAGAACTAATTATAATTCTATCTTCACTTCTAAAGCAGTCAGATTTCAAAGTGGTAATAGCGGCGTAACATCAGATTTAAAAAAATTTAAACAAGTATGTTTTAAGGCCAAACCTCTATATATGTAAGAAATAAAATCAAAATCTTGAATAACAGAATAAGGACAACTTGGAAAACAAAAAATTTAATATCCACCTCGCGTATTGCCGAGGTATTAACTAAATACTATGTAAGAAAATATGATGTCAACTTTCAGTTTCAAGAAATTAAGCCCTATGACATTGTTATAACATTTAAAGTGCTAAATGTTAAGAGTACTATTGCTCTGGGGCATATTTTTTAACGTTATTGAATCAATAGTTGACATTATTGCACCTTATTTATCTTTATAATTCAATGCATATATTAAGTGTGTAATTGCCTGTTATTTAATCCAGTAACACAAGCAACCCTTCAAATTTTCGATCAACATCTACATACACTACCGGCTCTGAGTAAAGCATATGAAAAGTCAATTACAAGGAATTTTCAACGTCATTTTAATTCTAATAATTTATTACTTGTTAAGCAATTCGAATTTACAAAAGAGCGCTCTGCTACAGGTGCAAGTGTTATTTACTTGGCTTTATTTTGGGCCGTGGGAAGAGAAGCGAAATATTCACGCTCGGTGTATTCCGCATCCTCTTCAAGGCCTTCGATTGTGTACAACATGAAATGTTATGTCAGCAAATTAAACCATTATGCTATAGGAGATACGGCTCTCAACCTCCTAATTTCGTATTTATACCGACCGACCGTCTTGGCATTGGAAGAGGCCGATGTTCAGCAGTAGACCGATAAGGGCTGGTAATGATGAACGATGACAACAAATTAATTGGGAGGAGGTAAATAGTGCTTTCCCAATGATGGTACACTGGTTAAGAGTTAACAATTTACTACTGAATAGTAGCAAGACTAAATGTAAATTTACGTTGCCTAACGTTAGAAAGGTTCCAACCAATGTTCCTCACCATGGTTCAAGCCTTGTATTGGCGGTGGGGCTCAGTAGCCTGGGGTGATTCGAGACACCTTGGGCGAAGCCAAAATTCCAAAAAATGGAATAAAAATATTTTCATTTCATTATTAAATATAGAGAATAGAAATTTATAAGTTTAAAGATTAATTTAAGATTTGAAGCTGACGCATTTCAGCATTTGACGCTAAATAATTAATAAAAATAATTAAAAGCATCTTAACCGTATGTAGTGCCGTGACTTTATTTACATCACGCATTTTGACTGTGTCTATGAGAAAGATTGAATGAGTTAATATTTTTTATAATTTTGAATTGTATCTCAATTATTCACAACCTGTACGTTAAGTACTTTATGTAACAATTTGAGTTGAGAATATTGTCTTGTTTCATACTTTCTACAGCACAGGTGTGATTTTAGTAATGGAAAAATAAGCACCGCCCCGCACCGTCTAATTTTTTGAAAATGAGAAACTTTTTGCTATATAGCCGGGATCAAACCTGGATTTCCCGAGTGGAATCCCGAAACGTTAAGCACCACTATCATATATCAAATAGACTGGAGTGGTCATGAAATATACCTAGATCGAGTGATCTGTGCCAGCCAGTAGATGGCGTCACGGACCTTGCTAATGGGGTGTTTCTACGGGGATTGGTTATATGTATTGGGACATCAAAGGTGTCTAGGGCTGAACACTTCAATTCGGTCTTGGTATACTATAAGCCCGATTTGCTCCATAAGGTCTCACAAAAGGATGAGATTTAATATTCACAAGTCTGTTCAGCTATTGAAATCTGAATAATAATTATTAGTATCATATAAAAGTTTAGTACGTGTCTTTGGGGCTCCGTATGCCAGGTGTCTTGCAAGTGACTTAGATAGATCAGTCTCGAGCGAATGCGTCCCGTACTCGTAATGTGAGCCCAATGCTAGCGAACTCTAACAGAGTAGTATATTAATGTCGGCGTTACTCAAGTCCTTAGGGTTGTGTCTAATAAATCCCAAGGACTTCGCGTTACAGGACCAACCAGACGACAGCTCATAACACTTACAAAAACAGATTAAACAATTTAAAGCCAAAGTATTACAGGTTCTCACTACTAGCAACAGATTCTTTGAAATAATGTGTATCCATATCGTTATTAACAATCAAGCTCGCTTAACTAGATAATAAATTCGTAAGACATCGCAATATAAATAACATCACAATTCGAATTGTGGACTGTACAGTTATCATTATCCTAAAATTAGCAGTTAAAGAGCGAATCGGTCAACAATTTCCTAACCGAAGCCCATTTGAAGTTAAATATATTTATTCACTACTTCACCGTAGGGAGATATAAACTTTAGTTTACTAGCCAGTGCTATTCCCGGGTCTCGGTCTTCAGGAGCCCGACCTATTTTACAACCATTAGGCGTTTTAATTCGTTGCGACTTTCTTTTTATAAACTGATGATGTTCGTTAGTGACATTGAGATGCATTAAGAGAGGAAGCTCTATTATATGTGATATGAGCGCTCGTTGGGTGATGTAACTTCGCATTTAGTGTTGGCTTGGGAGCTTCTACTTCCTCTTCTCCAAGGTATCAGTATTCGATACTGTGCGCCAGTGCATCACGCACTAGAACGATGTCTTTAAATACATTTAGAGGCCTTATCAACGTCGCAGTGATCCAACGTGTATTCTGGAGGTCATCCAAGTGCAGCTACACATCTGCCCCATAGACGAGGAGTACTACAGCATGCCGCAGCTGTTCCAGCTGGACGAGTACCACGGCTGCCTCGCGTTGCGTGGCGTGTACTGCCTCGGCAGCTTCGAGCTCTCCGCGCCACCCTCCAACCAGCTCTACCGTAAACTGCAGGTAACACTTTGACATTGCCAAATAACATTATTCTCTGTTGTCTCCAGTGGCAATAAGTTAATACTTGTTGAAACAAGTAAATAATTTAATAATAAACAAGACCTCGTCTGGGCCTGCGATGTATACCTGGCCATGTGTGTGTCATTGGCCCTGGGTGTGGTCCAGTGGTATGTGGGGCACGCGGCACAACATGGTGCTGAATACCCATAGAAACCACCGCGAATGCCATCAATTGCCACCTTTGGTGAGGTGCTGGAGTTGTCCCACACCATGGACAATCCCACCAACTTTGGGACAATGCACTGGGCCGAGGTTCCCATCCTCGCTCTTTGTATTGTGTGGTGTGTTGTGACTATTGGTGAGTAGTGTTTTGGGTGTGTCATGCATGTGCATGAGTGATCCTCGTCCGGATCGCCGGACACGCAGTCTCTGGTCCGCTTGGTGGATCACGGGGGCGGCTTTGACACGGATACGGTCTCTCAGGAGGTCGCCGCGTGCGGCTGAGCCAGGTCGCGAAGACGAGCATGCGGTCCATTGTCTGCCCTATTAAACATAGCGTTCGACAATCGAACCACAACCTCCTCCAGCGACTCTATCCGCAAGTCACGCGCGATCACGTCGTTATGGATGTAGCGACCGGCTCCTGTGATTACCCGTAGGGATATGTTCTGATGGACTTGCAGGCGTTTCCATTGGGCCTGGGAGGTTAGCGCGTACCATGCGGGGGCGGCGTAAGTGAGACGTGACCGGATATACGTCTAGTAAATCCCCAGTTTCGTCCGTATAGGGAGTCCTGACGCTAGTACCGGCCACAACAAAGCGCGGGCTGTTCTCGCCTGGTTGACCACTTGGTTCACCTGCGAGCCCATCTGCCGCGCGCGGTTGATACCGCATCCGTGATACACGACTGGGGATCCCCAAGACACACCCTGGCCTCTGGACTTTAACCGCCCCGGTATAGAGCGCCTCTTGCTTACATACAGTGCCGTCATGTTATCCACGTTGACGGACATGCGTCACTTGTCGAGCCACTCCAGCAACCGGTCCAGCATGCGCCCAGTTGCGAGCTCCGGCTTTCGGGACAAGGTGAACAGCGCGAGCATGACATCCACCTCACCCTCTCCCGAAGGATCATTGAGTGTCGGGATATCATTGGTGTAGGCCGCGTACAGGCAAGGGGATAGACAAATGCCCTGTGGCACTCCGGCGCGTATGGCCTTCACCTAGGAGTGCCTCCGCTCCACCGCTACACGGAAGTTCCAACCTTCCAAGAATGACGCCACTAGTCTCACAAGCGCACGCAGGAGCCCGGCGTTCACCAACTTATACAGGAGTCCCGGTTACCACATCCTGTCGAAGGCCTTTTCCATATCGAGAAAGACCGCGACAGAGTGTCTCCCCTTGTTCATCTCCACAGACAAGTGGTAGATCACCCGCGTCAATAGCAACGTCGCCGAGTGGCCGCTCCAGAAGCCGAACTGTTCATCCCTTATGAGAATGTGCAGCTTCAGCCTCCGGAGCAGAAATCTCTCGAACGACTTGGCGATGTGCGACAACAGCGTTATCGGCTGGTAGCTTCCGGGCAGGCTTCGGAGCTTGACCGACTTCGGCAAAACGATGACCCTCCGCTCTTTGTAGGTCTCCGGAAAGTGGGCCGTCCGGAGAATGCCATTTGCGATCTGTGTGAGAGCGACACATCCCTTAGGCATCATCACCAGGGCTGTGGGGGGAATTTCATCGGGGCCTTGAGCTTTGCGCCTCGAGAGGTAAAGTGCGACTTTCCGCAGCTCAGAGGGGCAGATGAAATCCGTCCCGCTGAGTGGCGGAGTCGGGCTCTGAAGGAGCTCTCGAATTCGGCACTCCGCCTGCTCGTGGTGCTCTGCGGACGACGGTGCCGCTGGGTGTGGTGAAAACTGTGTGTGTAGATGTGATGCGAGCATTTCGGCGCGTGCCTGCGCTCCGTAGTGTTTCGCGCCTGTGGTGTCTAGTAGTGGAGTGATGGTGGTTTTTGTCCTCGTGAGACGTCTGTTTCGGGCGTGCTGGTTGGTGTCATTTTCGCTGGCATGGAAGACTGTACTCTCCCAGCCTGCTCCACGACACTACCTCACCTTCACAGACAGTTCTTCGGCCCGCTTGTTGAATTGTGTCTTGATCCTTGTACAGCGGGTGCGGGCCCAGAGGTTCCTCATCTGTCGTTGCACCTGCAGGTCCGACAGTAGGCTCGGGAGGAGCTCACCCCGCCGGTGCGCTGTCAACGGTGCGACGGTGGTCGCCGCCGCCCGCGCTTCTCGGATTTTTTCCGTGAAGCGGCGTGCGGCGGCCTCCACCTCGTCCGGGGTAGACAGCTGTCCTGCGATGGTGAAGTCGACTAGGCTAGCCTGATAGACAGCCCAGTCGATCCACTCTCTCTGGTCCGCACTCCTACCCTAAGGATTGCTCCGGGATCAAGTGTGACGAGGATGGGTAGGAGTTGAGTGTCGAGGTCGTACAGGACCTCAATGTTGACTGTAGACATGGGGTTCTGGTGTAGGGCGATATCCAGAACGTCCGGGGTTCGCAGGGGATACGTAGGTACGTGCATAGGACACGGTGACCCTTGCACCGAATCCTCCTGCAGCTTGAAGCCAGCGCTGTTCGTTACGGCCGATCCCCAATCTGGATGCATGGAGTTCAGGTCGCCGACCAACAACACCTGGCCGCCGTTCCCCAGCACGTAGTAGACATCACCTAGGTCGAAGCTGTTCCCGGGATGTCTGTACGCTGCGTAGATCCTGAGCTCCTCCCCTTCCATGTGAACGACTATGCCAGTCGAGCCCATGTCGGTGAAGGGGCCCAATCTCAGCTCGTCATGGACGACGTCCCGCCGAACGAGCACGGCCGTACCTCTGTAAGGTCTGCCGCTCGGCGACACCTCGTCCTTCCGATACGCGACGTAATTCGGTGGCCGGAGGCTCTGCGTCGACCTCAGCCCAGTCTCGCCCAGCAGAATGACATGTAAGCCATACTGCTGAGCGAGCAGCCAAAGGCTGTCACTCCTGCCCCCTATACTCAGGGGTTCCACTAAGCGACCCTGAGCTCGTCACGGCTTATCACTGGCTCCCCGTTGGTTGGCCCCGTGCGTGCATGATTTGCGCCCAGATGCGCGGGTCCCTGAGCACTCTAGACAGCTCCTCCCTGACGACCTCTCGGATTTACTCCCTGAGGTCGTCGGCGTAGACCCTGGGCTCGTCGCGTTGGCGCCGCTCCCCTTCGAAGCACCCCGGTGCACGCGCAGGTGGGGCTCTGATGTCTGTGGTGTTGGAGTCGGTGTCTATGGTATGTGGTAGGTTGGTGCGCATATTGATGAGCGTACGTGTTCCAGGTCCCTAGCCTGTGTGGGTACTCGGCGCACTGCGGTCACGGCAGTCTCCGGTTGCGCAGGGTGGCAGCTTTGTACGGCCACAGCTTAGGGCTTCCTCTTACAAGTGCGCCTCCTCTTGGGCTTGGCCGTCGCCACCTGCATGGGTTTGGGGTCGTTGGCCGGGGTGGTAAGGGATGGGCCTGGGCCATACTCGATCTGTCCCTCCCTCCGCAACGGAGCCGCGGGCGCAGAGGCTTCGTGGTGTCGGCCGTGTGGCACCAGTCGAAACTGGTCTTCCTGCACAGTGGGCTTGGGCGGAATGGGTGGGCGGATGGCCATACGTCTGGCTCTGGCCTCCCTAAGGAAGGCCTTACAACTTCGGTTGTTGGCGGTGCGCGGGCCCTTGCAGTTGGCGCAGGTTGGGGTAGCTCCTCTCAGCAGCGGGCAGTCCCCGATTGCATGGACGCCTTCGCAGTGAACGCACCGAATCTTCCTGTGGCAGTGCGCAAAAGAGTGTCCGAAGAGCTGACACCGGTGATACTGTGCTGCTCTCTGTCTGCGTTTTCACCCTCCCACAACTACTCCGGGCATGCAGAGGAGCTCTTTCACCACATAGAGGCGTCCGAGTTTCTCCCTGTTTAGGCGCTCGAGCTGCGCGTGACACAGGCAGCCAGAATACCGGATAAGGGAAGCCCAGGCCCATGAGCTCCTCGGCGATGCACTCTGTGTCCGACCCCATCTGGCAGACCTCTAATACGCACCTCTGTGGAGAGGTCTGAGGGTGGGGAGTAAGAGTGCCATAGCGCCGCCGGGTTCTCCTTTGTCAGGGCTGTCAAGAGTGCCTGGACTGCCCGAAACTCCTCCAGCGACTGCGCCAGAAATCTATAGGGTCGGGCCTCCCAAAGGACCGGGCGTTGGGTACATGTCCCAGCACGTCGCGCAGTGTGCGGATGTACCTCTGTCAGTCTGCCAGAAACTCGACGACTATCGGAGGGTACTCCCCTAGCCTGCGCGGCGGTTGGGAAGCACTGGGGTGCTGGGCGTCTGGCTTTGTGCCAGTGGTGGTAGACAGGGATGGGGGGAAAGGGCACACTGTACTGGACTTACCTTTTTGGGGCTCTCGAGGCAACCTCGACGTCCCCTGTAGACGCAGCAGTCACAGCGGTGTCAGGCGGCGTCAAATAGTGCTCCTCGGGCGTCGCTGGACCAGCCATCTCCGAGTCGCGTTCCACTGCTCGAGGTGACATAGGCGGTGACGCAAGTGAAGATCTCTGCTGTCTTGGTGGCGATGGTGAGGTGCCGGTCAAGTGCGAAGGCTCCGCCACCGCGACCACCTTTGAAGGGCCTTCAGCGGGCGAGGGCGCCGCGCGCTTCTGCGGGCGTAATTCCTCCAGCTCCGCCAAGAACTCCTTCCGTTCTTCGTCCGTAGGGAACAGGGGCCTCCTGACCACCGTGCGTCCCTCCTCCTTCCTAGGTATGGGGAGTGTAGGGCACAATCGGTGATCTTGCTATTTTCCTCCGCCAGACTTGCTATCCACTCCCCGGACCTTTCTTCATAAACGTCCGGGAGTATGTCGCGTGGTGCGCAATATATAATAAACCATACATATACACATAAGAAAAAGCGCTTTGGCTTCGCCAATAATTAATGAATTCTGAAATATAACTGTTTATGAGTAAAAAAGTACATTGTAATTGTAAAATTTCCCTCCAATTTTTTTTGTAACCTACTTAACATTGTCGCGTCTTACTGAACAGAAAATTGATCGTGCCGGGAAAATTCTCGCCCTACGATTATTTTTGTTGATTTTAAACGTCGCCCGAAACGATAAACTTCTAATGACACATGGATGAAAGACCTTCCAAGGCCACGGTGTATCGTGGTTGACTAACTTTGTGCGATGAAGAAAGAAGTGTTCGCCCTGTAGTGGCTGTTATGTAAGAAGACGTACTAACAGGGAACTAGTTAATTCAAGACAATAGGCGAGTTACGTGTCTGGAGATTCAGCTTATAATGCAGATTGGATCAGGAAGCGTTTATGAGATTTTACAATAATATCTTTGCACACAGGGAGTTCCACACTGGGAGCAGCATGGCCTCGACGGGGCACAGAATACGGCTGAATGGAAGAGTACCATATACATTTGATCCAGGCCCATCGTGGCACATCATTCATCAAAACGATCCAGAAACAGAGTTGTAGTCGACTGTTTGGGTGTTTTAAAGTTGAAGTTAAATTTTGATCGCTAATGACTTCAATATGACTGGATTCTTGATGTGAATGTCTTTACAGGATCAAAGAAGCATTAATGCTGAATACTAAAACATGCTGCCGGAAGCTTCTTCAGTTGTGAGCAACAACCGACAAAAAGCAGGACATCACAGATTACTGATTCACCACTACAACGCGCCTCGCACACCGCACTCAACACGACAGACTTCTTCTTCTTGGACTGCACGCCAGTAGAACTCTTGGGAGGGTGACCCAAGCATTGGGCCGGCGGCATTACAGCCTGGACCACTCGCCACTCGTCGTCGCCGATAGGTCAGCGTTTGAGCAGTCTGTAAACGAGGTGTCTACGGTGGAATTTAATAGAAACTATTTATATACAGGAACTGTTGCACAGCCTAAATGAATCCTCCTGACATATTGGCCTTAGAATGAACTTGGATAAGGCAAAGGTCACGTTCAACAAACACGCTCTCCCTAGGCCGGTCAACGTCAATTGTGCTATTTTCGAAGTTGTAGACGGATTAGACGTATTCGTTCCTGGGGCAACTATTGTAATGAGGTAGACACAACTTCGAGAAGGAAGCCAATAGAAGGATCCAGTAGGGTTTGGCAGCATTCCGAAAGCTTCGTCTCATTCTCACGTCGCCTATACCGCAGAGCTTGAAGACAAAAATTTTCAACCAATGCGTTCTCCCCGTGATGATCTACGAGGCCGAAACATGGCCTCTTCACTTAGGACTGGTCCGCAGTAGCTCAACGGGCTATTGAACATGTTTTGTTGGGTGTTTCTCTGTCCTACAAAATTCGTAAAGAAGTCATAAGGCAGAGGACTAAGGTATCCGATATCGCGCGACGAGTAAGCTCGCTGAAGTGAAGTCACACACTCATAAGAACAGATGGCAGATGGGCCAGTAGGGTTCTGGAGTGAAGGCCGCGTTCAGGAAAACGAAGTGTTGGTCGATTGTTCACAAGGTGGGACGACGATCATCGCGCAGAAGCCGGGGCGAGTGCAGGAGATCTATCGTCTTGGCGTTCATTGAAGTAGGCCTATCTCCATCAGTGGACCGATAAGGGCTGATAATGAATGAGATATCTCGATTTGGAAGCAGAGGTGGATGTACACATAGTAGAAAAGGAAGATTTTGATGATTTTGTCAACGGATTGGATATGATAAAGAAAATGGAAAGTTTTAAAATTATGTTTACATTGAATCCTCAATCAAATCCTCAAGAATATATCATTGATATTGTGAATTGACAACTGTAGCTGCATGTACGGAATTGCATGACGTCGTAGTGAAGTCCGAGTCGTAGCAATGGCTCCGAACTGCGAGCGAGAGAGCGTTATATGTCGACTCTATTGGGCATCGTGTTCACAGAACAATTAACACGTAAAATTATGTCATCCGTAAACTGGGTATTTACAAGACATATATCCGGTCACGCCTCACTTACGCCGCCCCCGCATGGTTCGCGCTAACCTCCCAGGCCCAGCGGAAACGCCTGCAAGCCCAGCAGAACATATTCCTACGGGTCATCACGGGAGCCGGTCGCTACGTCCGTAACGACGTGATTGCGCGTGACTTGTGGATAGTCGCTGGATGAGTTTGTGGTTCGATTGTCGAGCGCTATGTTCAATAGGGCAGACAATGGACCGCATGCTCATCTACGTGACCTGGCCCCGCTGCACGACCACCTGACGGGAGTCCGTATCCGCGTGAACTCTTCTAATTTTTATTGGATGTGGAAGGGGTACAAAAAGCACTCTCCTTGTTTCACTTAGCTTCACCTTAAACGCTGAGCCGCGACTGGGCCTGAAAGACTGCGGAGCAATCCTGTGAGATACTTAAGCAACGCCGCGGGCGGACATCTAGTCATACTACTACTGATGTTATTTAGTAGTTGGCGCTGAGCCAACTTGTGCAAAGAGCGCTGGATCGTAACCGACGCATTTTGCGTCTCACTCCCACAATTCCCGACAGCAACTACTATGGTCTATGCATCTCGCAAGCGCATCTTCAGGGTCGCAGCCGCGCGCTCGTTGACGTCTCCTCTGTGGCACGCCGTGCGTGCGGCCGCCCGCGCTCGCTGGGCTGTACTGTGTCACCCGGAGACGTCGGCGGCTGCTCTCCTGGCGGAGCGCTGCTGCCCGCGCCGGGACATATCAGATATCACACGTGGAGACAGAATCTGAGACAAATGGTAACCGGGACTGTCGCAGCGTCACAGCTAAATAGTCGTCTGGAAAGATAAGATAGAAAACTCCTTTCAATATAACAACACTCTGCGGGACTGCAACTTTTCCCCGAAATGTCTCAGTCCCCAACACATTCAGAGAGCGCACACGTGCGACGTGCGCTTTACACTACACGCTTGCGATCTCCACGCGTGCGATCTCCATTGCGTGCGCACGGTTCAGAAACTTGCATAATTAGTTTATAATACAGATGTCATATCTCGTGTGAACTTCAGTCCCTCACAGGGGTTCGTTTAAGAACGACACTAAAATATAGCAATTTACACTTACTGTAACTCGAAAGTATCCACCAACTACGATTTTTATTTATTTATATTTAAACAAAGTACATGCATCTATATTATCATCAATAAGAGGTAGAGCCACTGCTACAGTAACGAGCTGCACCGTCGGCCGGAAGCTCGCTCACACAGCAGCGACGCAAGTGGTAGCTATGATGTCGCATTTCGTCAAGCTTCCGCTCACTCACTAGAGGGGGAAGACCGAAAAATGTCGATGATGGGACCAAATCGGGAAATTGGCGGCATTCCAGGTGTACTGAGGGAAAGAGGGCAACATCGCTTTGTTCCTTATCTTTTTTACTCAACCCCGGTGGCTGAGTAAAAAAGAGAAGGAACAAAGCGATGTTGATATGATTATATATGATGAACTCATAAACCATTCCAAATTCGACAGCACATCAGGTGTTCTCTACATGCTGTACGTATACGTGCTGTGCTTGTGTGTAGATGTTCTCCGCGGACTGGGTGCAGCACTTCAACCACTCACGGCTGCACCGCGGCGTGTGCCTCAGCCGCCGCTGTCCGCAGCTGGAGCCCCGGGGCTTCGGCAACCGACACGACAACGAGACCCACGCCTGGTGAGTACAGTGGCACAGCTGCAGTAGCTCCATCGCCCGCATCATGCTCAAGCGGCTGCGCTAGCCGCCTGCGCTAACATTATGATACACGGCGGTACGACGCAGTTGCTGGCACAAAGCGTTCGTCGTGCAGGCGGCGCAGTTGAACCCCGCCCGGGACATGGATGTTCACCCGTAAATTTATCACATGTATTGTCTCTATACTCCACCTAAATCTTGAATATGACATTTTATAAAGTTATATTGCAGTTGTCTGCACCTGTATCACAAGCCCTGAAGACTGCAGGCGCAGGCCGCAAGCCTACTAATTGAAATTTAGCTTCAACTAGTTTCCAATCGTCCTATATTACTGGACATGTGCTAAGTTATGTATATGTATGTCCTGGATAGATTTTAGCAGCTTTGAGAGTGCCCTGCCAAAGTCACTTTCGATAGTAGGTAGTCGATTAGGAGGATTAGGACCTTAGAAAGTATCTGTCACACGTCTCCATGTGCCAGGTTTGCGGCGTGTGTGAACACGAGCACCACGGCCGAGTACGGCCTGTGGTCACGGCCGCTCCGCGTGGACTACTGCGAGCGGCGGACGGACACGCAGGCGCAGACCAGCTCTGCCGGCGACAGAGCATTCGCCGGTCTGGCTGCCGCGCTACTCACCCTGGCGCTGGTCAGCACGGTGATCGATCTGACGCTGTCCGAGTGCAACCAAAGAGGTAACATGCCATCATATTTTAAACAGAATATGGGGGCAAAGGAGCCGTGCGGCAAAACGTTGCGTTCAATTTCCCCAGATTATTACATGATGAAAAGGGGACAGCTGTTAGGTATTATATTGAGTACAAATTTATCACTTCGTATCCGGCTTTAAGAATATTAAAATTGATAAATATCCTCAAAAAGCTAACATCCTATAGTACGGATTGTCGTCCACCAGCAGCCGCCGCACCACACATGAACTGACACTCAAAGTAGGTGGGTCCGAATAACTTGCGGAGCTACATAAAGTTGTGTGTGAATCAATTTTGGGGGTGGTCATTTTTATATACAAAACAGGGGGCCAACGAGAAATCGGAGCCTTTTTAAGACTACCGACGCCTTTGAACATCCAGATAATTACTATGTCGATGCGAAGCCCTCCCCATGGGCCACCGGCTACTCACAAACCGCACGAAACCCAACACTGAAGATGTCACTTTACGGCTGTTTTGTGTGAGCGAGTGGTACCTTCCCGGTCTTGCCGGCCCAATTCCGTTGCATAGGAGGGTGTAGTGTCTTGCACAATGCCTGGCACTACCTCTTCTTAACTAAGGGTGGTCCCTAATTTCTCTGGGATCTCTTCATCATATCATACTTGGTGACAACGTGCGCAATTTCAATCTATTATACCCCTTCATACAAAAGATTAATCATAAAAATTTGTGCGACTGAGTGAACCAATTTTCTATAAAGTTTATAAAAATTCTGAGATAACAAAAATATAAAAAAATGAGAAGATCATAAAACCCTACTGCGAAGGAAATATCAAGGTACGAGTATGAAGGTAGTCAGTAGCCGCGTGTACAGCCGGGCTCGTGGCGGTGCGCGAACGTCTTGAGGGAATGAGGTTTGAGTATTTGTTGAACTAAAACTACACGTTATCGTTGGCTACCCTACATTTTGGAGACACCCGCTTAAGCTACTAAGCAGTAGCAAAAAATATTAACGTCACGAAATGGCGTTCAATGTTGCTATCATTCAGTTTCTTTACATACATTTTTCAAAATAATTTGTACAGTTCAATTGTTGGATGAGAAATTTATATTTCATTCATGTCAAGCTTCCTATGCTAAAAAGTGTATGAATGAAAACAATAAGAGATTCGTTTATACATTTTTGATAGTTACCTACTAGTGTGATCATAAAAAACAGTTTTTTCTTGATTAGTGTTTTCAACTTTGAATGATCTAACATAAGCACGAGCTGTCACAGCTGCTATCACAAAACAGGCTACATAAATATCTTAACAGATATGCAGCACCTACTAAAACCTCTTGCGCAGGTCTCGGCTGGGCGCTATCCTGGTCCATTCGTCGCTCGTGGCGCTCACTGACTGCGCCGGCGCAGCTGTCCCCCGACGATGATCTGCGTTTCCTCGACGGCTTGCGAGTATTCGCGATGCTGTGCATCATCATCGAGCACGTGGGCTGGCTCGCCACCATATCATATATCGCCGACACGCGCTTCTATGAGCAGGTGAGTCGCATTTTTTTTCGATTGGCTTGCGTTTATCCATTGTTCACACATAATTGTGATACGAGGCTCGGTACCTTACAACAAATCTCAGAGTGTATCTGTCGCACACAACTCGGTAACGGAGCCACTTTAGTGGTGCAACTAGTAGTCTCTGACTGTCCATTAGCCTCAGTGATAACATAAGAGAATTGTGTGCAGAAACGACGAGCAGGCGACGTCCTGTTGCTGACCAACAGCACGCTGGTGGTGCAGGTCTTCTTTGTAATGTCCTCGTTTCTGCTGGCACACAAGCTACTCCGAGAGAACACACACGCACGCCCGGTGAGGGTCTTCGCCAGCACCATGGTCAACAGGATCGTCAGGTGTGGCTAGACACATATTACATTATTGTAGCCGGTTAGTTCCTGTGTAGATGGGATTTGTAAAGTTTACCTATTGTCAGAATTATCCCAGTAGTACATAACACGGTGCCACTTGGCTGCTTGCTTTGGAATCTTGTCGTTGGTCCCTTACGATCTTCGGTTGAGTGTAATAGGGCATGTTATTTTGAATTCCTATAATAGGCACTACTTATCATCTAGAATTTAATAATGATCTACAAGCGCTTAGGTAGTTTGAGAAAGTACCTATTATAACATAATGATCTCTTAGGTTTACGTAAATGTTACACATTATAATAAAGCCACTTTGCCGGCTTTTATGGCGGTTTATTAAGTATTTTATAATACTTACATTTCAGAAGCATTACAGCGACCATGGTCACAGGTAGACTGATATGACAAATGTACTGATGTCATAAGTTATTAAAAGCACACGAAGATTTTTTATCACTAATTATTGTATCATGCAGCTGTGAGGTGTTACGTTTAGGTTTTGGTTTGATTATGTGTATAAGTAGGTCCCACACAGAAGGAAGCACCCAGCCATCTCCCTTATTGAAGTTTGGATGTTTCTTAATTTCAATAACCCCAAAGGATCATACTTGTACGGAATCTGTATTTTTTCGCGAGGATTTACTCTTTATCAAGTCTAATGTAACGACATAATGGGGCAAACCTCAGTGTGTTTAGATTGCAGAGATTCGACCGCGACAATGTTTAATGTCTGCTGAATGTTCTTTGGCGCGAGTTTTGATTGATCTTTTTGTTTGTCCTACATAAGAGAGACCACAGTCACAATCAAGTTTATAAACTCCTGCATCTTGTAGGATTTGATTACTGCTCTTTTTTGGTGGTTTAAGTTCGCTTGAGGATGCAGCCAATTTTGTCAGTGCCCTTTTATGTATTGTACTATAGCACCGAGTGAAACAAACCAGCCACCGTCGGGCGCCTGCCGGAGTTTGACTCGGTCTCTGTGGTGCATAAGGGGAACTGCTTGTCGGCTCGTAAAACTTGCTCTGGAATAAAGATTAAGTGTTGTTTGGGCATACTTTCTTGCATCAGAATAAGTTTTACTTCGTAGTAGTCTTAATAACACATTTTTCGCAGGATAAGTCCAAGCTACTTCGTGGTGATATGGTTCGCTGGCACGTGGTGGGAACACGTGGGGTCGGGCCCGCTGTGGGCGCCGATGGTGCGCGCCGAGTCCGCCGTCTGCCGGGACAAGTGGTGGATGTACCTGCTCTTCGTCAATAACTTCAACTACACTGAGAAATGCCTCGTGCAGACCTGGTGAGACTTCGACGCCACTTTACAAAAATATAGAGTATGGGATGAGATGATGTTGCAGTCTTAAATTTAGGATAACAATGTCTTGCATTATGAAGAGCACACCTGGTAACCAGCGGACTGACGTCGGCTGCTGAGAGAGAGAGAGACAGAGAGAGAAGAACAGGTTATCTGGAGCGCTGAACAGAGCAGAACATTACGCTCATGTTTTATCTCGCAGGTACCTGGCGGCGGACATGCAGCTGTACGCAGCAGCGCTTCTGCTGTCACTGATCTTGCGCGGGCGACGCGCCCTGATCGCACTCACTGTGCTGCTTTGCGCTGCCGCGGTGCTGCCCTTCGCGCTCGCCTACTCCTACAACCTAATGCCCACCTACGTGCTGCACAGACCCGAGTATGATTCAACTTCAATGACCATTAGCGAAACAGTTGCCTCCTAAAAGATAGCTCTTACACTTGTAACTACAACTTCTTATTAGCTATAGAAAATTAACAATATTCCACGGATTTCTAGCCTCATGTCTCATTTGCTCCCAAGGTGGCTGTAAATGCCAATAAATTTCGACAAAAGAACCTGTTATGCTTCAAAAATTGCTGCAGTCTGATCAACGTGAGAAAAGGGGTTCACTGATACAACTGGACCCGCAGCATGTCACGAACAGAGGCCCAGTGCTTCATCGAACTAGCTTAAAAAACCGGCCGAAACCGCCTTTGAAGGGTTCCGTAGTAGTAAACCAAAAAAATCACATGTCTCTGAAACTACTAAATCGATATCGTTCAAGCAAATTTTCGTTAAAAGTTTCTGTTAAATTTTAGTACTCCACTTTCTTACAATTTTGCTCACAGTAGTTCTATAGTTAGAAAAAGTTAGTCGCAATACCTTTTGGAAATACCCATCCAATAACATTCCGGATATACGCTCATATACGCTCTCGGATATTGTTTCATCCCACAGTTGCATATACCGAGTGCCATCCCAGCTCATTTTACTTTACAAATATATTCGACATTATTTTGTAGCGGCTCATAAAATACACTCACGTTCCCAATTTGAAACAGACAGCATCCATCGTATCCTACAGAAACCGACTGACATACGAACGGACAGACATGACGAAACTATAAGGAATCCGTTTTTTGATAGTTGTTGTGTTGTACGGAACTCCAAAAAAGTATGTTTCTTGATGCTAGAGCAGTTCATGGTACGCCATTGTATTGTGATAACGAAGGGGATGTCATGAGTACCTCGTCATCAGGGCCGTCCGGCGAGCCTACAGCGGAGACGACTCCTTCAACTTGCTGTACCAGTCGCCGGCGGGCAACGCGGTCGCCACTCTCATAGGGCTGCTGCTGGCGCACGCGCACCACGCGCTCAGGGGCTCCAAATATCACCTGGCACAGAACAAGGTGAGCGAGACTGTTTGCACCTCACAATGTGGGGAACTTAAAATACAATAAATCTCAAACTAAAGCTCACACAATATAGGGCTAACCTAACAATAATACATACTTACTTATCTAACTTTATAATATTTGTCTGCTCGTGAAGTTCTTAGCCGCAACTAAAATGGTCACTACAACAGCACCTAACGGGGCACGCGGAACGGCACTCCCCTCAACCGTCTAAACTGTTCCATTATTGGATATTTCAGTCGCCCTACAGTTTGCAGAGGTTAAGGCGAAGATAAGACTGGTTTTAAGCGATTGTATCTATTAGCTGTCATTTCGGTTTTGGTTCTAATTTCTTATATTTATTCTATAAATTGTATGTGCCGGTAAAACTTGAAGTCAATCTAATAGTATATTCTAAAGCAAGTGAATAACTTGGAATGTAGAAAGTAGGAGTGATAAATAATAATGTTGCGGCTGTAGGTAGGTTTGACGTTGCAACAGAATACAAAGTGTGCGTGCAATTTGCAACGTTAACAACATCATCGGGCCGCGAGTGCTTATTAGCTATCGTAAACTTTGAGGTGAAGTGCGGTCGTTGCACCGCACGTGAGGTTAGATTAGACAAGTGGGCGCTTGATGCTTACGTTGAAGTACATAAAGCTCCACTCTCTGAATAATTCAACAATGCCAACGGCAGATCCGTAATCGTAAGTTAAACTTTGTCGCAACAAGCAGACAAGTTTTGAGGTTTCTGAGACTTTGATGATGGAGGCTCTCCGTTGTGGAAGTCCCAGGCGTCCGCCCCGGGCGGCATCTCACCTCTGGTTTGATTTTTTTCTCGAGAGTTGAGCGCCCTCGATGTATCGTTGTATCGACATGTCAGTAATAGATATGGATTAGACAAATCGAACGGTCAGTCGAGTATTGTGTTTATTCTCTACACTCCTCTTTCTCTTTCTATCTCTTTCTCTCCACTACGCTGGTCTCCCTCTCTTTCTCTCCACTACGCTGGCCGAAGGTTGTCACAAAGGTTTGTGGTTGGCAGAGGTACTCCTTCTGTCGAGTCCGACATACCCTCCCGGCGGACGTTCGGACGCTGCGTAATATCATGTTTCCAACTATAAAAAATGCTTTTAGACCGTCACCTATGAGAAGAGCACAGAGCCCTGTTCTCTTCCACGAAGGAAATGATAAAGAAAGAAACAAAAATGTATTTTAGTGCAAAAAGTGTATTTTAGTGCGGTTTGTGGATAGCCGCGGACGAAGCCGAGCAGAGCATCGGCATAGCCATTATCAATGCTGATGTTAGTGGGTGTCGGTTGTCACCAAGTGGCTCCCGAATGCTCGAAAGAAATAACTAGTTACTTGGTTGTCGTCGCTCACCGTCTCCGGATTCGTGTTGGTCATAATGTACAACTCAAGTTGCTTTTCTTTCGTAATGTGTGTTGCATTACGGAAGAAAACCAACTTGCGTTTGGATTCCACGGAAAATACGCTCTCTGGAGATTTGTAGCTATAATTAATTTAATTACCGGCGAGTGGCTTTCCCAACCGCGAGCGGTCGGCGCTCGGTGTGCGCGGCAGGCGGGGGAGCGGGCGACATCCGCGGCGGTGAGGAAACCCGCGGTGAAAGTGATACCGCTGGAGCGTTAGCCGTTAGCTTCGAGTCTACATCTGCAGCTGTACTGTCACCAAGTGATAACTAAACGCTGACTTCGTAATACAACTTTGTTGCACACCAGATAAGGTGATAGGCCTACAAGTTACAACGTAACACCTGTAAATAAATCAGATTGATCATATGACCTTATTGCATTTCATCCGCCTCTGTAATATTTAGTCTTTAATCTATACTCTATAGTAGTCTATAGTCAATACTAATACTATAAAGAGGTAAAATTTGTAGCTATGTTAGTAGCGCACAAACAAAGTTACAAACATTACCAATGTTCGGAGATTCTGATCTGTTCACTAATGTACCTAGTCTTGCCATAAATATTGTAACAGAAATAAACATTTTTTTTCATTGCAAATACCACGTATTACTTTTACAGTGTGTTAGTTTAATCATCATCATCACACATCATTGTCAGCCCTTATCGGTCCACTGATGGACAGAGGCTTCTTTCAATGAACGCCAAGACGACCGATCTCCTGCTACTCGCATCCATTCCGGGCCAGATACTACACGGAGATCGTCTTCCCACCTGGTGAACTCCACTCCGGAACCTTAAGAGGCCCATCTGCCATCGGTTCTTCTGAGTGTGCGACCAGTCCATTGCCACTTCAGCGAGCTTATTCGTCGCGTGATATCGGATACACTAGTTCTCTGATTTAGGACTTCGTTACGAATTCTGTCGGGCTGAGAAACATATAGCATAGCATGGTTAGTTTAATACACAAATACAAAACTCCTAAATTGCTGCAATACATTCCTTTGAATGTTGAGGCCAGTTATAAATAGAAGCACCCACTCTTTCCACGGGGAAATTTTGCACTATCAATCGTTTGAATTGTTATAAGGACTCTAAATTATCATGGCCTTTACAGCCAGCTACATTCTCTAAAACTGACCATAAATCATAATCCAGCGGATTAAGGTAGATTAAGGGTATTCTTCAGCTCTGATCAAGCCGCTTCGTTTTAATCAAGATTGAAGATTGTAGATCGAGCTTTGTGATCTGATCTCGAGTTTTGCTGGAAGGACCATACTTGGTTATTGAACATGGTGTTACTAAGGGGTTTAACTACCTTCTCAAGAATGGTATCTCGATACACTTGTGCAGATGTTTTGATATCTTTTTCACAAAAATATGGCCCAGTCACTCCTTCCTAGCCAACACCCCACCAAACCATCGCTGAAGTCGGATAATGCCCACGTTGCATTCTGTCGACTAATTGGAAAGCTTGGAGTAAAAATTTTAAAATGTTGCTCAGTTGTAAAAAAAAAAATCTCTTCCGTAGACAATTTTTTGTGACCTCCCTTTGCGTGCCGCTTAGTCGTGGTTTCGAATTTACCACCCTATTCATCTTTAATCTATCAGTTAAGAAATGACCAGTGCGTCTCTTATAGACTGCAAGTCCTAAGTAATCTCTTAAAATAAGCGACATGTTTCTAGGTGCTACCTTCATTTCCCGAGATAAAATATTTTGCTTTCGAACAGGATTTCTTCTAGTTCTTTCCCTTAATACGTTGACGGCCTTTTTCGTACACTACATAGACGGCCAGTCTTTCTCTGTCACAAACAGATTCTCTGCTATCTAACAGAGAATAGGTATAAACCTATTGATAGCCCGGTACACAAACATTTGACTAATACCAAGTGTATGGCGAGTTTCAAAAATTGCATTTGGCTCCACACCTACTTTGTGTAATGCAACCACAGCGATTTTGTTCCCTTTATAAGCTCACTCCATTTTAATATCGCAAAATATTGTACAATTGAGAAAATGAGATAACACAATGAATAATCGTATAAAAATGACAGATTCCAAATTTAAATGCTTTTTTTTTAATTTTTAATTGTATCAGTATTTATGGCCGGACCATATATAGTGTATCGTTACTATTCATTACTATAGTTGTGTCCCGTGGTTTCACCTGCGTCTTATCTCATCTCCAATAAGGCCTTTCTACCTTTATTTCGGGAATTTACGCCAAATACGCCTTCGTCACCATTGCCTATTAACATTAGTTTTAAGTTTGAACCAGAGAGCATAACGTGCGAACTATTAATGGTAAAACGACGATATCTGCATAACCATAATCTTCTAGCCGTTCTTATAGACAAAAGATTCGCAAATCGCAGAAAACCAAACAACTTGACTATCATTAATTCACGGCTTTATGATTGTTAGCAAGGTGTCTTCTGTAGTGCTCGCCTAAGTAAGCTGTAATGGTAATGATGGAGGTTTTACGAAAATTGATTGGTGTAAAGATCTAAACCACCATATATCACGTTACAGCTGTTCTGGTGGTCTTCAGTGGCGGCGACACTGAGCACGGTGCTGTGGGCGGCGCTGTCACCGCGTCTGCTGGCGCCGGGCCCGCCACCGCGACTGAGAGCGGCGCTGCTGGCGGCCACAGAGCGCCCCGTGTTCGGACTACTGGCGGCGCTCGGCATGTTCGGCGCCATGCAGGGCGTTGATTGTATGTATCAGTGTCATTTCCTTTAGTGGTTTTTAGTGGTCCGGTCAATAGAGGCTTACCTCGCAGACGGCAGACGGCGGTGCGGCCGGGGACTATGAGTGTTGTACCCCACACGATTCCACGGCCCCAACTTCGAAGGAGACGGATGTAGGCTGTCGCACTTCTCCATTTGAAGAATTGGGTCCTTTCTGAGGGACTTGGTAAACGCCGGCCGTACAGGCGGCCGACAGGACCGATGGTGGGACGTGAATGGCCTACTAGTGCACTACCAAACGGCGCGCTTACAATATTCTCGGCTTCATTCGATACGCCAAGTATTACGTGGGCTTTAGCGGTTTTACAATAGTCGGTACCTGTCCGCAGCGTGGGTCCGCAAGTTCCTGTCTCACCCGCGCGGTACGGTGCTCGCCCGCCTGTCCTACGGGGCGCTGCTGCTGCACATACCCATCAACAAGGCGGTGCTGGGCGCGCGGCTCGCGCCCGCGCAGATCGACCGCCTGCAGTTCGTGAGTACACACTAAAACTTCTCCTGATAACCGATAAGCGACCGGGGTGACCGGCACGACCGGGCGGTAGCCGGTAGCTACCTATCGCCAAGATGATGGCGTCGCAACATGTGGACCTATCGCTCTACGACAGCCGTGTGTTACTACCGGACTTATGTCTTAGCCTGTAGGTACTACAACATACAGGTATATTCTGTTATTTTCTTATCAAGATTAAAAAAATTACACGATGTGTATATACGTCGGTATGCAATTGTTTATCCATTTATTCTGTTAAAAAATACAACACCCACTTACAAGATTACACCCACTGGGAATAAGCAGACGCTGGATTGATTCGTGCTGCATCGTCTGATCAACACATATTGAGTTAGATTCACATTGCCGTTTTGATTGATTGTAGTTCTTCGAGGTGTTCGGCGTGGCGGCCATGTCGTACACGCTGGCGATACCGCTGGCGTTGCTGGTGGAGCTGCCGGCGCAGCGTCTGTACCGCGAGCTCAGCGGAAAAAGCGGCCGCGAGCCCCGCGCTCACACGCAAGTGCAGGAGAAAGCGGCCAAATAGTGTTGGAGGACGTTAAGGTATACGTCTATAGACCGTGTTGAGAGCAGTGTTTCGAGCAAAATGTTGAATACACTACAGTTTGTTACAACTCGCAGTCTTTGAGTTCCGACATGGAACACCTGCTCTGCAAGTACAGGCGCACCGAGGAAGTCGACACTGCAATGTATAACAAGTGACAGCAAATGCGTGACGTGTGATAGAAGCATAGTCTAAAAAAACCGCTCTGTGTAGCGGATGTCTAATTTTAGATTATAGAGTGAAATTGTAGTCAAGCAACACTAAATTATAGTGTAAGTAGCATATAAGTGTACATAAAGTAGTAGCTAGAGATGTATATTTGATGAATAACACACAGTGAGCCCAAGTTGTAGTGTAGTCGTAGCAGTAATGTTTGCAATAAATAACAAGAGATGATTAGTTTTCTTATATGATGTGAATTAGTGAAACTTGTTATGTTGTGCTTGCCATGTCATAAGACGTATGTCGGTGTTGAATTAGATCTCATTCTCACGCGACTCTCAGAGTTACTAACAAACATGTTTGAAATTTCATTTATGAGCACATTAGTAATACAAAACTATTTAGAAGTATATTTTTGGATCTTAAGCATCTGCCTCTGGTGCAATCTAGTACATCAAATATTCACTTTTTTGGATAACGGGTTTGATGTTGTCTGTTATCCTTTAAAATAAAATGAGAAAAAGTACCTTACTAGTTCTATGTTGATTACTTTTCCTACTACATCTTATAATACTGATATTAAAAACATATTGAATATGCTGTTACTTGACATTTTGTAGTAAAAACTGTTGTTATGAATCAAACTACATTTGTTTAATTATTTTCATTTATTCACCTTACAAGTTACAAGCCACTTCTATCCCTTGTGGTAACTGAGAAATGCTATAGTTCAATATAGTGAATGACTATACATACAGCCCCATATTACTTACTTGGTCACTAAATGGCTGTTTTGTAGATTTATTAACTTGGTGACTTGCTTGAAATATTGGAGAAGTTAAAACAATGACTTGAAACCTTTTTTTTTTTAAACACAATCACTTAACTAGTATATGGAGTGTGGCTTAAATACATCAAAATACATTTAAAAGCAAGCAGAAACAGACAATGTACCAGAGTGAGTCACAACCTACTATTCTCTGTACTAATTAATGTACATTCAGTAACAACACACCTTAAATGTTTTGTTTGCAAATTAAAAGTGTATATTTGTAGGTTATGTGACACTGTTCTGCCCTCAATTTAACTGTATAAACCTAGATCACAGAATATTTATCTTCTGGACGGGCCAGAACCTCCCTGCCAGCCGCCGCGGTGCCCTCCACCTCTGCCGCCTGCTCTGCCTCTACCAGCAGCTGAAACATAAAATCAAATAATGTTATCTATGTTAGCCATTAACCATTTCAAAAGGTTAAAAACAATGCCAGGGTGACATTATAGTAAGCTATTGGCCAGTGGCATAACGGAGCAATAATAAGGTAAGAAGCCAGTTGGCTAAAACAACCGGCCCCAGCCAGATAGGACTGATGAGTGGGTGCTAATTCTCTGGTAGAGCCTGGGAGGGGAGCCCCATCTGATGAATTTGCCACGGGCCCCAAAAGGGTATAGTTATGATACTGCTACCAATAGGAATGCACTACTGTCTCTTATCACTGGAAGGGTCACCCAAAGCAATAGACAAAATATTCACATCTGCACAATTCGGCAGCAAGTCATCAATGCCACAAGATATACATTTGAATTCTTAATTATTTAATGTTTGGTGGGTACAGTATTGAAGAATTAAAAATAATTCTAAATTCTACAACAGGAATTCATTTCTATAGTACACATGGAAAATATATTCTCAGAAAAAAAATGTGTGGTTACTTAAGGAAAATAATTTTAATTTCATTCAGTTCATGCTTCAGATGGTCTACAAATAGGAGCTGAGGAATGAAACTTTGTAGACCTACCAACTTCCTATACATTTGTGTTATTATACATAGGATAGGGAGGAGGCAGTAAATATCATGAGTCTAGACTATTACAAATACTAAAACCAAGTCACACAGTTGATATTTTTATGAGACATTAGAAATACATTGATGCATGCAATATCTGCTGTTTTAAGGTGAATGAGAAATTAGTCTGTGCTAATGACAATACATAACATCTATTCACTGTGAGTTACATCCACAATATTACTAACAGATAATCATGCAAACACTGTTTGTAAACATAATTAAACGATGTGTTCCAAGAAAAAGACTTCATCAACCCCACAAAAACTGAATTTGTACTGTTTACAAGTACTCTTAAAACTAGGTAACACAATCTTAAAGTCTCTAGGTCACATCCTAGACAGCAAACTAATTAGTGTGAACACCTCGACACAAAGTTTGCGTGCCTCACATTTTGACAATGAAAAAGAATTGTAGTTAGAACATGGTTTCTTACATCAGAGGTTAGATGTAGTTATAATCAAAAAAATGGTAATCTATGGGGTGGTGGTCTGGTGACAATAAACGCACCTCACTAAGTCAAAGAGCACAACCACACTAGATCAAAGACTGTGTGTGACACAGAAGCAGGTATTTCTCCAAGGAACTAAACATGTACCTAGCTAGCCCTCTGGGCTTCTACAGCTAAATCATCCAAGCAGGATGCGATTGAGTTATTTCTCATGCTACCAAATGTATTGCCAACCGAAACGTAAAAGGATACACCATAAGGATGTGCTTCACCCGGCGGTTTACTCAGCGAAATTAAAATCTTAATTGATATAATTCTATATTCAATATCAGATATAACTTGGAGTGAACATATTTATACTCACAGATCTACATATCAATTACGTTATTAAATTTTATTATGTTTGGGAGTGTCCTTGTTGACCCTATTAGACTGGTATAACTAACGTAAGGAATACCTCTAATTAACTTCCATTGGAAATATTAATCGAGATCAGTGTTGTAAATTTTTTATTTTTCCAGTTCTAGACTCAAAACCCGCAAACAAAACAATAAGCGTACTAACATCTGAGTAATCCGTGTCAATGTTTACAATGTGATGATATAGAATGTTAACACATTTTTTGGACTAGAACAAAAGACATCAAAACCTACCCTGAGCTCTTAATATAGCACTTTTACCGCGTCCTGCCGACGGTTTGTTTCCTTGACGCTTAAACATAGGCGCATTCTTTAACATATCCGGTAATATTAGGAAACGAATTTTGGATCCTCTGATATAAACATTTTCTAGTTGTGCTACTCTACCGTCTCTGTATGTAACGGTTACCAGAGTCATTTGGCAATTCATGTTATCTTCGGCCTCAATTAGCTTTCCGCGGTAAACTTCGCCGGTGTTGGTTTCTAGGGTTACTAAATGTCCCTCAGCCTCGTGAAGTACTTTAATAGGTACACCGATAGACATTTTGTATGTTGTCCACTAAACTAATTGCACTTAAACTAAAATAATATCCGGGATTAACCAGATGAAAAAAGATAAACTTGTCGAATCAAAGCGAAGCCAAAACAATAATGGCGACCATAGATAATACATATATACTGGAAATGATTGGCGAATTTTTATTGTCAATTGTCAAAACACAAATGTCAACAAACATGAAACTACGACAGAGAACATATATAGACAACATTTTATATTAACAAAAAAAAAACTGCTATGTAATTTTTAGTAATGACAAGGAAACTCTATTTTTACATTACATAATCTTTCACATTAATATTTTGGGTAGCTAATTTTCTCACTAAACTTTAAGCTATCGTCCCTTTACTATGGCTCAAGGGAGACAGAAGGAGTAGACAGGGTTGGTTCCATATGATAAATATTAGAATCTATTTTTGGATTTTCAACAAAATTTCAAATTGTAAACTGAGCTTTTTTTGGTTTCGTTACGAATACGCGTATTTTGAGTACAGCAAAATTTATAGGTCCCGAAAATACACACATTTGGTAGAAACAATTATTGTTATTATAATTCACAAAAGATGTATAATTTTTTATCGATAGGGTTTGTGCACGTTATACTTTCAATCAAATATAAAAAATAGAATAAAACAATAATAAAAATTAATAAAATATAAAAGGCTCCGATTGATCGTTATGAGCAATTGTAGCCTTTTTTAAAACTATCGACGCCCACAAACATCCACATAATTACAATGCCGATGCCTTGCCCTCCTTCGCCACCCCCTATGGGCCACCGGCTACTCACAAACCGCACAAAACGCGAGACTTAAGATGTCACTTTACGGTGGTATTATGTGAGTGAGAGGCCGGTCGTGCCGGCCCAATTCCGTTGCATGCAATATGCATGGCACTACATCCTCCTATGCAGCATGGCACTACCTCTTCCTAGATTAAACATAACATTGATGTAAAAAACGTATATGACTCTTGAAAAATTATAACTTACACGACCTTACATTTTGTAAAATATGAAATACAAATTATTAGTTTAAAGGCTACAGTATCTCTTGTATTGACGGTGAAGTCTTGTAAATAAAAGAGGGGGTTGTATAAGTTACGAGGGGTGATTGATAAATACCCGAAACTACAAAGAAAAATTTAATAATCTATTTAAAACAATTTTATTTTCCAACGTAGTTTCCTCTACCTCGATGCACTTAGTCCGGCGCTTCCCCGATGCCGTTACACCAGTTTGATAAATGTTTTCTCTTCATTAACGAAGATTTTCATCAAATTACTTCATCATTTGATGAAAATCTTCGGCCAGCTAACCATTTCTTGAGATTCGGGAATAAGTGAAAGTCGCACGGGGCCAGATCTGGGGATGCGGTGATAATCGAACCGCAATTCATGGAGTTTGGCAATTGCAACCCTTGACGAGTGCACAGGTGCATTGTCGTGGTGGAATAAAACTTTCTTTTTGGGTAAATAAGGCCTTTTTTATTTCGGAATTCATCACTAAATATTTCCAGCAAGCTTACATAATATTCTCCATTTACTGTTTTTCCTCTTTGCAAATAATCCACTAAAATAATCTCTCGAGCATCAAGAAAAACAGTCGCCATCACTTTGCCAGCCCGATATAATTGTTTTTGCTTTCTTCGGCGCAGGTTTTCCGCTCTCAGTAACGCACACGAATCACGCTCGCACGAATTTCATTTCTTTCCATTGTTGAGAAAGTTTACGGCATAGAAAGTTCTAGGTCCCCTCACACAAATTCTGTCAGTTCGAATAAATTCAAAGTACAAAGTAAGAAAGAATACGGAGTAGACTTAATGGTACGGTTTCAAGTAGAATTCTATTATATCAAAAAATCGCATGAGTAAATAAAGAATAAGAACAAAACTAATGTACATTATGTATGCGACAGCTCTATCCTGACGAAAGTCTTCAGTTCAGCTTCACCGAGTATAAAACACATCGGGCAACGGTCTAGGTGAGATTGTGGTCGATAGGGGGACATACCGTTCAGAAAAGACCCTGACAGGACCTTCAAGAAAAGAGCCTATTTATTTCTAAAAGGCCGACAACGCATCTGCGAGTCCTCTCATGTCGCGAATGTCTGTGGGCGTTCGTGAGGACTTACCTACAAGTGGCCCAATTTTTTGTTTGCGTCCTATGCTATAAAAATTACCGCAGCACCCCTACTTTCTCGTAGATGGTGAGGATGCATCCCGATATTTATTTAATAAGATTAGCTAAAGCAATTTTTGTTTTCTTGGCATAGGGGACAGAGTCCCCTCGCCCCCCCCCCCCATCTGTACGCGCGGCATCTAAAGTTGGCCTGGTATTGCCGTGGGGGCTGGAAGAGCACGTTGAGATATCATGACTGGAGGAACCGACGCGGCTGGCGCGATCGTCGTGGCTAACACTGACAATGTATTATAATGGTAGGTACCATGATAACGCATTGTCAACAAAAAAAACAAGAACTGTCTGCAAGTATACTAACACATGAGATCAGTTCTTGCTTTTTTTTCGGACCTGAACTTATGCTGTGGAAGCGATGAAAAGCCCTATACGGACGGCTTCATCGGATTCGATGCCATTTTTGAAGAAAGAAATAGATTATAGACGTCAACTTGTCAAATCATGTAAGTGTCAACTGTCAACAATTTGACATTTCTGGTCTGCTGGAAAATAGAAATAAAATTACTACATAAATCGTATTACTTAAAAGCTACATATTATTTTATTATTCATTACAATATTAATAACTTGTTGTTACTGTTGTATTGAATTAGATTTAGTTTGGGTACTGAAGACTGATTTAGGATACAATGGCTACTACGATGATCAAGGAAGAAGCAATCAATGAGAGCTGTTGTGTTTGTGGCGGAAGTGGCGAACTCTTAACTCCCGGAGAACACGACGCTGGCGCTCATCCGATGCGCGTTCCATTACGGACGATGTTACTGCATATTAACAACAATAAGGTTCTTTAAAATTTTTATTCCTTATTAATGTGGGTGGCACTCAAAAGATATGCGTGGAGTACCCGGACCCTTTCTTTATTTTGTAGTAAAAGAGGGCAAAAAAAAACATACCATAACATCATGCAGACAAGTTCCTCCCATGGGCCCTCAAAAGCTCACAAACCCTATGTAGTGGAATAACAAAACTATCACTTTGTGTGGTATAATGCAGAAAGGAAGTAAAAGTAATGATAGAAAGTTCATTGTAGCAAAATTGAGACTGCAAACCAATTGTGCATTTTGGTTGAATAAGAGAATGACAATAGCTCTTAAAAATATATGGGGAGTAAACTCTGTATAGTGTCACATCTGACACTACTAGACCTGTGTATTTTATGGTGCTATAACAAGTTCTTGTTAAATGGAGGGAAGAAAGTCAGTATTGGTTAAAATAATATGCTAACATATAGATATAAAATGTAGGACTCCTACTTCCAAGAGTTGACACGTGTAAGCAATGCCAAATAACGTTCAACAACAAACAATAGTATTTCTACACTATTCCCACCAAGGAAGCATAATTGTTTGGTAGATGCAAATTTTGCCTATTTGTAAAGCCTTCATATATTTAAAATTAGACTTAAATACATTTTCGTAATTTTTTTGGCTATAATATAAAAAGTATTATTTTAAGATAAATAAATTAAACTTTACTCAGAACATATAAACATTAAGATTATTAATATTATCAGTAAAATAAAAGTCTAAAATACTGCATTCTCCATGTTTACTCAAAGCACTACTTTGTTTGAGCTTGTTGAGGCACATCAGTCAGTTTTTACATGAATGTGAACTCAAAGTGGATGTCATGACACCTACAAGCATTTTGGTGCCTCATTATGAAATTGATTGTAGAACAGGCAATTTTGCATTAAAACTCATTTTATTACTGAAACAATGTAACTTTGTAAAGTAGTAGTTGTTTACAGACATTATGTTATATATATAATAGGATTCAAAAATCTGTTGTCTGACTTATTAGATTGTGTTTTCTTGTGTCCTTTTAGATTGTCTGGAAAGAAGCCTAATGTCTATGTGTGGGTAGATATTGTGTTGATATTTCAGACTTAGATATCTAAATTTTGTAGTAGATTTAATGTTTGGTTTATTCCAGGTGGTGCCTGAGGGAAAACTGTGTACCAGTTGCATACGTAGGACTAATGAAGCTTACGAGTTTAGTACGGCCCTGGGAAGAAATACTCCACCTTTGAGTGACAAAATACGAGCATTACGAAGAAAACTACATGAATTGACTCAAAAAATAGATGTATTCATTGTGGTTGGAGGTCCGGGAGCTAATTCAGGAGGCGCATATAGTGAGGACGACATCATAGTGGTAGAAAAGGATGCCCTGGCTGCCGCGGCTGCTGCTGATGATGAAGACTTGGAACGTGCCAGGAATGCCTGTGGGGAGACTGTCTTCCAATGTTCAGTTTGCCCCTTATCATTTGTGGTAATTTCATATTAGCCATTTTGGTTTCATAGTCGAATATTGTGGTGTGTTCCCAGGTCATTTATAGGTGTGGAGCGTAACATAAAAAGGACCAATCATCAATCTTGTCCAAGTTTTTTTTTTGTAGTGGGTAATTATATGTAAGTATGTGACCATTTTTAAAGTATTTATTTTAATGCAATGAGGTAAAGTAGTCGTAAATATCCTTATTTGGACAAGGAGCCATTTGATAAGTATTATTATTGATAGGTGAAATTTGCTTTGCGAAAATTTTTATTTTCAAGTCTAAGTAGTTAATTTTTTCTCGTCTCTCTTCTTGGAATATGGAATTCAACAGATGGCCAATCTATAAAAAGGAGAGAATCGGACCATCCACAAAAAAGGAATGAAAGATGCAAATGGTTAATGAGAATCTACCTTAGGAGAGATAATGTACACGGACTTTTACTGTAGGCTAATATGAGTCCGCATTATTGTTGATGTCTTAAGTTTACGCGAATGTGACTCAGTAATAAAACTGCTTTTATGGATTTTATCGCGGTTTATTTAGAAGCTTTACAGCAACCATGGTCACGGGTGGAAACGTCAGGCTAGTTAAATAATTAAATAAATTGCACATTGATGTCTTAAGTTTACGCGAATGTTAGTCATTACAATAAAATTACTTTTACGGATTTTATCGCGGTTTATTTGATTATTTATCTAGCCTGACGTTTCAGAAGCTTTAGCCTGACGTTTCAGAAGCTTTACAGTGACGTTTCAGAAGTTTACCATGGTCATGGGTGAAATGAAATGACGGATGTCCTGATGTACCAAGTTTTTAAAAGTACCCGAAGAATTATAATTTTAGTTGTTCCGATCAACGCAAACAGTATTTATTATATCTTGTATCTTGCTAGATATATAATCAAATAAACCGCGATAAAATCCGTAAAAGTAGTTTTATTGTAATAAATAAATCGCGATAAAATCCGCAAAAGTAATTTTATTGTAACGCATTATTGTTGTCAATGAATGCAGATGTGCTCCGTACATCAAAAGGAAAAAGGAACCCTCAAAGGGTCGTATTGTTGTGTATCTGTCTGAACGCGTGCTTTCACAAATCATAAAATTTTGCAAATAATAAGAATTTACATAACAAAAAAATGAGATGAAGTAAAAACCTAGACTGAATTGCCCAAAAATTGAAAAAAAATAATCTTATATTAAACAGCAACGTAAAAATTCCACCGACTTACCTCATTCGGTGGCATTGGACAGTAAACTGACAATGGTCAAGAGATCTGTGATTTATTTGCAGAAAGTTACTCTTCAGCATACAAAACCGATATGGGAAGTAACACTTCAGTTAATAAGGATTATTATCCCCAGCTCTGACTCAACTCTATTTAAGTAGATGAAATAACTATATATAAAATATTAGTCTTTAGATGTTCACAAGGGGCCTAGGCCTGACGGCATAACACCTTTGTTTATAAAAAAACTAACAAAGCTCAGACGTTGCCTTTATTAATAATCTTTAACAAATCCTTTCAATCATTCGTATTTCCCGATCTATGAAAGAATGCAAATATTGTCCCAATTCATGAAAAGGATGATAAAATAAGTGTCCAAAATTACAGACCCATTTCTATTTTGAACATATTCTCTAAGGTCCTGGAACGTGTCGTTCATCCAGTTTTTAGTTCATATTGCAAAACTTTTACTAAAATAGAACAACATGGTTTTTGTAACAGTAGATCAACGGTTACACATCTTATAAGTTATACCTCTTACCTTTCCCAGTGTATCGATAAGGGATTTCAAGTGGAATCAATTTACACGGATTTCTCAAGTGCCTTTGATAAGGTTAATCATAAGCTTCTTATTAGAAAACTCAGCAACTACGGAGTACATCTCAGACTGCTTCAATGGTTTCAATCATATCTCCAGAATAGAACTCAAAGAGTAAATGCTAATGGCGTCATCTCTAGGTCTTATGAAGCCGTCTCAGGTGTATCCAAGGATCACATCTAGATCCTATTCTCTTTCTCGTGTTTATAAATGATCTTATTGAAAACCTACATTACACTAGCTGAGCATTATTTGCCGATGACTGTAAGTTATATCGAGTGATAAAAAATGTTGACGATACAAAATTAATACAGAAAGAAAGAAAGAGGTGTATACAAAATGGTATGGAACTGAATATCAATAAATCTTATAATATTACATTTACGAGAAAACGAAACAAATTAAATTCAACATTCACAATAAATAATATTCCTCTCGCAGAAGTGTCAGCTGTACGTGATCTTGGAGTAACCTTCGACAGCAAATTGAGTTTCATTGGACATATTGATAACATAGCAAAAAAAGTTTGGCAAATAGCAGGTTTTATAAAAAGAAAATGTCGCGAATTTAAGAAAGTAAGCAGGTTGATCTGTCTCTAAAATAACGCTAGTCCGGAGCATAATAAAATATACGGGGTTCCAAATAGGAATTTGTCTACCAGACTCATGTGGCTAGGTTAGAAAGTGTACAGCGCAGCTTTACGAGATATTTAGTCTACAGAGATAAACACTGTACACTTACGCTTAACTATGAATCCAAACTTAATTATTTTAAGCTTCAGTTATTGATGGAGCGACGCCTAGCTATGGTCGCAATTACGTTGTTCAAAATTGTAAATGGAATCATGTCAGCATCCGACACACTCGGACTTTTATCCATAGGTGTGCCGCTAGTAACTCCGAGATTTCCAGTCGCAATAGTAGAAAATTCTACTAACTTAACACTCACAAATGTGGGTAGGATCTACAGACAAAAACTAATGCTGACATCTTTAACGAATAACTAACAAATTTAAAAAAAAGAATGAGAACGATTATTTAAATAGTTTATTTTATTTTGAAACGTCATTGTGATGTTTGTCTTTATTTTCCTTGATATCCTAATGTTAGGTATAAGTTTAACTTTCACTTTTATTTACTAATTTATTATTGCGACATCTGTTCCACAATAATCCTTTACTGACATATATAATTTTATATTTTCTTATTTATTTAAGTCACATTCACAATTTTAATTGTAATTTGTAGATATGATCTTATTAATGCTGTATACACCTGTAATTGACATACAAATGTAAACATGAACATGAAAATAGTGTAAATTGTAATAAGTGGTTTTTGTAATCATTGTTGGTGAATCAATAAAATAAAATCAAATAAACTGAAAAGAAATAAGCAGTTAGCAGTTGGGTTTTTGTTCTTTTAATACATTTTTACAAGACCGCGTCATAAGGAGCGCAGTAGCGTAATGTTTTCGAGTTTCTATCGTCTTTAAATGGATCATGACCGGGGGCCGAACAAACTTCCGCGAGGTAGTCACAGAACACCTAACCTGTACAGCGGTACTATTTGAGCCAGATAAATCGCGGATCGTATTGGGATCGTTCGGAATGTTCGTAGTCGAAATTATGTGCTGTTGTCTGACTCGACGTGAGACTAGGTTCTTGCGTGTTTCGCATACGTCCCCGGGGGCGTCTAAAAATAAAAATATACAAAATCCAGTACAAATTTATAGTTGTGGTTGATTTCATGCAAAGTAAGTGTAGGCAAAATATGTATGTTCCCTTGCTGTCCTGAATCGCACTTGGTCAATTTTCGGATCTGCGCTTACGCTGTGGGAGCGAAGAAACGCTCCATGCAGCTTCATCGGCTCATGGCAACGGGTGAACGTCGGGCCACGAGACTAGGTTTATGGTTCAATTATATGACTATTATTGTCATGGTCAAGAAGACAGCGGGATCTTTCATCCTCCGACTCGAACCTGAGTAATTATATCAGTGTAACGCATGACTACAACACTTTCAGCAAGTGAGTGAGTATCGAGAGCACACGGCCACGCACCCCGAGGGCGCGCGGCACTGCTGCTGGACCTGCGGAGCGCAGTTCGCCACCAAGGAGGCGCTGCGGGATCACTCCTACCTCCACGCGACGCCACAAAATCTCACCTGCCAACTCTGCAATGTTACTTTTTCGGTAAATATAATATAATGGTGGTCAGCTGTCTTGTACACTTGCTGAACATGTCGACATGATGAATCCATGCTGGATGTCGAGGTGGGAGAGACATTCGTTATTAGACATATTGCGGGGAGGGGCCCTGCAACACCTCAAGTCGTATAGTACAGTAGTATTATATTGTAAGCTTTATCTTTGTGCAGTTGTTGCAGTTGTTTCACTACTTACAGTTTCGTCATACTACTTTGTACACAGGAAGCGTTCTCATACAGATAGGTACCTAAACAAACGATTATTGTCACCGCAATCCAACATAGTTAACTTCGTTGAGTCAAATTACTATCGTTGTACGGTGTTGTATTACAGAGCGGCGCGGCGTTGCGTCGTCACAGCACGTCGTGCCCGGCGCGCTGCCCCGCGTGTGGCGCACTGGCGGCGGGGCGCGGCGCCCTCGCAGCGCATATTCTGGCGACGCACCAGCGGCGCCCGCCGTACGCCTGCTCGCTGTGCTTCCGCACGGTGGTGAGTGCAGACGCACTGGCGGCGCATGCGCTGGCGCACCGGCGCGCCGAGCGCTACGTGTGTGGGTACGACGCGTGTGTGTTGCGGTTCGCAGAGCGCGCGCACCTACTGGCACACATCCGCAGCGCTCACGCCGGCGCGCCGCCCACCGTCGCGCCTGCACCGCCCGTAGCGCAACCCGCGACCACAGCCTGTCCGCACTGCGACCGCACGTACGTACGCTGCCTAACGTTTGAAAATTAATTCTTGACAGATCTAAGGGATTGAAAGCACAGGGAAATGTCGTATGTCTACGCATGTGATTTTGGCGCTACCGTAAGAGACCTCATCATATGTTCCACACACAATAGATTTGGATCATCGCCTCCAGCGGAGACGGACGTACTTCCCGCACGATGCGCGACACACTCTCGCTTGTGAAGGCACAATAACACAGGAAGTGTTATTGTGCCTTCACAAGCGGGTGTTCCTCGGTTAAACATGGGAGACACGCCATACTTTGATTTCTTATTTTATACACTAAACTAATTTTTTGGCAGATAGAACATTCAATGAAGATAGTTTTTTTTGGTTAAATAATAATTGTACCCATCTTCGCACATATTGTAATTATACTCATTGAGACAGAACATGAATATTTTGTTTCTGCACTAGGTAACGTAAGTCAGTTAGCTGCTCCTTTAATTGCTAGCACTAGAAGTTTTGTCACAAGTCAAAACACAACTAACTTGTTCTAAATATATTTGTAGGGGTTTCTTTATGGGGGTGGATGCTTGTCCAGTAAGTAGAGTTCAAGAGGATGTCAGGAGTAGGAGCATAAACAATCTTTTTTTGTCCTAAACTTTTAGAGCTTCTATTTCTCTTTTAAAACTTTTTCAATAGCCAGAATTAAGTTCACTTTACTGCTCGAGGCAGCATAGTCGGGCTGACCCCTGACTGCCGTATGTTTTTCCCTGGCTTTCCCATGTCTTTCTACTTATGTTTTTCCCTTGAATTTCAAACGGAATAAAATAATGAAAACCATCACCCTTCGTTTATATTTTGCCATAAGTTTCACTGGCATCCCTCCTTAAGTAGCAGGGGGGATGCCGTACAGGCATACAAAGTACATGTTGAGACATTGCAAAATGTAGTTGAAATAATTTAATAATTAGCTTAATAAATCATTAAAACCAGTTCTTACAGGACGTGTCTTACTTTCACATTTTTCCACTCATAGAATCAATTTTAGTCGATTACATCTCCCGCTTAAATGAATATTGTCGTCGTTATCGCGCCACTGTTAAGCATAACCTGACAAGAACTAACGCGATTGGACACTAGTACATGTCTATAAGTAGATAAAAACAATGAGAATATAGGTATTTTATACTTCATCACTGAGTGTCCGAACGTTTCACAACCTTCTGTAGCAGTTGACATGTCACAGGTTCGGCTCCGCGGCCGCGATGAAGCGCCACGTGCGCGTGCACCGCAAGGAGCTCCAGCAGGTTCGTACCCCGGCACTGTTCTTATATTGATGTATTATTTTTAGAGCCCCACTGAAACTGGTTTTTCAGCCGAAAGCGAACTTTCGGCCAGGGTCTCAGTTTCGACCGAAACCGAAACTCACGTGGTCTGAAGTCCTATTATTTAATAAAATTTATATTAGATTTTATTAGTTATGGACATTTTCAATCTTAAATTTGAATATACACAATGAAAAGGTGCTAGTGCATTCCTGTACTGCACCATGAGCGCTTCCTACAATAACAAAACCGGTGTAAATCGGTGGCTTGTGAAATTCCGATCGCCAATTGGAGGAAAAAATAAAGGAGAGCACCCGCCGAGCCCTGTATTCAAAACTCTAAATCTGTTAATATTTTGCTCTAAAATCCAAGTAAAATGTTGAGTTGTAAGTTCTATTCTGCCAAAACAACTATTCACCTAATCATTTATCTGTAATACACACTCTCAAGCTACCACGACCACTAACTATAGCCACGAAGTTACCCGAAAGCCGCATGATCGTTCCTGAACACGGAGATTCGGCGGGGTTCGACCCACTTTTGGTCAAAACCGAAAGTTGGGCCGGACTCAAATTATTTTGGATGTTACGTTGGTCTATCTGACGCATAGCACTTTACACTCGGTTATAACCTAGTAAGGAAGGCTAGATGATAGACGCAGCACTGACTATCGCTCGACTCAGCTGACTTCATAGTCTGCATATTAGTTCATCGTAACTTTCTAAAATACTTGTATATACATTTTATAGGTGTTCTTGCCTGCTTTCTTGTTGCCACTTATTTCTCACTTGCTCGACAGGAGGAGGTGGAGTGGCAGCTTGAGGAAGCGGAGGGGGCGGTCGAGGAGGGCGAGGGGGAGGATGAGTTAGGGGGGGAGCAGGGGAGCGAAGAGCACGTGGAGTATCTAGAAATGGACGCGCTACACGACCTCGACCTGAACTGAGCTCAGTGTCAGCTCCCGTTCGCCTGCTCGGGCAGGCCGTGTTCAACATTCATTAGGCAACACTTGATTATAAACTTTTTTCAGACGTGTTTAATCACTGGTCAGATGTTGCTAGGATGACGCCGGAGGAGGTGACGCTCGTGTTTATAAACACTCCCCGTACGCGCGTTCGGTTGACTTTTGTTTATAAACTGAAGGTTTCGTGTCGATCAGTGCCCCACGTGGCTGCTGTTGTCCAATGCTCAGTGGACTGTTTCATCGCTTTTCTTTATAAATGTTTAACGTAAATTGTGAAAGATCACGAAAAACAGTTGAGAAACTATTTTCTTTAATAAATGTAGCCTAATACCCGGCTGTACGGATAGCGACGTGTAACGGCGCGTAACATCCGCCGGTGCCGGGACCGGGTGTGCGCGTGCGCTGCGACTAGCGCTAGTAGCTGCAGTCGCGGTCGTGTCACTGGTGGTCGAACCGCTGTTTCGTTTCGTCCTCGCCTATGATAGGCAGGGAACCTAAAGAAATTGCATATCTTGTCAGGCTACCAAACCGATTTTGTTCAAACCAATTTTCGTTTGAAGTTTTTATTGAATCCTATAATCTCAATTTTTGTTTTTTAAATTTTAGTCGGTAGTTCAAAAGTTAGAGTCAGATACACATTTTTACCACTTTAGAAGCAAATATCCCACAAAGTATTAGCAATCAAAAAAAATTTACAATTTAGTAGAATCTACATCTCCAAAACATATTAGGTGCTGTCCAAGGCTCCCCTCGCGCCTCATACCGCACCTCGTCTGAGACCCGTAAATGTATTAATGCCCATTCAGGATAATAGTCAATGTACACGCCGCTATCTGTACCCATGTTAATATAAAATAGCTTCGCGGTATCTAAAACAAGTGTACGTAACTTCTGTAAGTTACGACGGGCGAACCCGGCGACCCAGAGGGCGTCACAGCGGCCATCACCATGACTGTGTGATCATGGAAATGTCAAAATTTAAAGTGAAGCATTTAAAGAATCGCGATTCAATAAGCGATGTAATGATTTAAAATTTAAGAAAGCAAAACCTGCTCTATAGTTTTTAGTTATATTATATTGTGCTCACTTACAACATAACTTGTTTTACTCTTATCCCGACTAAAAATTAAATATAACAACAGAAGCGACGATCATAATTATGTACTCATCATACTTTGTAGTATAGCATCATGTCCTCCCGGGCGAGTCATCTCCATGGACTGGCCAACGGTGCAGGCGTGTGTGCAGACACAAGTGCACTCTGTTCCCTAATTCTCCTAATCCGATGGGACGACAGTCCGAGATCAATCAGGAGCAGGACCGCAGGCTGAACGTGCTATCTGAGGCACCTCCGTGGTGTAATACCAGACCATTTTACTTTCCGCCTTATAAGAAATTGAAACATCCAATAAGACTTCTAGTCGGACTCTGGCCCCGACGTCGTGCGGATTAGCGACTGAACACGCGCCCCGCCGGAGCGCGAGCGGCGAGCGGCGAGCGGGCGGCCGTGATATCACACTCCACACATATGTTGGACATGATGTCGGCTGTTGGATCTTTTTGTTTTTTTTATCTTTATTTCTTTAAGGGGGTTTTATCCCACAAGGACATGACAACGACATCGTACCTTGTTACATGGACACGTGACCACTCAACATTAACAGTACGTTTTGTTATGGATGTCGTAAGTTTACGCGAATGTCGCGTTAGACATTACAATAAAACTACTTTTACGGATTTTATCGCGGTTTATTAAATTATTTATGTAGCCCGACGTTTCAGAAGCTTTACAGCAACCATGGTCACGGGTGGACTAAGATGACAGGTATCCTGATGTACCAAGTTTTTAGAAGTACCCGAAGAATTATATGTTAACAACTAAAATTGTATATATCCTATAGTTTTCAAACCATGGCGAGCGAGAAAGCTCACTCTGTATGGATTTGTACCATATACCCTTTTCCTTAGAATTGCTTTCGAATTGAGATCTTCAGTTCATTAAAACATAAGGATCATTTTGAAAACGACGCTTATACTACAAGTGGCCCATTGTAGGCGAGGAGGAAAGGAGGCAACGCATCTGACAATAATACTCTAATGTTAGTGGGCGTCGGTAATTGGTAAAAATTTTGGTGGCGCTACAGTCGCGGTGGGTCTGTCAGTTACCCGGCAGCGCTGTACGCGCTATAGTCGCAGTGGGTCCGTCAGTTGCCCCGACAGCGCCGTACGCACTACGGTCGCGGTGGTTTTGTCAATTGCTCCGACAGCGCTGTACGCGCTACAGTCGCGGTGGGTACGTCACCTGCCCAAACAACGCTGTACGCGCTTAAGTCGCGGTGGGTCCGTCAGTTGCCCCGACAGCGCTGTACGTGCTACAGTCGCGGTGGATCCGTCAGTTGCCCCGACAGCGCCGTACGCTCTACATTCGAGGTGGGTTTGTCAGTTGACCCGACAGCGCTGTACGCGCTACAGTCGCGGTGGGTCCGTCAGTTGCCCCGACAGCGCCGTACGCGCTACAGTCGCAGTGGGTCCGTCAGTTGCCCCGACAGCGCCGTACGCACTA
>JAFELO010000534.1:114898-140170 GCA_017140195.1 Eumaeus atala | reverse complement strand
CCTGCTCCGATGGCGCTGTACGCGCTACAGTCGCGGTGGTTTCGTCAATTGCTCCGACAGCGCTGTACGCGCTACAGTCGCGGTGGGTACGTCACCTGCTCCGACAGCGCTGTACGCGCTACAGTCGCGGTGGGTACGTCACCTGCTCCGATAGCGCTGTACGCGCTACAGTCGCGGTGGGTATGTCAGTTGCCCCAACAGCGCTGTACGCGCTACATTCGCGGTGGGTGCGTCAGTTGCCCCGAGAGCGCTTTACGCGCTACAGTCGCTTTTTATCCGCCAGTTGCCCCGACAGCGCTGTACGCCCTACAGTAGCTTTTTATCCGTCAGTTGCCCCGTCAGCGCTGTACGCTCTACAGTCGCGGTGGGTACGTCACTTGCTCCGATAGCGCTGTACGCGCTACAGCCGCGGTAGCTATGTCAGTTGCCCCAACAGCGCTGTACGCGCTACAGTCGCAGTGGGTCCGTCAGTTGACCCGACGGCGCTGGACGCCCTATAGTCGCTTTTAATCCGTCAGTTGCCCTGACAGCGCTGTTCGCCCTACAGTCGCTTTTTATCCGTCAGTTGCCCCGACAGCGCTGTACGCGCTACTGTCGCAGAGGACGAGTTGCACAAACGGTGAGTATAGCTCTAGTCCTAAACCATCTAAATAATATGAAATGCTAAATTAACACTTACAACATATGGAGAAACGAGTCATTCTTTGGAAATGACATTATCAGTGATTAGTAATATCGATAACACTGTACAAAGTAATCATACTCGTACTTAAATGGCAAATCTGATCACCATCCAACAGTTAAATGTCGCGGGTTTACGCTGTTACTGAGAATGCAAGGAGTATGTGACATGATGGAGGAGGCCGCCCTTCGATTCTCTTAAATATATCAAACTTGTACAAACTGTACAACCGCGATAATTTCACAACATTATCCAAAGATAAGTTAGCCATATTCTAGGAATTCTAACATAAATCCGGATATCCAATTTACAAGTCACAAGGAGTATAAGTATTTGTTGAGTCTCTTAGATATCTTAGTAATCTAGAATGTCGTACAGTTACCTGAACCTACTCGTCACCAGCGCCCAACCATGTATCTACTATTGGTACCAAATCTTTATTTCACAGGTGGAGAGGGATACCAAGAGGGGAGGTTAGCGCAACATGTCGAGCCATCCTACTGCTACGAGACTACAAAGCTTCGGATACCCGTCCACGTCACTAAAGTAACGTAAACATGTTGGTGGCACATCATTAAGATACTTAATTTTTATAATTACCTGTTTTATTTATATTTATTATTGTAATAAAAATGTACATTAACAATTTAGTATGAGACCTCTAAACCTGCTGCGCCGTGGTCAGTTCACCGGATCAGTTACAAGACACATATAGAACTACAAGCAACAGTAATACTACTCAGTTTACGGCCACTCGCTCATTGGTCCGGCGGCGCGGGGTCCGGCCGCTGCCGGCAGATGACGGAGACCCTCCGACGGCGCGGCAGCCCCTCCCCTCTCCACACGCTGGCGTCTCCTCCCAGCACGGCGTGGGTGAACTGGTACCGCGCCACTCCGCTGTTCAAGCAAAACATTATTTATCCAGTGCCTGATTACGCAAGTGCGGGGGGTTGCAGCAACTCTATTCCCGGAATAGAGCTTGTTCCAACCCCTTGGTTTGCTGTCATTTTGAGGAGTTCACTGAGATTACTACAGGCTCTGCAATCCATGCCAACGTTGCTTTACGGTAGGGACCTGTAGCAGTTGCTACTTTTGTAGGTTAATCCGGCGCTGTATTTGACAGAGAAACTAAAAATTAAAGAATTAATTAAAATGGAAAGTGCTCTTACTTCATATATTCCGGCGGCCAGTGAAGGCTATGCTGTCGTATTTCGAGCCGAATGCGGGTTTCCAGTGGTCCATTGGAGGTGAGAAAGGGAGCAGAACAAATAAATTTAAAAACTAAGAACGAGGAGAGCCGGTCCACGATGATGGGATGAGGCACGGAAGAAGAAATAGATTATAAATAGACAGTTGTATGTTTTTTATGTGCATCGGATATCGCTGGGCAATATAAGTTCTCCAACTTCAGTAGCTTGACGAGTGCGAATTGAACATTCAAATTAGGTTTACGGTCGGTATACTCTTAGTGTCGCGCTCGTACTCGCGACATATTAACAAAGGCGCTGTAGCAGAGGTCAGCAGACAGCCTCGCGGTAGTGTGGCCGCTGAACTGCACTGCGCCAGCTCGGTGGCGAAGAGACCACTCATGCAGACGAGCACCAAGCGTACGACGGACTCTAGACAACCTCTCTCACCTCATGACGTATAGACAGCGGCGCTGCAGCAACGCATCCAGGGCCAATTCCGGGCGTCGCTCATGCGCTAGTCGCATCACCGCCGTTGACAGCAGACAGAGCCCAGCTATGGTGTCGCCGCAAAACCGCACCGCGTCCACGTGCGGGCGTATGTGCCCCGCCGCGGCCAGGTCTAGGATGTGCGTGTGAGGTAGGAGCAAGGCGTCGGGGGCGAAGAGCCCACGCAGGCGGGCGATTACTGCTGCGCATGTTGGGCTCCAGGCAGAGCGCTCCGTCTCGCGATACCCCTCGATAGCCTGCAATATATTAAATTTATTCTTAATCAGCAACTTTCATTATCCTCTAATTGTATTGAAGTCTATTAGGAGGTGATATATTGTGTTGGCCGAATCGTTGGGAGAGCTTGCAGGAAATGTTGCACAACTCAAATGAATCCTCACGACGTACTGGACTTAGGATGGACAAGACAAAGGTCACGTTCAACATACACGTTCTCCCTAGACCGGTCCTCCACGTCGATGGTGTCGTAGACGAATACGTCTAACTTCGAGCAGGAAGCCGATAGAAGGATCTAGTTGAGTTGAGCTTCGTCACATTCTCACGTCGCCTATGCCGCAGAGCTTGAAGACGAGAGTCTTCAACCAATGCCTACTCCCCGTGATGACCTACGGGGCCGAAACATGGGCTCTTAATTAAGGACTGGTCCGCAAGTTTGCGGTAGCTCAACGGGCTATTGAACATGCTGTTGGATGTTTCTTTGTCCGACAGAATTCGTAACGAAGTCATAAGGCAAAGAACTAAAGTATCCGATATCACGAGACTCGCTGAAGTGGCAATGGGCTGGTCACACACTCAGAAGAACAGACGGCAGATGGACCAGTAAGGCTCTGGAGTGGAGGCCGCGGTTTAGGAAAACGAAGTGTTGGTCGACCATTCACCAGCTGGGAAGACAATCTCCGTGCAATAGTCGGTCTGGGATGGATGCGAGATCGGTCGCCTTGGCGTTAAATTGAGAGAAGCCTGCGTCCAGCAGTGGAGCGTTAAGGGCTGATAATGATGACGATAAGGGCTGATAATGATGAGGTGATATTACTGCATTTATGTTACAATGGACGGCTATGCTGTTATGTCTTGTGCATTTAAGTCTAAGCACATAATTAAAGTACATTATCCCAATGATCAAATTCATATCTCATTCTCTTCAACAGCGGCTCCACCTCCGCCATCAGACTGGCTTCCTCTGACTCATTGATGAAGTTGGGTATCACTCTCATTGTCCGCAGTACTTCAAGTCTCAGTTCCACCTCCTCATCTGGTTTCCATGATGGCAGTATTTCTATTAAACTAGGATCACCTTCTGCAAAAGTTTATATAAAATTTTGCACACATCCTTGGAAGACCAAATAAAATGAATCAAATGTTATCCGATACTATGGCAGCCAGAGGTACATATTGATATTGTAGAGACCTTTTCCTTAACATATGTGCTCATTGTTTACTAGAAATAGCATTTGTTAATCGTTATTAAGATTTTAGTTTAAGTGTTGTAAAGCACGTTCATAAATTAGAGCCATGCCTATTGTTCTTAACTAACTCATTGTCTTGTGCAAAATATCTTATATCTTTGAAATGGTCAAAAGCTGCAAGGGACTCTTCCCTTAACATACTTTCACCATACCGCTTTATTCATTTAATTGTTTTCATAAGACATTCATTGTAATACTCTACAAGTTGCTTCACAACCACAGCTGAGTAAAGGTGTGTAACTGAGTAACACCTAATTCAAAACAAGTTCGCGGGAATTAACTTGTAAAGTAACTCTCAGTTCACTAATACAATATAGTAACTAAGTGAAACATATTTCATTAGGAGTCAGAAACCTCATAACAACATAACACAAGCAGCACGACACCACAGGTGCCCTAGGGCCCACTATGTTGGCCACCACAGTCAAAATATAGAAAATGGGAAATGTACGAAATTTTGGTAATAATAAAGTAAATAAAATACTGCCTCTCAATGGCACCCTTGTATTATTCTAATGATGTGAAATTAATAACCACAATTTTAACATATTTGCAAGAAAGGTATGTTCTTTGAAATGAATAAAAAATTAAGCAAGCAGTAAAACACAAGGACTTGCAATCCCTATGATGATGACAATGTGTTATTCTGTAGTCACGCTGAAACTTATATCATGTTCGTGTGGTGACCTGCCTGTCATGTAGCTCCATTTCTGCTGCAATGCAGAAATAACTCAACCTCCTAAAGACATCAAGCAATGATAATATTAATTATTATAACAAGTCATCCGAGAAGTTCACTATAGGTTCAACGAAACAAACCACAAAATTTTACTGCTTGACACTCCATAACTATCAGTATATAAGTATTATCTATGATAAGTATCTTTAAATCATCATGAATTGTGGACAATGTAAAACTTAAATGAAATTATTAAATAGTTTTGTAGGGTGTACCTAAATTAAACTTCTTAACTTCAGCATGAGAAAGATCTGTGCTTAGGTGCTTCGTTGGATGTTTAAACGACTGTTTATACTTGCAGTTTCTTAAAATCATATAAGTTATAACACGCATATTTAACTCCATTTAACAACGAAAGTATTCATCCGAAATTCAAATGAAATTACGACATTCGTAGTATTCCTATATAGCTTGTGATTACGACAAAGCCACAAACTATATAGACTTATTTACAATTACTTAAGAAAATATTTTGATATGAAGAATCTAAATTCTAAATTGACATTACACTTGAGATTTGACAGATGACAAGTGAGAATACCCTGCGCCTCTTTCTCCGATCGTGTCGGGCTGCCATCCCAACCGAATAGGGAGAGGCACTTGTATCTGCGCGAACTCATGCGCACTATAATATTAGAATTCGTAGCCGGAATTCGGCTTTTTAAGATAAATAATTGGGGAAGAAAGGTACTCGAGTGGCGGCTCAGCAGCGGAAAATGTAGCGCTGGACACCCTTTCAACCGGTGGACTGACGACTTGGTCGAGATACTGGATGCAAATGGCTCGTGTCTGTGACCTTTGAAGTTCTATGAGGGAGTCTATGTTTGGAAGTGGACATCGACCGGCTGATGAAAACGAATTATTATTATTAATTAATAATATATAATTATATAATATCGTATATTTAATTATATATGACAACGGTTCTCTAATTGATCTGTGAATGCATCATCAGATGGAGTGAATGTTGAAAGAGACAACTTATTACATTTTCTCGCTCGCAGGCTTCGTCCAGTCCAATCATTACTGTGATTTGTGCACTTATCTAATGTTATCAATTGTTAGGTATATATTAATACGTAAAGAAAAAATCCCATCCCCTTTTTCAAAGAATTACGCCTGAAGACTATACAAAAAAGGAGCAAAGGTCTAATGTCTCAGCTTTCTTTTTCTTTGTACTACGTGTGCATATAGACAATATACTACTCAAAACAAAATAAGGACCACTAAGATTTCTTGATGTATCATGAAAATAATAAAGACTTTAACTTGTTTCATTTATGTAACTAGAAAATAATGTTTTTGATTATAATATAGGCAAACAATTGCTTAAAGTAATGATCATGAATTGTTTTTTTTATGTTCATAATAAAATTGGCCATTTTGAATGAAAGACATGAACAAAAGAAATCACCGGAAAAAAGACAAACTACTGTTCTTGTCACTTTTGTTTCTTTTTTTAATAATGAGTATATCCTCCTCTCTTAGCAATACACTCCAGAAGCCTCGTATGCATACTCTGGATTAAATTCCTCACGTTTTCATCTGGAAACTCCTCCCAAGCATCTTTTAAGGCGTCAATCAGCTGCTGTTGGTTGTAGACCCTTCGCTCATTCTCTCTAAATCTTCGTTTCAATTGGTCCCAGAATTGCTCGATCGGATTTAAATCCGGACTGTTAGCTGGCCTTAATAATAACTCAATGTGAGACCCTTCTAGGATAGTTTAGGTTGATCGAGCTGTGTGTACACGAGCACTATCTTACATCAGGATGAAACAAGGCCTCACTCGCTGTGCAAATGTAGCGTTCTGCAGTAATGGTACCCGAATTTAAAATGGTGAGCTCGGTTTTACCGTGTAAACTAATGCCGCCCCAAACCATTACATTGAGACCACCGAAACCGTCAACTTCGTGAGTGCAGGACTCCGAAAACCGCTCGCCGCGTCGTCTCCACACTCTAACACGCCGATCATCATTAAGAAAATTTACTTTGCACTCGTCTGTAAAAAGCACCTTGCCCCACTGATTAATCCCCCAGTTCAAATACTGACCTGAGAATCTTAATGGATTTGCACGTTAAACCCTGCTTAGAGGAATTCCAACAACTCGTCGTCTTGACGTTTGTTCGAGCAATCGAATACGTATAGTTTGATCACTGACACTGGTACCCGTTGTCAGCCGTAGGTGGTGTTGTAGCTTACGGGCCGTTACTTTACGGTCACGACGAGCACTTAGTTGGATGTACCGATCTCATGAGTCGTTGTTATGCGAACTCTACTTGAACCAGGTATCCTGGCACCACTGCCAGTATCTTTATATCGATTCTATACATTTTGGACAGCTCTTCGAGAAAAACCCAACTGCCAACCCACGCTACGATGAGAATGTCCTTCTTGAATCATAGTTATGGCGCTGGTTGTCGTAATTGTATCCATGTGCCTTCGTGGTGGCATGATGAACGATATGATCAATGAATCAATTAAAATTGAAAAAGTAATGCTTTTTTCCTAATATAACCGAAACAAGTTAAGAAGACAATGAAAGAAAAACATAAAAATAACGTCCAATTATTTTTTCTTAAAATGGTGGCCAATACTTTCAAATTAGGAACACGAACCCATAAAATAAAAAAGGCATAAAAGAGATCAAACACCAAAGAGTCCGTAATATGAATATAATGCTACTTATCAGTTACTTTCAGTTTACTAAATTACACTTAAATGTAAATAAACTAGTGGCCCTCATTTTCTTTCGAGTAGTATATATTTAAATATGTTTAAGCCTATGTTTATGTTCATAATAGAGATGTAAGCTTGAATATACAAAATGATATTATTATAACAAGCGCTAAACTCAACGAGAAACTGTTACGCAGTTTGGTGAGTTTATTAAATTTTTATTTTTACTTTTAGCTCAGTAAGAAGCATTTATAATTATCTACATTATATAATCTATTTTATTATTTTATTTCTTAGAGCATTTAATACGGACCTAAGCTGAAACCACGTATAGTCCATTTTTCAGAGCCAGCCAGCTTTCAAGAGAACGGTCCACAAAGATACCAGCAAAACTGACACTGAACATTGGACCTACTTAGCGCAATCACTTCATCGAAATGTAAAAATGAATTCTCGAAAAACTAGATAAAAGATAAAAAGAACCAAAACCGATTTGACGAACATGACTCACAAATCATGACACTCCTTAATAACTTCAGGTGAACGGTGTCCGATCCCTCATCAGATGCCTCTCAACGCAGAATTGCAAATCGAGAACTGAAACTTGAAGTCCGGTTATTTAGAAACAGTTGATGGACTGCGAAAGCCTGAAACTTCTTGCTGACGCCAATTGGATTGGAGTGCTTAAGATCCACTCATCGGTCAATGAATACCTCACCTATGTACTCGCGTGATAGAACGAAATCACTGACGGACCACCGCGAAGTACTAGATCGATGGGCAGAATACTTTAACAACATTCTTTATCCAGTTGGTCATGGAGCGGATCTCTCACACATTAATTCCATCTCGTCTCTTCCAATATCATCAGAGCTGAATAGCACGCCTAGTCATATAGAGTTCATTCGCGCTCAAGTCACCCGAAAAACAATTATTCCACAGGCTTGGAAGGACGCTACCATATGCCAACCCTATTAAGGCATAGGTAATTCCTCCGATTGTGGCTCTTATAGAGGTGTTTGCCCTACTTAGTGTGGCTGGAAAAATTCTACCTCATTAATCAGCGCCTGGGAGAGCTGGCAGAGCGTCTCAAGCCAGAGGGTAAAGTACGGCTTCCGGCCAGGCCAAGGCACAGCCGATGCTAACTTTGTCGTAAAACAGCTGAAAAGAAAAAACTTTGAACGACACCACCCACTAAACGTATGTTTATGGATTTAGCTTTACGCTCTATGGGGATTTAGCTCTACGGGGAGGTCTATAATGAGGGTGAAGCTTAGATCTAATCAATCGATGATTACTTCATCCTTCGGCGCTCAGCATTGCTCTGGTAATTTGTAAGTCTCGCCTGTCAGTTCTGCGCACAATAATATATTATTGACTATAGTCAATGAGATGCCAATGCTTAGAACGTGGGTACATCCATGAGGTCTTGTATTTATCTGATAAACGAAAGTGTGTGTCGGTAATGCATAGGCCAAATATTCCACAGAGCGATAGAAGCAATTCTCCGTTCGAATTACTACCTACACCATGTCGACCGAAGACACGGTGGTCAGATCCTACGCGTGCATCAAATCATCCATTAAAATGATTTTTTCAGCGGCGGGGATACGTCGCAATACATTCTTGAGATTGTCGTAGAATAGATTTTGATTTTTATCATCCTCGGGATGCATTGTTGGTGCATAGACACTTATAAGGTGAATAAATTGGTTTTGGCTCATGTGGAGTCGTAATGTCATTAGCCTATCATTGACTACCTGTGTAGTTTCAACAAGCGTCTTTGCAACGACTGTTTTTATCGAGAACCCAACTTCGTTAGAAAAGCTTTCGTTAGAAGACCGGCCACTGCAGTAGTAAGTGTATTCGCCTTTGACCTCACACAATTCGCCGATATCGGGCAAGTGGGTTCCACTCAAGACTAATATGTCTATGTTGTATCGGGATAGTTCCCTGGCAATGAGACCTGTCTTGCGCTCGGGTATATAGTAAGTTGGTGGAATTGTTCATTAGTATGCGAACATTCCAAGTCATTAAAAATCTTTGTTTTGGTAGGTGTTATTCTTTTCTTATTATGTTTCTTGGAACCACGATTTTAAAGCAGTGCCTAACGACCGCGGTTTGCAGTTAGGTTAGTACTATGTTTGGGCCACCTTTTCTAGGTCCCTCCCCCGTGCAGGTGAAAACAGAGCGATCCTAAATAGGGCTGCTTTTGCATCAGACGTGCCGCCGAACCTGTCATCTCGCCACATTCGGGTCCAGGAGCAACCACTCTCATCTGACATCCTACGTGCAGAGCGGCAACTATGAATCAGACTCACCGTAGTCTGAAGTTCCAACACAACCACTCCATCGTCATAGGGCTTTCGCTCGAGATCCGTGATTATGATAAGGTTCATCTGCGTGAGAATTGATTATAGTGAGTAAGTATTGGCGCTGTTGCAAACCCACTCTCTGATCCAATACTATCAGCGTTCGATGGGTCGGTTACCCGGCACGACCGGTGCTAAGATAGGATGCAGTGATTTGACCGCCACCACATAAGATCCTGATAGGCGCCCTTTTTCTCATATGTGGGTTCAGACATTGATGACAAAAAATTAATAGTAGGTAGCCTCCAACATATTCTGCCAGTTCTTCGTGCAAATTATTTAATTACATTCAAATTTATTCTAATTTTATTTCTAAACTACATATTTATTTATCAAAGTAATTACATTAATACAAATTAATAATATTCAATTAATTTGAAGTAATTTTCATTTTTGATAATACATTAATTTCAAAAAAAATATCATAACAAGAATTATTATCAATTTACCAGTGTCAATAATCTCTACTTACATTAAAATTGTAATAATTTATTCAATTTGCTAAAACTAAATAAACTAAATAAATAAATCAACTGAAAAAAGATGGTATCAATGGAATATGCTTTTAATCACTTTGATATCTATAAATAATATAAAGAGAAGTTAGCAAAACTGAATGTCTGTACGTGATCGATTTTCTCTAAATCTTTTTGTCGGATATTAATGTGGTTATCGCTAATGGATGGAGCGGATCCCGAGGAAGGTTTCAGTGTATAATGTGATATTTCTTTCACGAACGAGGCCGGGGCAAATTGCTAGTATCACATAAAAATATATCGATTGTTTGTATCCACACTAGATGATTCTATAATATCTGGATGAACCGTTATAAGACGTACATATCTATCGATATTTCATAGAATATAAAATACCTTCGCGCCTGTTATCCCCGAAGAGGTAGGCAGAGGTGTGCTAGTACATCCACAACTCGTAAGTCCAATAGATATACTAGGACACCCACGATTAGCCAAGGTACTGAGGCTCATAGTGTCATAGGTTCATAGGTGGCAATCCTATGGCCACTTCGGGCACATTCCAATCCCGGACAATGTAATGTGTGCTCAGAATAATCTGAGAAACATTTAATAGTTACTAGTATAGACTCTTTCCCAACGCCACAAAATAATCTTTATCAGTGATAAATAATCTGTTAAAATACCTCTTCATTTGATAAACAAATTCTACATCAAATATGTAAACCTATACTTACGTATTATATAGATGTACCCCGTTGTAGTCAGAAATTGAGAAGAAGGCAGTTATTTTTTGACCAGTCTGCCATTCGAATGAGATACTCATTTAGTTTGGCTATGGCATTCTTTTTTTCAGTAAGCCTAAAGGATAGATACAACTGGACATCGTCAGCATACAAGTGGTATTTGCAATTAATTATTTGGTGTTGCATATCTGCCGAATAAAGTGCTAACACAGGGCTCAGTATAGAACCTTGTGGCACACCCCCTTTTTACCGAGGGTTTGTTGGACTTAGCCGTAGAGTCACGCCCGCCGCTCATCTTCACAAATTAATACTGATTGCTAAGATAGCTGTTGAACCACTTCCGTGCTTCAGAGTCGCAACCATAGTAGGCAAGCTTAGAAATCAGCATGTCAATATATAATCAATAATAAAGAATTAAAGGCCCTTGAAAAGTCCAACAGTACGAGCACAGTGCACATTCCTTTGTCCAGTGCGCAAAGGTCCTGCTAGATGTAACTGACAATATATGTCCGTTACATCTAGCAGTGCGGTGACTGTACTACGTCGCTTACTAAAACCTGACTGTACCTCTGGAAGAATATTATTGCTTTCAAGATATTCCACTATTTGTTGACAAACACCTTTCTCTAACATTTGAGACAAGCATATATAATTAATACTATAACAAAATTCTAATTTACAAATTAAATATACACTACGAAAAAAGTGAAACCTCTGCATAAGTTTTGATAAGGTTTGATGGTCCTAACGTTGATTTTCAGGAACACCTTTAATTTCGGTGGTTCATTGAGATTTTCTCCAATGCATTGTACAACATTTTACGATATAGCTTTTGAGCGGAGTGATCAAGATTACAGAATCGCTGTGATTGCATCACACAAAGTAGGTATGGAACCACATGCAAATTTTTAAAACACTTGGTGTTCGCCAGATATTTGTGTACCGTACCGTATTAATAAATAAGCTCTAAGAAAGATTCCCAACTAGTCGACAGAGTGAAACGTGGTCACTATCCGACTTCAGTGATGGTTTGGTAGAGTTTTAGACATTAAGGAGTAAACGGGTCATATTTTTCAGAAAAAGTATGACAACATCGGCACAATGTATCAAGATACCATACTTGAGAAGGTAGTTAAGCCCATTAGTAACATCAAGTTCAATAACCAAGTATGGTCCTTCCAGCAAGACTGTGCCAGGCCATAAAGCTCGGTGCATACAGTCTTGATTTGAAGCGAACTTCTCTGACATCATCAGAGTTGAAGACTGGCCGTCGTCCAGTCCCGATCTTAATCCAATTTTGGAGACTACAGCTTGCTCTAGACGCCATGATAATTTGACAGTAAGGATTACCCCGTGGAAAGTGTGCGTGCTTCTATTGATAAATGGCCTCATCTGTATTACAGTCAATGGAGACCACTTCGAATAAGCGTTTTATATTTTTAATAGTTTTATGTTTGTGTATTAAACTAGCACACTGTAAAATTAATAAATGTTATTTGCAATTTTAAAAAAATATTCTTTTTCTTTGTTACTTTATTTATGGCAGGATCAGGTATATTATCTCTGATCTCATATTATTATCAGTCTAATTCTAAAATAATATAATATAGTTTGTGATCCTTAGATCATTTAACACCCTAAGGTCTAATCATAATTCATTGTTTTATGTCATTGTCATGTCAATGTCATTGGAAAAATGCTAATTCTAATTGATAACAATTAATGTGGAATTAATGTTATTTTTACTAAAAGCTGATAAATATGATCACGTTACGTCGAACAGTAATCCTAAATTAATATAGTTTCATAATCTATCTATATCTGCCTTCAAGACACCCCAAGAACTTTGAATTTTATACTATCATGGAATTCAACTACATGCCAGATGAAATTCTGCTTATGATATTCGAAAAGTTACCGGCTCATACACTGTGTGCGGCTCCGGTTGTCGTTTGTCGTCGTTGGAGGGACCTGATAACATCACAGATACTCGTTTTGCACGACCGAGCCCAGCTTAAAGAATTCCATGGTGGGATATCTGTGATTCTCGCTATACGAAGAGTGTCTACATTATATGCACCTTCGCAAATTATATCTAGTGCAGCGACGTTGGCCCCCCGTCTGAGAGAGCTGACTATTCACTGTAAACTACCACTAGGTCAGTCCTGTACAAATCTCAGTTGCTTTATCCTGCATTCATTTTTCCCTCATATACTATACTTACATGACTAAAACATCGTAAAAATTTAGCAATTTAATAATATCTGGCAATATAATGCTGTCAGAATATTCCTTTGGGCTGTCTCAAACTACTGTATGTTATGAATTTTACACAGATATGTGGCCTGTATAGTATAGCTAGTAACTGTGACCTACGACACTATGGGGGACATCTACTTTCAGCAATGAATGTAGTCTGGCTGATGATGTGCTCCATTGGAGGGAAGTAGGAAAGAAGGATGTGTTGCATCTACAAGACAAGGCAGATAATGAGCATTGGTAGTCATCAAAAGGCTCTAGTTACTTGTTTATCCCCATCCTATATAAAAAATAAATCCAACTTAAACTATTGGCTATATTTCATTATAATTATTGACTGCAATTTTTTCATTGCTATAACAATGCATAACATACTCAGCTTGTAAGAATAAATATAAAAGTGAAAAAATGTGAATTAGTAACATTAAGACTCCATTAGGGCACAGATGTGAAGATGTGTTGTTGTTGTATAGAACAAACTTCCTGGAAGTTGTGTTTTACTCCTTTGGTTTCATTATCAGTTTACATAATGTTTTATTATATTTTAGAAAACATTGTATAGGCTAAGTTAATCAAAGATAAAGAAGGATTGTAATGGTAAAAGAATTTTACAATAGGTCCAGCAGCTTCGGGACCCATTCAGTGCAAAAAAAACAGTCAAGTGTTTCCTCTTTATAATATTAGTATATGTGATGATATTATAATGACTACCTTTATAATATGGTATATATTATTTTCAGACTTAATGGACTTCGTTATTCTATCAACTTTACAAAATCTACAGCATTTAGATGTGTTCTCTAAGCACTATACTTTAACCAGCAACACTATAGTACCATGCAGTATCAAGTCTCTGGTAGTCAACGACCACATGACCGCAGGTTTCCTGACCACATTGTGTCAGGGCAATAGGATCAGACGCTTCCAGATGTATGGCAGGTCATTCAACTACAAGCCTACTGAGATGGTGAAAATGATCTGTACGCATTCTGCTCATCTAACGGAGCTAACTCTGAGGTGTAGCGAGATGACCGATGCCAGGTGCTCTAATGTCACTATTTTATTGCATTGGTAGGAAAATGAGCAGTTGGGGCGTTATTGGTTACTACTGACACCCATAAAGAAAAGTTAATTCTTCTTAACTTTAATAGGTAATACCATTATGAAAGTCCATTTGTCTTGGGCAACCACAATTGTGGTGATATGTGTGAGACTCACATAATACTGATGTAAGGTTATGCTCCTATGATTATAGTTTTGATAAGGACTACAGAGACATGATGATATTTAGCTCAATAAATTTAAATATGTGTATCATGTGTAACAAGAAACTTGTCGATCCTGACAAGGGCTTAATCAGAAACAATACTCAAAAAATACAAGAAAAAGTGTGTGTCATGTAGTAATGTTCAACTAAATAAAAATTACTACAATGACATTATAATACACACATTAAAATGTCCTCCACATTAAAACTCAATGACAGTTGCTGATCATTCATTTCATTCCCGTCTACACAATGTGTACACTGCCTAGTGGCAATAATTTATGTCTCAGTTGTCGGTGACTGGTGACCATCACCAAAACTTCTTGCGTTTGTAAATGCTAAAGCCTAATACTTGTGTAACTGAAATATTTTTGTCACAGCTATAGCACCTTTGCAGCATTACAGCCAGGCCAAGCCGGAGACACACAAGAACATGAGACTTTAGTGTATCAGACTATTAATAGAAACAGGAGTTTGTATGCATGCATTTCAATAATCAGGTTCATTGTTATCCACAGGTATAGTGTACTCTGCCAGTGCCACTCGCTGCGCTCTCTCCGCCTGTACTCGTGCTGGCTGCTGACGTCGAGGGGTGTACACAGCATCACCGGTCTGACAGGGCTGCGCTGTCTACACCTCACCGGGGCTCGCATGGTGATACTACACTACTGTTTATTGCGTAGGGAAAATATCTGATACTTTGAAAGAGTTTGTTCAATGAAAAGGCTAGTTACAGTCAAGGCAATCTTCACGCCTCAAACTTTGCAGATAGATGACGGATGATGATGATGATCGGATGTGTTGCCTTCTCCACCTCAATCTGTTCAATTGGCCAGTCGACCCTCACCACAGTGTTTCCTCTTAAGGACTCCTCCCTCTTGTAGAGTACACCTGTTATGGTAGAACCTATTATAGTACGGTCTTGTTGGCTGTGGCAGGTCCGCCAACGCGGCCTGTCGGCGCTGGTGTCGGCGCTGCCGCCTCTGCTGGTAGAGCTGAACCTAAGCACGTCGTGGTTCAGCGCCCAGCACTGCGCGGCGCTCGCCCGGCGGCTGCCGGCGCTGCGGCGGCTGGAGCTGTGGCGCGGGCGGCTGGACGGCGCGGCGCTGGTGGCGCTGGCAGAGCAGCTGCCGCACCTGGAGCGCATGGACACAGACGTGGCGTGCAGCGAGCAGCAGCTGCGGCGGCTGGCGACGCGGCCGGCGCTGACGGAGGTGCGCTGCTGTCTGCCCGCAGGGGTGAGTCTCCCACCTTACGTATCGCATGCGTACGGCACTGGGACGGCGTGGAAGGAGCAGTTTATTGCTATCGTTATAGCATTGCATACACAATTGGGCAACGCGCCCGTACAACAATAATGCGGAAGTGTATGGGCGTCGGTAGTCCTCAAAAGCGTCCGATTCCTCGAAATGATTGCGGTCTTATATAAACTTTGTAATACACCTACTTCCTGACATACGCACTGCGGCGGTAGTGTGCCGTGAGCGAGCAGACGCACCGCGGTCGGGAAGCCAAAGCCAGACCTGGGCAAAGCTTGTCAGAGCCCGAAGGTAGTGCATTTCTCGGGACATTTTCTTTACCCTTTTATTACTCTGACTGAACTGATCGTGTGTTCTGAAAATGTTTGCTTCCTGTCCCTGCTCCCGTGTACGATTCCCGACACGAGTGTGGGTGTTTACTGTGTATACCTGCATAATACATATTTGCAAATTTGCAAGAAAAGGATATAACTCGACTCATGGTAATGGTTTTGATTTAGTTTTCTTTCTAGAATGGTTTTAATGAAAGAACTTCTCCGGGCAGAAAAGAGACATGAAACGCGTTTCAGTTACTTTAGATATAGTATTCCTTCGCATCCATTCCTCTTGTCTTATCCTAACCAAGGTGCAAGATAAGCTCGTACATCGAAATGATATATTTTATTTCCAGTGGCGGCCAGACGGCAGCAGCGCTGTTAGGGTGGTGGCAGCCGACGAGGCCCCGGGCATGAGGCTGCGTGGAGACGGCGACGGGCCGAGCGCCAACGCCTTCTACATGTGGCACGGGCCCGGCCTGCGCCGGCACTTCCGGCCCAAATGACGCCTACCGGTGTTTGTTCCTCAATCGAGCCCAAATCACTCATTACGTGCCAGAGACTAAACGGCAGGAGACGCAGTGGACTACGCGAACGTTCTCCAAAGAAGTCAAACACGGTTTGTGTCCGCTTAAGTGATGGCATCAGTCTTTAGGGACAGCCAAATTATTATCGTCGGTTGTTTGGAGAATTTTCAGACAACAACCGGAACTTATACGCTACACTGTTGGAAAGACATAGTGAAGATTTGATGTAGAAGTGGCCGACACTGAAGAGTTCACAAGCCAGGAGGACAAGTCTCACGCGTCTGCGCTCTGCAGCCTGCACCTGAAAACTTCTCGAATTAGGATAAGATTTGTTGCGCTTCTTTCATGCCCCGTGGTCTGGTAGCAAGTAGCTGAGCGCTACAAGTAGGCGAGCCCAAAGAGCGCCGCGCCGCGATGCGGGCAAACCCGAAACAACCTTCAAATCGCTTCCCACACGATATTTACTTACGTGGAAGTAACATTTAATTTTTCTCAAAATGCCAGCTTTTCTTTGGTTGTGGATAAAAATAGAAGCGTATCAAGTAAATTCAAACGTATCATACCTTATTACTAACAAAATCCTTTTAACACCTTTAAAAACCAAAATAAAAGTTATATGAAGTTACACTCGCACCATGGAATATAGTAAAAGGGGGAGAGGACCCCCTCACATCCCCACACTAGTGGAGCGGTGCATGTACGATGTAGTTAATGATACGGAAACGTTTACTTGAGCTCGTTCATTATTGGGCTTATCTAGGGAGGCCACCCCCCCCTGATGGGGAGGTATGAATCGCGCCCGAATCGGCAATGCGTCTAAAACAAAGCCCTTCTCATAGTCGAGTTGATTATTAGAGCTCTCTAAGCTCACTAAATGATTTTAATAAAAAAATATGACTAAATTATTAATAACGTAAATACCGAAATAGACGTGCATTCTGTAACATGTGTATGGCTGACATGTTATCGACACGAAGAGTGATCGGCTGATCATTCTCTAGTGTACCAAGTTCCACTGCAAGTCGTTAGATCCAGCACACATCTTCAAAGTTTTCATTTTAATTAACGAGTCGTACTCCTCCTGCATTGCATGTTTTTTCATCTTTGATTACCTCAAGGAACTTCCTTACTCCTTCCTTTCCTCACTCAAGTAAGGGATGTCTTCCGTTTCGCCACTCATAGCTACTTTGGCGTTTCTCCCTCCACTTCATGAGCCAAGTATACAATGTTTCAGTTTGGTTTTCAGGTACGGTCTGGTAATACTCTTCCTTTTGGCTCTGCTTCTGGCGATGGTCGTACCTCTTCTTCATTGTCACTTGATTCCTCTGCACTTCCTTTTTTCTTCTCAAGTCTTCCTTCTGGCTTCAGCGTCTCGAGTTCAGTTCCTTGCTTCATTCTCCTCTTTTCCTAGTCGAAAATCACATTATCTGAACTGACTACCTTTCTCTCGTCTTTCAGATACACCCTGTAGCACGGTGAATCAATGTTATAGCCAACTAAAATTCCTTTCTCTGATTTTCGATCCATCTTGCCTCTTGCGCTAGAGTGTGAGCACATAACAATTACATCCAAAAGATCGCAGCTTGTCGATTTTCATCTTTCTTCCAAACCAAAGTTCGGCGAGGCTTCTTCCTGGTACATCACAAGTTCCTGTCTGGTTGATCGTGAAGATCGCACAACTCATTGCTTCCGCCCCTATATTCGCGTTCAAATCTTCGGCGTGTACTGCTGACCTGGCTGCCTCAACAATTGTTCTCATCTCTCTTTCAACCCTTCCATTCTGCTCTTTCGTGTGTACACTCGTAAATGTGTGAAATATTCTCAGTTTATCCAACACCTGTTTGATTTGAAAATGAATTGTTCACCGCAAGTGTGTGAAAACATGTATAGAACAAGTTGTATTTGTACTATTTAAAAATGTGTTCAAATAAACTGAACCTGTCAACTAAATTGGACTCGATTATTCAATAACAAACCCTGATCCACCTTGAAATTAATATTTGCTCTCTCAGAGATTAACTTTACTCAAGCCAGAGGTGCTCCTACAAATGTAACTGAAGACCAAATACTGTTGATAGGAGATCTAACTAGGTCTTGTAAAATCTATTTCATTAAATTCATATAAAATCTATTTGATTGATTGTATTAATAATTATGTTAAAATTCATCTCAAAAAATGCCATTTGCCTCTTAAGAGACATACATAAGAATACTTAATTTCATTCTGTAACATGTTGACACCCTGATAGTTGAACAGACACATTTCATTTATTCTCCTATTCAGCTATCAGGGGCAGTACAACATCTGTAAGACTGAGACAGCCAACAGAGGCCAGTATATGTAGACATTGAGGAAATGGGACTTAGAAAAATTTGGATGTCCTTCCCCCTTTTTTACGCTCATCATACAAATCCCTCAAAAAAGTATACTTTTACGTATAAACGGATCCCAAATTGTGTCGCTTCACGTGATTAATGATTATCTTATTTTACCAAATCATCACTTATAATTACATACCCTTATACCAGCCAGTTTTTCGTAAACAGTTTCAATAATATTAATATATTTTTTTGTACTTTTTAGTAAACAAACAGAGCAGGCCGCGTTATTCATTATAAAGTAGTGATGTTTAAAATGCTAATGATGCTATTAAAATACAGAGTTAAGAACAATTCTATTCTATAAATGAAGTTAGCAGAGAGAAATAATCTAAAAAAAAACTAATGAAACTCAAAGCAACAGTAGAAAAGTCTGAATAATTTTATAGTTAATTCTTTTACCATATCCATAGCTAGCCATGGTTAAATGTTCCTTGGCCCTTGGGTCTCCTAGTTTTGTTATTCATGTCTCCTCTAAGTATAATTTTTTAAGTGCATTTGTTCATTGCTTTGTCCAAGTCAACGTATCTATCTCTTCGTTTGTTGTAATACTTTTTTAGGTCTTGTCGCGATGTAATACTTTTTTAGGTTTTTTGTACTTGGAGGGTGGTCGTCTACCACCCCCGCGGTGACGAGCCGTTCTGGGGGAGGTTTCTTAAGGTTTTTGTAACTTAGTTCTATTTGTTTTCTTTTTGTGGGGCCGTCATAGTCAATTATTTGGAATGGCTTTCTTAATTGCTAATCACTGTCGGAGATAACAGTTTAGTCACGATTTGGATATGGCGTGTAGCTGTTTTGTTTATTAATAAATGTTTCCATGGAGCTTTGGCTTGTACCTAGGTGGTAGTTTTTATTTTTCTTTAGTATATTGTGTTGTGTCTGTACAAATCTTCCTTTTGGTAGGGCGGTGTTATATCCCACATATCTTTTTTGTTTCTATTTTCATTTTCTTTACCCTCTAGTCTGTTTTTCATTCTTGATGGTTCTCGGACGATAATTTTGTCGTAGCGGAGGAGGACATTTTTTATAGGTGCTTTCTCTTTTTTCACTTGCTCTAGTATTTTTTTCTCGTCTCTAATATTTTTGGAGGATAACCTTCTTTAATGTATATTGTATCTGTTTGCATATTTTTCTTGTGTTTAAATATTGTTATTTTTCTGCCATATGTTGACAAGGTTACTACAATTGGTCGTAGTTTCCCGTTTGTCTAACTATCTGCTCCATTCGATCACATTCAGCTTCCAGCTCCATTTTTAATGTATTTATAATTTTTTATTCTAGTTTTCCGTATGTTTTTCTCCTTCCATTATTTTGGAATAATATTTCTTTCCCGGCTTTGTTTCTCAAGATTGGGAATCCTTTTCTTATAGTTTAAATAATAAGGTCACTTCTCTTAATTTGTTGAATTCGCCCTGTACTAAATCAAACTTTTCGTAAATTTTGTTGTTTATTGTCGTTGTGACTTTGTTTTCGAGCCTTTGTCTCCAGTCTTTTTTGATGTCGGCTCTCAACTCTTTTATCAAGTTATATATTTCCGATATTTTAATGGCGTGCTTCGTATATCAGCGCCCTCTAGTTTGCGCCTTGGCAAATTTTTAACATTTGAGTGGCGCCTCTTATTTTATTTTAAGATTTCTACTGTTTGTGTATGACTGTTATTTTTCATATAAAAGGCTTTTTTGAAATGGAACGAGAAAGCCGATTTCACTTTTTGTTTTGTGTTTAAAGTTTTTATATTATTGCACTTAGGAGTTTTTTCACTAAAGTGTTTTTGTTAGTGTAAAATATGGTTATTTAGCACTTTTTCGATAAGTTTTATAATCTGACAGTACCACGCATTAGGCACATATTATGATTTGATGTAAACACTTTTTACCCTTCTTACTTTTTTCGCAAACATTTGTCCATAAAAGTCACTAAGTTTCTTGTTAAATCCACTTGATTTTTTTTTACAAAATGAACACTTTTAAAAAAAATTAAATACAGAAATACGGGAACAACATTTTGACAGTATTGTCTTTGACAGCGCAGACCCCCAGATACTACCATAGGATTATTCTTTAGTAGGAGAACACTAGTAGTATTCTCAATTTTCATCCTTTCAGTTTTTTAGGTAAGTTACATTATCGCATGCAAGAATTTACCCGATATATCTGTTACACAAATAAACGAAGAGGTTAATGACTTACAACAGACATTTACTGACTTGAGGACACAGAAAGCGCACATCAAGAAATTAATTTAATTTTAGAAAAAAATCTACTGGCATCTAAATTGTCTGAGCAAGAAAACAGGGTACTACAATTAAAGCACATAAGTTCCACACCATTCAATAGCACCAAAAAAGCTAACGCAAGTTCGTTAGCAGAAAAAATCTTTCGAACTAATGAACCAATTTCGGAAATTTGAGAATGTCCAACTTCATCTATCAGTATCTAATGTAACATTTCAAAATCTAAATCTTTAAATAAACATGGTTGTCCAAGGACCTGCTAAACCGTGGCTGATTTAATATCATCAACTTTGATAGGAGTCGCATGTGTTGATGTCTTAAGTTTATGCGTTACGTTTAACAATTATTGATTGAGATTCCAAGTTTGGAATAAGTTTTTTTTACCCATTTCGCAAAATTGTTTTCCACAAAATTTCAGAACAACGATAACCTTCCTGCTTATTTTTGGTACTGAAACAAGAGCGTTTGGTACAAAACCATTTTCACTGCCTGCATTAATGAGTATCCATCTTTTGCCTTAGGATATATCTAAACCAATTCGTTTTGTGTAGATGTCGTCAACTACCACTATAACCAATGCCTTCATTTACACTATAAAACAAACGAACTTTCTATCGGATAGCGCACCTATCAAAATAATCCATATATTTTCTTGGACGTCTGTCTATTTTTGTCCGGTGTATTGAGTTTTCCTTAACTGGGAGAGCCTTCTATGAAACTTTGGAGTACTGTAGTCTCCAATTTAACTATAAACAATAAGACGATGAGATATTTCATTTTTGGTACCTTTTTCATTTTTTTAACATCCAATAACAAACAAAGTTACTGTATGGATTAAAATCGTTTAACTGGACTACAAATATCTGCCACATTCATAACCTCGATATTGTAAATAATGACAAATAGATTCTCGTCCCCACTTACGTTAGTTTTTACTAGTTATCATATTGCACTAGAACGAAATATTGTTTTATTTATATTCAACGAACCGGTCATATTCGTTGTTCGCTTATAAACATCCCCTGAACATTAAATAAATAACTTCAAGAGTCCCGCTAGGAATAGTCTTGTTCATTATTTACTGTATATCTTGATAATTTAGGTTAGTTTTGCTTAAAAAGTAAAACGTTGAAAAATGTATACACGGTTTTGACAGATATTGCATGTTTTCATAAAGATGCCTGTTAATAATAGGAATGGATATATGTTTGACACATCACACAATCTTCAATTATTATTTATTCAATATAATGTCAATAACAAAAATAATAATTATAAATAGTGTGTATACTACTTGAACCGCGTCATCCTCCAACGCCAAAGAGTTAACAATATAGCTGACAATATTTCTTCATCAACTAGTTACATAATAGGTACTTATATATAGACATAACAAAATTATCTTGTGTAAAACAATAACTCCTAATTAATTAAACATAAATATCAAACATTTTAGTAAATCTACCACCCCGAGTCCATCGATGAGGGCTTCTTTTGGGTCTTCAAAAAACATTCAGAGCCTGAAGGCTCTTCATCTGGTTGCTTTTGGCTCTCCTCCAAATTTGAGCTAATAGGATTTTGTCTGGTCCTATTATTGATCAGAAAATTGTTGGCTATCGGACTGGCAACTTCTAGTTTGTACAGTCTTCGCAGAGGACGTACCTTTGTTCCTGTACCAGTCTTTATTCGCGCCGTTCTTTCAACTCAATCTCTACCTGGAACACTTAACGGCCACCGAATTCTCTTCTCGTCCGACGCTACTAAAATAATATCTCCTATTTTTATATCACCCTCAACTTCTTTTCCTCTTTGAACTAATAAGGTAAGATGTTCATTCCTAAACGAATTTTAAATTGTTCTTAATAAATATTAAAGTACTTTGTTCAAGCATTTAGAATGTATACAGTCGCAATCAGTTGTATCAGTGTTGCACGTGGGCTGAATGAAATGTGCAAGTATGGTTCCAAACAATTATTTTTATCATTATTAATATACGTTAGAGGTCGCCCATTCATTATAGCTTCACATTCACATGAAATAGTAAATAATTCCTTCATTATCGTTATAAGTCGTTCCCAATAGCCTGCCCACCAGACGGCAGATGGTGCGCTCATCATCCACGATATGCGTCGAGGGAAGTCACATTGAACCTACACCCAATCTAGAGAAAAAATCTAATTGTTAGGTCCATGAAAGATGGTTCCTTGATCCGACATACTTAAGTCACAGCGGCCCAGTTGTGTTCACTTGAAATGTGTCGCCAATTTTCAATACTGGTGTGTTGTCTGATTTCTTTTATTCTATTAGCAACAAATGTGTTTAGAGATAATTCTCATTTAATCCAGCACAGATACTGCAGAGTCTGTCCAACAGCATTCAGTAATTTTTTTTTAAATTATTTCTTTGGCTTGTGACAGTAGTCTACTTCCTATTGATGTAGCTAATAATTCTAGTCTGGGAATGCTTATATTTTTAGGGGGTGTGACACGAGATATAGCAGTAGTTAATTGCATTGTTGGTTTATTCGCTTTTGTAGCGTAATTTACCTGATGCATACCCATCTTTGCTAGCATCACAAAATGTAAACTGATCCTAGACCATTTCATAATATTCTCAGTCAACCTTCAAGGTATTTTACAATCTTTCAAATATTATGTTTACAGCAGTCATGAAACCTTTTTAAAAGATCAGGTCTAATGTGGGTGTTCCATGATAAGTCTCCTGTATGCAATAGGGTCGATTATTCTTTGTGTGAGTGCCAAAAGATCTCTCTCCCTGTGATCTATTGTGTATAACAGGAAGGTAGATTTCCTTCCTCAATTGGGGTACATTATCGGATCAACAGTATTGCAATACTATTGATCCGATAATGTATCCCGATTGAGACCTAAAATTTGTATCACATCCTTACCTGTCTCATTTATCTTAAATGAAGCTGTCACCCACATACGCAGATTGAATTTTCTCCCTCATAATGTATTTAGACTCTTCTATAAACTTTATTGTCTGTTCTTCCGTGTCTAAACGAACTAACCAATTATCTACATACCAAGATTTTTCCAGCAATTGAGCAGTTTGTTTAATTTTCCTGTAACTCCTGATATCAATTGAGCAGTTTGTTTAGTTTTCCTGTAACTCCTGATATCAATTGAGCAGTTTGTTTAGTTTTCCTGTAACTCCTGATATCAACTTTCTTGTTGTTGCTACAGTCTTTGTTTAGCACTTTCATAGTTCCAGAGTAAATCTTCTTGTCCTACTTTAAATGGAAGTCTAACTTCATATCGATTTTCTTCGTTTATTTTTAGTTTCTTCAATTGCCGGTAATGCCTTCTCAGCCATTTTTTGTCTTTGACTTTAATCTCACCTGTATCCTGAATGCCCAACAAATGCAGATCCCAATAATCTGCCAACTCAGAACAGAACAGACCTCTACTTGTTTGCCTTGGAGAGTCTAACCAAATTTTGTTTTTATGGTTACTAGTCCATTTTGCAAATGAACCACAATGTCGGCCATCAGAAGATCAATACCAATATCATTGCTAACTTCAGTTTCTAAGGTAATCTCTGTTCTTAAGTAGATGTGGACGCAGTTATTACTTTCTTATCATTTGAATTCTGGTCATAATCATTTTTCGTCAGTTGTTTAAAATTATTGTTGTTACAAATAACCACTGAATGTCTTTGGTTACAACTAAGACACTTGACATTAGACCTCGGCGTAATTCTCTTTAGAAATTGGGTGGCTGTTCAGTAAAGATTTGGCCTCAGAATACGTTGACATTGCTTGTATAAGATAAACAAATTTACCGCCTGGGTCGATGTCCTTCTCGTGTAGTTTCCTGAATTGACAATCCAAAATGGAAGCCAATTATTTAATTGTCCATTAAAATTAGGTATATTTATATTTGGAAGTCTTATGGAATTACTTTTAAAATGCGGCATACCATTTTTCTTTTGTTCATCTTCTTTTTCGTTCTTTATGTGCAGCCATCTCGAGTGTGTATTTTTCACACTCTTCAATATAGGAATCAATTATCGCCTGTCATCATGCTTTAAAGTCATCATTCTTAAAAATTTTTTGACTGTATGTCCTCGTCATTTCTGCTAAGCTTTTCATATATTTCTTAAATTCTCTAATAGCAGATATATTTTTCTTCTTTTGCGGCGTTTGTTATTATAATT
>JAFELO010000534.1:81713-105639 GCA_017140195.1 Eumaeus atala | reverse complement strand
TGTCTAGTGTATGTGAGTGTATAATAAACTTGATGTCTAGTGTATGTGAGTGTATAATAAAATACCTTCATATACAAGTTAGAAAAATATGTTAACGAAGGCACCGTCTGTTGTCGTTACACCTGGACCACGAGCTGTGAGCCCTGATAGTCCTTGGCGCAGGGCTCGGCGTTGGCGGTGCGACAAGTTACTGCTGGTCATCTCCACAGAAACTGTGGGGGGTTACGGGCATCGAGGCGAACCTCATAACCCGGGTTGGGTCGCAAGGGGACGACTATCCCCTCGGTAACGGGGCCGCAATAAAATTGCGGTTTGCCATCCTGGCTTTTGGCTCAGGGAAATGTAGGCCCATTTAGGGCCTGTGTGTTATGTGGTATGTTGAGACTGTGGTGAGTAGCGGTTGGGTGTGTCATGCGTGCGCATGTGTGATCCTCGTCCGGATCGCAGGACACGCAGTCCCTAGTCCGCTTGGTGGATCACGGGGGGGAGTTCACGCGGATACGGTCTCCCGTCAGGTGGTCGCGCGTGCAGCGGGGCCAGGTCACGTAGATAAGCATGCGGTCCATTGTCTGCCCTATTAAACATAGCGCTCGACAATCGAACCACAAACTCATCCAGCGACTATTCGCAAGTCACGCGCGATCACATCATTGCGGACGTAGCGACCGGCACCCGTGACGACCCGTAGGGATATATTTTGCTGGGCTTTCAGGCGTTTCCGCTGGGCCTGGGAGGTTAGCGCGTACCATGCGGGGCAGCGTAAGTGAGGCGTGACCGGATATATGTCTTGTAAATCCCCACCTCCGTCCGTGTAGGAAGTCCGGACGCTAGTACCGGCCACAGCAAAGCGCGGGCTGTTCTCGCTTGATTGACCGCTCGGTCCACCTGCGAGCCCATCCGCATCGCGCGGTCGATACTGCATCCGAGATACACGACTGGGGATTCCCAAGACACATCCTGGTCTCTAAACTTTAACCGCCCCGGCATGGAGCGCCTCTTGCTGACATATAGCGCCGTCGTCTTATCCACGTTGAGGGACATGCGCCACCTGTCGAGCCACTCCGGCAACCGGTCCAGCGTGCGAGCTCCGGCTTTCGGGACGAGGTTACGTAAGCGCCGTCGTCGGCGAACAGCGCGAGCATGACATCCACCTCACCCTCTCCCGAAGGATCGTTGAGTGTGGGGATGTCGTTAGTGTAGGCCGTGTACAGGCAAGGGGATAGGCAACTGCCCTGTGGCACTCCGGCACGTATGGCCTTCACCGAGGAGTGATCCGCTTTGCGTCTCGAGAGGCAAAGTGCGACTTTCCGCAGCTCAGAGGGGGAAATGAAATCCTTCCCGCTGAGTGGCTGGGTGTGGTGAAACCTGCGTGTGTAGATGTGATGCGAGCACCTCGGCGCGAGCCTGCGCTCCGTAGTGTTTCGCGCCTGCGGTGTCTAGAAGAGGTGGAGTGATGGTGGTCTTTGGCCTCGTGAGACGTCTGTTTAAGGCGCGCAGGCTGGTGTCGTTTTCGCTGGCATGGAAGACTGTACTCTCCCAGCCTGCTCCACGACACTCCCTCACCTTCGCAGACAGTTCCTCGGCCAGCTTGTTAATTTGTGTCTTGATCCTCGGACAGCGGGTACGGGCCCAGAGTTTCCTCATCTGGCGTTTCCTCTGCAGGTCCGCCAGTAGGCTCGGGGGGAGCTCACCCCGCCGGCGCGCTGTCACCGGTACGACGGTGGTCGCCGCCGCCCGCACCTCGCGGATTTTCTCCGTGAAGCGTCGAGCGGCGGCCTCCACCTCGCCCGGAGTAGACAGTTGCCCGGCGATGGTGAAGTCGACTAGGCTATCCTGATAGACGGCCCAGTCGATCCTCTCTCTGGTCCGCACTCCTTCCCTAAGGATTGCTCCGGAATCAAGTGTGACGAGGATAGGTAGGTGTTGAGTGTCGAGGTCGTACAGGACCTCGATGTTGATCGTGGCCTTGAGATTCTGGTGTAGGGCGATGTCCAGAACGTCCGGGGCACGCAGGGGATCCGTAGGCACGTGTGTAAGACACGGTGGTCCTTGCACCGTGTAGCCGCGCTCTTCCGAATCCTCCTGCAGTCTGAAGCCAGCGTTGTTCGTGACGGCCGATCCCCAAGCTGGATGCTTGGCGTTCAGGTCGCCGACCAACAACACCTGGCCGCCATTCCCCAGCACGTTGTGGACACCACCTAGGTTAAAGCTGTTCCCGGGATGTCTGTACGCCGCGTAGATCCTGAGCTCCTCCCCCGCCATGTGAACGACTACACCAGTCGAGCCCATGTCGGTGAAGGGGCCCTGTCTCAATTCGTCGTGGACGACGTCCCGCCGAACGAGCACAGCCGTACCTCTGTACGGCCTCCCGCTCGGCGACACCTCGTCCCTCGCGACAAGTCCACAGATTATATCTGTCTATGTTCTATTCTCGGCTTATAGAGGAGGCATCAGGGCCGTGGGTGACACGCTCGGGTGTATAACCGACGCCGGCAGCGTGCGGCGGCCGGCGGGCGGCGGGCAGACAGCCGCCGTTAGACCAGAGAGACCTACATTCAGATCTACGCATTCCGCATTTCCGCAGCATCTGAACTGCCGTCTCAACTCTATTTAATGTCTATAGAAAGCTGTTTCAAAGATGTGAGAAGAACTGTTTAGAAGAATGAGCAACAATAAACCCGACTGCTTGAAATGTAAAAACAAATAATAAAAAAACACAGACAAAGTCTATTAGCAAAGTCGTGCATTAGCTAATATAGCAAATATACTTACTTAACTGTGCGTTTAAAATAGTTGTATACTTGCTTTGCCGCGAGGTTTCACCCTCTTAAAATAAACATGTATTTTATTTCATTGTGTATGTGTGGCAGTGGCGGCGTGCGAGCGGTATGCACGCCGCGCGAGTTGTTTACGTTTTACAATGACAATGCTAAACGCAGCAGACGACGCATGATATTCAGCAAATTTTTTTTTTTTTGGGAAGGTCTTGCACAATAGTGACTTTCAATTCCTTTTTAATACGGTTAAACATAAATATTATGCAATCGTAATTTGTAGTCAAAGGATCGGGAGGCCATAGTGACATACAAAACTTGTACTAAGGAACCGGAGATATGCAGGCGCAAATGTAAGAGGTTTATGTTAAGTCTCATATAAAGTGCTCCGTCTTATATTTATTTCCTAGCAGTTTGATATCATTTCGAGTGGCCACTGGGGCTATGTTGTGTGAGATAGCAGATAAATCGTTATGTTCTACGCGAGTATAGATGAGCGGAAATCAATAGGTATTTTTAAGAGATCGTTTCGTGATGCATTTCAGCGGAATTGTGGCAGCACTGCCGGAGGCCCCCCTCTCGGTCACGTGGCACCTGCTGCTGTCACGTTGCCCACTTTATGAGTTTCCGGTTCTATTGGACCGCCGGTTGAAAGTAATTTCTGAGGCACGTGAGTAAAATTTCAGGCGCCAACAACGTGACACCCGGCAAATATAGTTTAGGTACGAGAAGACTGCCGCACAGGCCGGCGATCGCAGGCCCGCGGCGGTCAGCAGCGGGGCGTGGCATAACAAAACGCCTACTCGTGGTACAATTATAAATGTTTGTATGGGCTTCAAACCCGGTATTTTGTAGGTTATAACTAACAGGTGAACGGACAGAAGCTGACTGAATGAAAAGTGTTGATTGTGTTGTCGAGTTTCGTGCGCTTCATGATAATCTCAGTGGGTCATCGGATGGAGTGAATCAATGCATTTGCACAATATCTGGAGGTGTCCATAAAAACGGGCATCGAGTGTTAACAAAGCTCAAGTGTGAAATAACATTTTATATTTTTACAGTATGTTATTTCAATACATCAGTATAAAACAATTAAAAATACAAAAAGGCTTATTCGAAGTGGTCACCGTTGGCTGCAACACATACGTTGAGGTCAGTTATCATAAAAACACGCACGTAGTCTTCAGCTCTGATCAAGACCGGAACGTTCATTTTAAACAAGATCTGGGAGTCTTGTTTGAAGGACCAAACTTAGTTACTGAACATGGTGTTATTAAGCGGCTTAACTACCTTCTCGATACACTTCTTGATACACTTGTGTCGATGTTTCGATGCCTTTCTACAAAAGTGGGGCTCAGTCACTTCTTCACAGCTAACACCAAGCAATCACTGAAGTCGGATAATTGTCGAATAATTGGAAAGCTTCTTTAAATCTTTGAACGAAAATTTACGTCTTTTAAATTTTGCTCAATTGTAAAAATTCTGTCATCCATATACAAGAATTTTTGTGACCTCCCTCTGCGTACCGCTTGAGTAGTTGTTTCGACTTTACCACCCTATTCATCAATTTATCAGTAAAGAAATGACCAGTGTTCCTCTGTAGACTGCAAGTCCAAGGTCATCACGTAAAATACGTGACATGGTTCTAGGTACTATCTTCAATTCCCGAGATAAAATCTATTGCTTTCGGAGAGGATTCCTTCGAATTATTTCCCTAATGGACAGCCGAGATCATTCACAGGCGCCATCATTTCACGCTAACAGCTATGTGAAGTATCACGTGAGCGGAGGTCATGCCGGCCCAACGGCAATGCGATAGAACAAGTACGCAGTAAGTGGTGCGTGATGCAAGGTGACACGCGGCTCGATGAGGTGTCAGATGTCGTAGCCTCGCTCTGCAAGCGTGGCTGAGTACTCTGGACTGATACCGTACCTAGTGTTAGTACTAGCAATAGTTTTTAGCATTACTTATTATATTAATCATTACTTTAAAACTATTTTCACGGATTATACCGCTGTTTATCTAATTATTTAACTAGTCCTACTCTCCGATCTGGACGTCTGTTACCTCAGTCCGCCTATGGTTGCTGTAAAGCTTCGGAACCATGGGGCTAGTTAAATAATTAAATAAACCGCGATAAAATCCGGCAACGTAGTTTGATTGTAATGAGTGACATTCGCGTAAGTTTAAGGATAAATGTCTTAGAAACTATTTAAGGCCCGCGGTATGAACAAATATAATAACGTTGATCGGGTTTATGTGGCTTAACACATCGAATGACACATCAGCGGTGAGATTGAAGCTGTAATTCCACTTTGGAGCATAATGCACGTTGTATCAAGCAACAATACTTGCACAGTTATACTTAGCAACAGCAGACACCGAGGACTCGTGCTAGACGTCACTGCTGCCAGCGTCGACTGTCGTATCATCGCACTAGTTCCGATAGCGGATATTAACAAATTGCTTAGGGAATTCACCGATAGCTTACTTGGGGTTTTCGATTTACTCGCTCTTATTAAGACACTAACGATAAAACCTCACCAACATCTTTAGGTAGCATATAACATTAAATTGATGATGGAAGCTCGAAACGAAACGGGTAAAAGAGCTCGCCTCAGCAAAACTAGTTCATCCATCGAGTATTCTAAGGACCTAAAACGTCAAGTAGCGCAAAATATCGCTCCTGAAAAAGACGCTTACTTTAGAACATACTTTATTTCTAGTACACTCAACCCACGCCTTCATGTGGAAACATTTGAACGCCAAATTACCAGCTACCGGATAACCTCAAAGACCCTACTAAAATTAATGAATACTTTCTAGATGTGCTGGGTAGTAGCTGTGTGTCACCAACAACTAGTAACTTCTACGAGACTAATAAATTTTGTACATCAAACTTTTCTCTGATCGTCTAGTATCGTCAACATGTCTATAGTAAGAAAAAGTTTCCCCTTAGGTGGAGAACTGTCTTGGTGAAGTCCACACCTAAAGAGGATATTGTAACAGATATTAAGGATCTCCGACTTATGAGCATTCCATGTATCTCCAAGATATTTGAAAGGGTTGTTTGTAATCTGATGACTGAACATATAACTTCTAACAACATACTGCTTATCACACAGTCCGGCTTTCGCAAGCGCCACAGCACCACCACGGCCCTAGACGATGTACTTGATAATGTTCTGTGTGCTCAGATGATGTACTTGATAATGTTCTGTGTGCTCAGATGATGTACTTGATAATGTGCTGTGTGCTCAGGACATGGGGCGACAACAATACCGGTGCTCCTGACTACTCGCGTGCATCGGACACCATTCACCTCTCACAGCCATTATCAAAACTTACATCTGAGACTAACACGTCAATACTTAATCCAAATGAAACTGAGTACATCTTGCACGGCACCAGAAATCAAATATGGAGAATGTCCGAAAATATTACTCTCATCAAAATATTGGATGACAAAATTGACCGAGTGGCGGAGGCATGACATTTAGGAACACTAATTGATGAAATTTTAAAATTTGAAATGTATAATATACGTACCATTAGTAGTTGCTTTTAGAGGCTAAAACCTTTATATAAAATTTAAAATTCTTTACCTACTGACCTCCATATAAAATTATGCCAATCATTAATTCTGACTAATCCAAACTATACCGTTGATCAGACCTTGCCAACTTTCCAGATAGAAAAATCTTATACAAGAAGTACAAAATGCATGCGGCTGTTAGTGCTTCGATGTACATGTTTCACCATTTCTCAATAACGCCAAGATACTTCGTATGGATCAAAGCAGACAACTTAATTGTAAATCAGGGGGGCGTAAATACTGAATATTTTTATCCCCGTTACGTTTGCTATAACTTTATTAGAACACAACGCAATTATCATATATGTGTTTGCGTACCTACTAGTACTTGCTCCACGCACCGCACTGCAGTGCTGCTACGACAATTAATAACATAGAAGTAAGTGCCTACTGTATTTGGTTTTTATATTTTGTATATGTCTACGTTGTCTGTGGTGTTGTGAAGCCGAGAATAAATATATTTCAATTCTATTTTATTCTCTCCTATCAGTCCAGCGCGCGGCACATGTGTTCTCAAGGAGCCCGTCCCAAGTTTATGTTCAATACTAATTCCAGGCTGGGCTCAGCGTCATGGAGCTACAGTAGCTACGTAATGCAGTCATTCGTTCCAAAACACATGACGCCTTACGTTTACGTTGTGATAATTCATTATACCAGCCCTTCGGTCGAAGCGGCTGGTGAGTTGCTCGCACACAGCCACGCGTGCGTGTGCACATACACACATGTGTCACGGCGATGTGCGTGCTGGTGACGTTATCACAGTAAGTCCAGCGCGTGCCAGTGTGCTACTCGCGCCGCAGTGACCCTCGCGGGTATTTACGTATTTAGTGGCTGCGTGGGCATCGATACGATGTAGTATGTGTGTACTAGCGGTAGTAAACGTCGTCCAACAGCAACAATGTGTGGACTTGTCACGCCACGTACTGCATATTTAACACTAGCTAAGCCCCGGGGATAAACCAGCCCAAATTATTAAAATATATCCCAATAGAAGACACAGTTATTAGTAACGATTTCCTGGCCGTAAAATTTCAACAAAATAATCCGAAAAATTTGTAGAGTTTGCATCCAAACTCATTTCAAAACGTTTGCACCTTGTATTGTTATCAATTCTACGGATAATCGACCAACTTTTTTCGAATATCTTCCATGACCCTTTTTACATATTTACAGATAGTTTACAATTTATATATATTTAGTACATGTACAGATAGTTTACAATATTTGGAGGTCTTCTATTACAGAGACACACATTATAATACATACATAGATAAAAATCCATGACCTGGGCGGGATTTGAATCCCCGACCGCCGGCGTCGAGTGCGTGTTATACTCGGTTTGTTACCACTTATCACACTTCGCGTTCGTTTCTTTTCACCTACCCGGTTGGGGACCTGCCCGAACTGAGTGATATATTTTGTGTTGCTCTGGTGGACGAAGTATTTCATTAGGACTGATACAGACACCAGTATCGACCGGCTGAAGGCAACTATCGGGCATATGTGGTTACTCGGTGAGAGCCACGTTATTGCTGTGACAGTATACTCGATGCTGCTACGTGTCACGAGCACAGCGGCCCGCGGCGTGCGCGGCGCAGCGCGTCGACTCCTCGCGCATCCTTGAAATACTTTTGTAGCTCTTCGCATTTGTTGAACTTTTCAAGTGACGAAAAAAATGATTTCATAATATGTAGATTTGTATCCTACCGTATCTACTTCCAAAAATGATTTCATAATATGTAGATTTTTATCCTACCGTATCTACTTCCAAAAATGATTTCATGATATGTAGATCTGTATCCTACCGTATCTTCTTCCAAAAATGATTTCATAATATGTAGATTTGTATCCTACCGTATCTACTTTCAAAAACGATTTCATAACATGTCGATTTCTATCCTACCGTATCTACTTCCAAAATTGATTTCATAATATGTGGATTTGTATCCTACCGTACCTACTTCCAAAAATGATTTCATAATATGTAGATTTGTATCCTACCGTATCTACTTCCAAAAATGATTTCATAATATGTAGATTTGTATCCTACCGTATCTACTTCCAAAAATGATTTCATAATATGTAGATTTGTATTCTACCGTATCTACTTCCAAAAATTTCTCAGTCTCCTGGCTATGATTTGTTAGGGATAGTGTAGTGTGTCGCAGCCTAGTCGGGTTGATACACGACCGGGGAAATTGCACCTACTTCGGCCGCTGAGAGTAGTTGTGGAGCCTGGCACTCCCCACACATAGCAGTAGTTCCTCTGGCTCTCCGTAAGAGTTTGTCAGCTCAAAGCCCGGATCGACAGGGCCGAGGAGCTCTCGACTGCTCGTACAACACCGGTGTGATGTGATGGCTATGGGTCCGTGTTGCGAGAGTATAGATGGATGTTAAGGAATAAAGAAGAGATGGTGCGTGACACCGCATCCTCCAATGCAATGAAATTGGGGGGGGGGGGGGTACCTCTCGCTCAATTGCATTGGCATAGTAATTATGTGTAAGTTCGTAGGCGTCGTTAGTCGTAAAAAGGCTCCCAGTTCTCGTTTTCCCCTTTATTCTATAAAAAAAAGAGAACGAGACCACCTCTATTTGCGAGCATATTTATGGGCCTCATTACATATCAAAAGACTATGCCTCTTCGCTTCCACATACAAAGAAAGGATTCATACACACAAACGTATACACATATCCAAGCCAGACAGAGAGCTCCTAATGGGCTAGAGAGAGAAAACCTATTATATAGAATTTTGTTAGCAAATTGTGTGCCAATGCTTGAAAAGAAGTGATTAAAACTGTGATTGTTAACCTAACATTCCTTTATTCAATTTGTGGGAGCTCAGCTCCTACCAGTTTTGTTGCTTGCGAGTGTATTGAGGAAATTGCAGTTTTTTGAGTATCTTTCTGCATTTTATAAATTTTTCATGTAAGTATTTATCTACTGCATATTTCTTACTTGTTGAGCCAACTGGACACCCTTTCCCTTAAACTGCAGGGTAAATGTATTATCCCCAGGACTTTGCTTTAGTTTCCTCCATTGGTGATTTCTATCTTCGATTCCTGTTATAATATCTTTGCATATCGAGTCTTTTTGTGGCTGATTTATTATCTAATATTTTATTGTTTTATTTTCTTAGGTCCTTTTAATAAATTTCTTTAATCTGAAACAAAAAAAAGTGAAGTAGTGGTTTTGTTATTAAAACTAATTGATTCATTAACTCATTTCTCTATGTTATAAACAAAGTCATAATATAAAGGAATGGCTAAGAAAATACCTCATACGTGGGTATACAAATGCCAAGACGTAACCGGTATCGACCGGATACTCCACGAACTGCATTCACTTTTCTCGATGCAATCCGAGCGAACCGCCACACAGTGGAGAAATTGGGTCCGTATCGGATCAAAAATCTGTAACTTCAAGGTTTTCCATCGTATTGTAATGAGATTTGGCACATGTATAGCGATATACAAAGACTTCAAAAGTAATCATTTTTTGTATTTTTTTAAGATATATTTATTTTAGACTTAAAAAAAAGGAAGAGGGAAATAAGGAAAAGGGAAAAAAGTAATACGAGTAGTTATATGTTTACTTTTGTGAATAGGTAAAGAAAAGTTAAAGAATTACTTATCGCACAAGCATAACCAAATCCAGAAAATTATAAAATCGTATAGTACCTATCTCACACCAAACTAATTGATCTCAGATTAGACAAATCTTATAATATTATTGGTTTTATATAACTAGGTTTTAGTTACTTATAATGTTATATCCAATAGTTATTATCCCCGCTATTCCTAACTAAAACTACTTGCGGTGTAAATGTAGGATCACCTTCAGGTACGACCTACAGAAGACTTAGTGCCTCTTCATCAAGGTCCTTCACATTTCTCACATAAGGCTTTCTTAAACTTGATATATATGGAGCTGAAGCATTAAGAAGCGTTTTGAATACGTCTTCGTTTCTGTAGTCTTTATTGCGCGATTCCTGTGCATCTTCCGACAGTTGCCCAATAGGAGGAAAAGAAAAGTGTTTGATCACGTTTTCTCCGTGCATAAGTACCATGTGCACAGTGGATGGCCTGTAGTACCAATAATAGCTACTAACATAAATTCGCACACTTTCTAAGGCACAAACTCCAAGTATTTCGGGATCGATCATCATTCAGGAAGATAGAGCTTGTAAGCGTTTAATCAATGTTTCATCGACACCAGTTATGTTCACTCCGTGCTGTATTTCCATCACTTGAGTTTCATCGACACCTGTTATGTTCACTCCGTGCTGTATTTCCATCACTTGAGTTTCATCGACACCTGTTATGTTCACTTCGTGCTGTATTTCCATCACTTGAGTTTCATCGACACCTGTTATGTTCACTCCGTGCTGTATTTCCATCACTTGAGTTTCATCGACACCTGTTATGTTCACTCCGTGCTGTATTTCCATCACTTGAGTTTCATCGACACCTATTATGTTCACTCCGTGCTGTATTTCCATCACTTGTGTTTCCGACATAAATATTAAATTTGTCTGGTAATTTAATCTACAGCTGCCTTAGTTTTTTGCAGGAGGTTCTTAACAAAATTCAATAGAAATGGGTCTACAATAACGAACATATTAATCTAATGGGAACTAATGAAGTGACGAACAGATTGGCATCTGAAATAGCAACCTTCGGCGAAAAAATAATTGAAAAATACGCTATGTCAATTTTTAAGTACTTATCAAACATAAAAAGTATGTTAAAAAAGTTAATAGCTCATTATTTAGAACATAAAATATCCTTTTTAAAAATGTATAAAACCGCATGCATGTGCTAAATATTTTTTTCACAATATTTATTTGAATTACGTGTATGCAAACTTTTGAATGAGCCATCCGCTACTTCAACTTACTTCAACCTAAGGAAAAAATATGTTTATGCAGTTTTAACTAATAAAATCAAACTTTTTTGTATTAAAGTACAAAAAAGTCTGATTACGATTATTTGGTTATGAGAGTACCAAATGCAATAAGTATTTCATTTAAATTGTGATATTTTTTAAAACCATTTATGATATGCTCTAGTTATACCATTTACCACAATGCGCCGCGCCACACGGCAAAGGTGACAGCTCCCTGTTGCACTGACAGCTCCCTATTGAACTGACAGCTCCCTATTGCACTGACAGCTCCCTATTGCACTGACAACACACTGACGCTGAGCTCGTGCGCATGGATTCATGCGTCACATGTATCACTATGCGTCTGTTGCGTCTATTTCCACGCTAAACTCATCTTCGCTTGCGTTTCTACGTGTACTCACATCCAAGGACGTAACTGAGCGCGACACAAATGCACCGGATGAGGCTCTCAATCTCTCGACATGATACAGCGAAACCAATTAAGGTTAGAATCCTCCTTGGACTGTAGGGGAGGAGAGAGCAAAGCAATTATCCAATAAACAATTATGTAGTATCATCAAAAGGTTTCAACGCTAGTTCGCCCAATGATTTACACTAAAACAACCCTCATTCCTCTATTCCGAGGAGATGGCATCCGATACGACATGACCTATTATTCCAGGTAGATTGCGCCCGCTGCAGCTGTTCTCATTAAGAACCGTAATATTGCGGAAGAGCAGTAGCAGTAGACGCTGTCACACAGTTCCTGGCTCAGGAGTTAAGCGCCGCATTACGTACTTACACTGAACGACGAGCCGCGGGCCGCGCACCGGACCTGCGCGAGGGCGTGCAGTAGCGCGACGAGCTATGAGCACTGTGTGTACATGTGCAGACGGAGCCCTCTGATGACTATAAGATACCAATAAACATCCGCAAAATAACTACGCCGCCGTGTCGCCTCGCTTCTGCCAAAGGGTTCGAGTATACTACGTGCACAGCTATCCCCAGTTCTAGCTCTCTGACCGCATTGCGTGATCTACGCTCGAGTTATACAGAACAGAGTAGTGTAGGACTTACGGCTGCCTAGTGAAGCACAGACGAGGAGCGCTAGGTGTTGTTGGCGTGTACTCGACGTGATGGACGACGATGGATAGACGACATCGCCGAGGATAAGAGGTAGTGCACACTGTTGTAGCAGCCACGGCACCTCCCACGGTTGCCGTCTGCCGCATGTGCCGATCTATCACTTGTTACGGATAGATCAGCGCCTCAGCGTCGGCCGTATAGCGCCGATACGACCGGGTAGGTCCCTGTCACTAGGTATGTGCTGTTTTAGAGTTTCCTGTGGCTAATTGGAGGTGGGAATAAAGAGAATCCCTTCCACTGCTACAAGCTACTCTGCAAAAAACAACAAGCGGCGCCGTTGACGTGACGTATCGCGACGATGATGAAATGTGATGTCAATCACCGGCTCCATGATGATATGTATGTGTGCGTTAGACAAATATTGCAACTCGACCCCCGACTCTGACCTCTCGTTATAAACAAACAACTTCCAGCTACGTATTGTATTACCAATACCACGTGTGATGCGACCAACGGACGGCATCGCGCTGTTGTAATGTAACTAGCGGCAGGGTTCAGCCCAGGCTATGAGCACACATGACCAGGCGTGGGCCATTGCGGAGATAGCAAACACATTCCTACACAGTGAATGACAAAAACAGTTACAGCACGTATGTACGCCACCTCGTTCAGATATCTCTATATAGATAGGCCGATATATATATATATATATATATATATATATATATAGCCTGTCTAATATTGAATGGTATAGTTCGATATTAGCTATAAGGAATATAAAAACAAGAATACTGTACAGAGTTATTGAGAAGTACATTTTGGTGCAGAGCGGAGTTCTTTGTCTCTATTGAACGAAATTTAGTACCCAAAAAATGATAGATATCCTTTATCTATTTACGTAATTACGTTATAACACAACAGCAGGATAACTTTTAATAGCTTTCTAAGTTTTATTGTAATGAGCTTTCTTAAATTTCAAATATCACACACTAATTTTGAGAGTATGCCATGGAGATAATGTGGAGAGAGAAGAGAAGCCATAGGAAGGCCTCCGACGGCGAGCGTCCCTCTTAGTTTATGGAGAAGACAGATGCGATGTGGTGTGAAATATCCTACTGCTTTTGTCTATCTAATCACACATGCACATTGCGCGGTGAGGAATTCATGAAAAAAGGGAGACAGAGGTTAAGTCTCACTTACACTTACTTTCTCCACATATACTATCTGTACGGAGTACGGAGTTATATTAGGCACGCGGTAAGTTTTTCGTAAGGTATGCTGTGAACCTATGACAATGTTCAACACATTCTTCGGCGGAGCGGCTCTGGTACGCACTTGTTCGGTTGTTGCATCGCTTTTCGCTAGGTTTCCTTTTTTCTTTGGAATGACGTACAACAACGACAGCAATATTAGAGTAGACAGAAGAAACGAGACCCAGACGCTTTCTCCACATTCATCGCTGTCTGCCAGTCTGTCGGGTTGCGGGGAGCAGCTCTTCGTAACCTCTGTATACTTGAGGGTGATGATGATTAGCTAAAAATGAAGCGCAAAAACTCACAACTATATAACTATCTACTATATATATATATCAACTATATAACTTTCATATTCATCCTTTGTAGTGACCACAAGACACAATACGGTAATAAATCTCGTGATTGAACGCCAAGTAGTCCGACCTCCTCCCGCCTGCAGCCCGGGCCGGCTGACTACGGATGACTACGGACGGTGCTTAGTCTTATCTCTAACTCTACGCAGCAAAGTCTTAGGTTCCGAAGTTAGAGTCTTTAGCGCTAAGTTTTTACTTGGTTCACACACTGACAAGTTAAACATCACACATATTGGAATTGAAAAAGAAAAATTCTTCGCCGGACATAATGAGGCAAGATGAAAACATTCTTTCTATAAAGATTACACTACTTTGAACCACCGTATTCGTGTGGTTTATACGTTAGTTTCTAAACTTTCTAAGTAAGCTAAGTCGTCGATATTGTAAGCTTACGATATACTAAGCTTGAGTACGGACACGCTTCGAAGTATTGACTATAAATATGAAATTTGTTTTAGCTCGTTAGTGAAGTCAGAGGTAACTGTTAGCACACTTTATAGATTTCAGTCTTAGTCTTAAAAATTAGGGCTAATAAGCTTAAATATCGAATGTATATATAATTTTATGGTTTGTATAAGCGATAGCATTATTGTTAAACCGTCCTTTTAGAGGCTCCAGACACTTATTGTGTAACGGAAATTACACAGAATGCAACGGAATTGGGCCTGCACGTCCGAAGTGGTACCTCTCGCCTACATAATACCGCCGTAAAGTGACATCCTCAGTATCGCGTTTTGTGCGGTTTGTGAGTAGCCGGTGGCCCATTGGGGGGGGGGGTCTGGTCAAGACAGTCCGACAAAGTCTGTTTGTGTTCCTAATACTTCACAGATATTGTATCATAACTTTTGTAAGTATTTCACGTCTCCGAAATCTTTGGCTAGAATGTTACAGTTGATGCAGCTTTGACTATCAGTAGCGATGAGAGATTCTTTATAATGCCTGTTGAAAAAGTTAACACGTTCGTACTATCTGCGTTTCTGCGGCTGGCGGCTCGAGTCGCGTCACTAAGCATTAATTGCATCAGGGGTCGCCCAGCCGAGGCGCGACCGGTTTGAGAACCGCTGGAGCCTCAATAGCACGCTACAAGCGATAACAGTTCTTATTACTTTTGGTATCGGAGGCAGGGCATAGCTTTACCGACGTTCTTGTACATGTTTGACATAAGATATATCTATCTAGGACTTATATTTTATTTTAAAGTCCACACGGTCTGCGACTAGATATTGTTCATTTTGAATTCCCTTGTTTCAGGTGTGGTTAGTCCGGTAATAAGGAGGAAAGCCCGCCGACAGTGATCTTGTTGATAGAGTTGTACAAGAGTCCTTCCCTACTGTGCGCCGACCTGTGTTTTCTTTTTTTTCTTTTTTTTTTACGCAGGGATAATGCTTTCATGGACCATCCAACCGACCCTGGGTGAACCGGATGGGTGTGTCAGTCTCAGCACGACAAACGTGCCACTACCGACTAAAAACCACTGCGACAGCCTTCGGCCGCTCTGACGGGGTGGCCCGGATCTTTCAGCGCCCGGACACCCCCGCGACTGGCCGGCCGCATGTGTAGACGAGACCGCGCAGGGCTCACCTCCAGGTGCCGACCTGTATTATTGAGTACTCACCAGGATACATCAGAAGGAGGACAATGTATTTGGAGCGGTATCGACGCTCGTCCGATGTATGTGTATATGTGTGTACATTTCTATGTTCCTAGCTACAGTCTGAGATGCTTGATAGGTTTTAACGTGTGTGTTGACGCTGGACTCGCCCCGACGCCGCCGCTCTCTATCACCGGCGGGCGATCTTAAACGCCCGAGACTACAGACGAGGTGTCGTCGTGATATCGGATACTTTGGTTCTCTGCATAAGACATAAGCTCACGCCCTACAAAGTCTGTATCTGCCCGATGCAACAAAATTCCAGTGTAACGCTCGCTCGCGCTAGACCCTCACATACAGTTTTTGTAGAAAGTACAAAATCGCTTCTCGCGAATAGACACCGATGGTCCGTGGGCTTTTGGTTATTAATAGACCACTTGACTCAATTGAAATTTCATTCAATTTATGTTTCCAATAGTGAATGTAAGCCGTTTATCAGGAAACACACTAATTTCAAAAAGCAAAATCCAATTTTATTAATTAAAAGCTCAAGATTAATTAAAAACAAAATATTAAAAACGTGTAAAATTTAGTTTTAACAGAAACGTCAAAATGACTATTAGCCAGGACGTGACGCCGTACTACTCCTAAGTTTAAACATCATCTCCGATGTGGCCTCGGCGTTTGATTAAACTGTATGGTTACATCATGACATTGTTCTTTTATGTTCGGTAATACAAATATAACATTCAGTTATATTTATGTACAAATTACAGACACAAGTACTTTGTTCATAAGTAATTATTAAATTATTATTATATAAATAATAAATTACAAACTCCTTCGATTGAAAAAGTAGTTATCATTTATTGCTATCTCACAGCTCAAACATCACTTATTTTAGACACTTCCTCATCACTTAAAAGCTTTTCTTTTGCTTTGGCGAAAAATAGGCTACTTTCTTGAAGGTCCCTAATTGTCCCCCTTGAAGGTCGCTTTTGGCGAAAAATAGGCTACTTTCTTGAAGGTCCCTAAATCGTATCGGTCCGGGAATATTGAAAGGGGGTAGCAGATCTCATAAAGAAGTAGCGCGTGGAAGACAACTGCGCTCAAAACGCACGATAGGGGACTTCGGAACATCGAGATGGTGTCGGTGAAATTTTGAATTTTGACGCGAAGTCTTGTAAAGAAATTCAGCTGCAGGTACTAGTCCGAACAGTTCCTCGAAACACTCCTCTTTCCCCTCCTCTACGCATGGCAAAGGTATCGAGCTGGTTGGAAAGACCTTGGCTATCGACGATTGGAGCCGCTCTACGCTGAATACGGTAAATGAGCTGACATTGCGGGGCTCCAGTCCAAAGGTGATAGCTGTGATCCAAGAATGAAAATCTATTCGGAATAAAGAAATTGCTAGGCTCTACCGGGGCGGCCCTGAACCATTTCTTCACGCCGCTGAAGAAGTCGACGTCAGCATCCGAAGCGGCAAGCTTCTCCGTGTAACTCAAACACATTGCTTTGCAATTTCGTCATTCCGGTATGATGCTATAGTATAGAATAAATTCGAAACACATTTATTCAAAGCTCCACATTCCAGATTTTCAGTCATACCGACACCGAAGAAGAAGAGCTACGCTGCATAGCGGCGGAAATGGGGCGGCACGACCCGGGAGATGCCTCTCTGTCACATGACTCCGTCGTCAATTGATAGCTGTGTTTCGTGCGGTTTGTGTGTAACCACTAACCAGTGACCCATAGCCGAACAGCAGGAACCCTGTCCTGCTTCGTTGCCGCCTGGCAACGAATATGCATGACAAAGCGGATGTCTACGGGCGTCGGGTCGCCGTCAAAGTCAGAACTTATTGAATTAAGCACGATTTGTCACAGAGACAACTCGTCCGTGGCACAAGCTGGTGTATAGCACCGCCTTTGGTTCAATGAAGTATCAACACACGTCTAGCTAGTCGGTCCACTAAGAAACCGACGCCACTTCCACAGAAGGCTTGTCCTGCACCACAGCACAGACAGATGATCCGGAAGCGCCGCCGACGAGCCCCGTGCACGCGCGGCACCCGGCAGCCTTGGTGGGACGTCTACCCCCCGGCCCCGGCTTGTCGTTTATTTCGACTTTACTGTCAAAGCTCTCGCTGGTTCCCTCATAGGTTCGATTCAACTTGTGTTTCTTCGCCTCCAACTGAAACTTATTCTCCCCTACGTGAGCTTCAAGACATTTGCCTGTGTTGCCAAAAGACCAGACTCCAGTACTCTTAGGACGGCAATAAAGCTAGTAATTATATTATTCGCCGGTGATGGTAGCTGATAGCCTGCAGCTGGCGCTGAGACGCTCGCCTCGTGCGGCCTTCGTCTATATGATCCATCGTCGTCGCCAAGTTGACTTTGATCTGGCTTCTACTGGATATTTCATATTTCTTCTTATAGTATACTAGCGATCCACCCGGCTTCGTGCGTGACGGTCCAGGGGGTTGAGTTATACACCAAAATTTTTCCTCTGGAATCTCTCTATCCACGGATGAAAACCACATGAAATTCCGTACATTACATTTTGAGAAAATTGTTACATATACGAGAAGATGGGGCAAACGAGCAGTTTTTGATGACTATAACCATATTAGTAGGCAGACGTGTTATTCTCACTTCTTTGTCATCTAATAGGTCATCGAAACCTCACGAATCGCACGAAACGCGAAAGCATAGCTATCACTTTGCAGTGGTGATGTTTATAATAGCACAGCTAGGTTGCAATACAGCATGGCGGTGGCATTCACTGTAGCATGGCACTACCTATTTCTACATCACGATTGAAAAGGTCTTACCAAATAAATCAATGAGTAACAGATGCAACAAGCGAAGAGGACCGTTCGCAAGGTTTGATTGTTTATTTGTTTGTGTGTGTTGAATAGGCTCTGAAACTACTGGACCGATTTGGAAAAAGTAGTAAACATATCATTTAGAGAACAAGTTCATAATATCATGACAATTGGTACGCAAGTCTAATCATCTGTACAGCCGGCAGACCGTGGGGCCGCAGACAGGCAATGTACAGGTCCCACTCATAACACACGGCGAGTGCAGTGCAACCAAATAACATTTAAAGTTATGTGCCAGGTTATAGGACGTATCCCATAGCGTGGTGGTATATAGCTTATGCTCCTCGGTAAATGGGTTATGCAATTTCGAAATATTTTGCGGATAATTTCCCTGAGGTTAACGCGTTATACAATTTAAACTTTCAGATTTTTTTACATCAGTATCACGGACGGTTCAACATACCAGGTGGATTGAAACGTACTCGGCATAACACATATCCATTCAATTATAAAAATCACATATACCCACATTGTTTAGATCAGTTCAGACTAGTTAATTGTGTGAGGTTCCAACATTAGTTGCGATTTTATATATTTTTTAAAGAAATCAATCGGACATAGTTTCTGCATAAGCAGGGGCTATCACCGAAAGCCATCCATGATGTGTTCAGTACTACTACTGTTATGTTCATCCGTCAAAAAGTGGATAGAAGAATTCAAGCGTGGTAGAGAGAGTGCGAAAGATGAACCTTCTTACGAACTTAAAACGTCATAGTCAACGAATTGGATTTCCACAAGGTGGGTTCCGCGACTCCTTACAAAAACAAAAAACGATGCGTTTGACTATTTCACGCGACTGTTTGGAGTTATTTGAAGCCGATGCAGATGATTTTTTGAATCGGTTTCAATGTATAAGAGGTGGGTTCATTACTGTCAGCAGAAACAAAGTTACAATCGAAACAGTGGAGACGACCTGGTTTACCACCACCTAAAAAGGGCTAAGGCGATTTGGAGCCAAATAAGATATCAGCTACAGTATTCTTGGACTCGAAGTGCCACCTTCGGTGAGGTGCCCCGGAACTATAACTAATCAGGCACCTCGAGGCCAAGTACAACATCACAGGATACTCCCCGCCAAGTTTGGGACAGTGCGGTGGGTTGAGGGTCCCACCCTCGCCCCTTGTCTCGTCCGCAGAAGCGCCTCCTCCTCCTACTCTTTCGTCCCCTCTTCTTATGAGTGGGGACAGAGAGCGGCCCCCTCGTTTCAATTAATCTGGGTACCCAAGGTGCCTGGGTTTACCCCAGGCTACTGAGCCCCACTTCCAAGACAAGGCTTGAATGAATAGTGGAGAACCTCAGCTAATACGAGTATGCATGGCACTACCTGTTTCCAAAAATATGTTTCATTCCATTTTGCATTACATTTGAAGCGTAGGTGCGCTCTGCATAAGGTCCTTGTCAAATATTTTGCATTTATCAAATATAATCGAGCGATGTGCAGACATATCGATACATCTGGACACCACTCGACGGCTTAACATCTGTCATATGTTACAGTACAATGCTATAGTATCATAGTTATGTCATGGATCATATATACTTATATTTCATTCGACTGTTGAGAGGCGTTCCGCCCGGCACTGGAGACTTGGACGCCGTCCTGCTGATGTTGTAGTTGATGAAATTTTAATAAGACTATAAAATATCATAGTACCTAAGATGTATGTACGCCGTGTGTGACATCTTTATTCAGTGTCGGGGATTAATAATCAATATGCCTTGGTGTTCGAGATCCTGTCAGCTTTAAATGTTATAAACAACTGTTTATGGACGTGTGGCTTATAGGTAGATGTGAGTAGCGATTGCGAGTGTCGGAGTGTTCAGCACGCCACGGGAGGACAGGAGACATGCAGATCTGTGCGTGTGTGCGCCTGGTGCGTCACGGGAGAGGCTCGCTGCATGCGGATGCGCCCGCGCCGCTGGGAGCGCGAGGGTGCGCGGGGCACGGGGGGCGGTCAAGGCCGCGGGCGCCGCGTGCGACGAGGCGCGGGCGCCAGTCCGCTCTGAGCCCGCGTCCAGTGACAGTGTCTGTGCAGTGTTGTGCGCCAGCAGTTACAGTTAGCCACAGGTCGACGACCGCGCTATGAGCACACGCTCATACCCCCGGACCCACACTTACCATCTGGGGCAGCTTTGACCGAGACACTTCAGGTAAGCACCGGACAAGGCACCCGATGCCTCGGACGCACCAGGATCAAGACAATTAGAATGTTGGCCTCAAGGCAAGACAGTTATATTTTTAAACCTTTCTCTCCGTGACATTGCGTCTAAATAAGTTACACTAAGTTTAAAGACACGAATTGGATGTCGTAAGCAGACTGTGACCTCACAAAAAGCGGTCGAACTTGTTTCCAGGAATCGCTAAGGGTTGTGTTCCTCACAGGGAGCGACCTGCCAACGTGTTCCTGCTGAGTACTCGTCGGATGGCATTTACATACATCAAACGGATTCAGCTCGCTGGGTGCAGTAGGTTAAGTACAGGAACGAGAAGCGACGGAAGGTTTTCACTAATTCTCGTTACATTTAGTTAGCCAAAACTTACTGTATATTAAGTGACCAAACAAAGAGTAGTATCTGACTGTAAGCTGTGTGCGTGTAATAAAACAGCTGATACACACAAGCGTGACAAACAAAACTCGTTTGGAAACATGAAAAGTTATGACGTGACAAGATAGCTACACGTTATGTGCTAAAGAGGTTTACAGCGAGGGCCTGGAGCAGGTCCATCTTTTATATTGATCGTTTGTTATAAACAGATACCTATGTACCAACTACCTACAGATAAACCTGCTAGGGTCAGCAGTTCAGAATTCACTTTTACATTCCTCTCGCACAGAGTTTTCATAAGAATTCAGGATGTCTTCCTTGACGAGTCCTCTGTTGATATGGTCCTTTCAGATGAATACCTATACGTCATTACTATTAGATGCGGTTCGATAGTGTTATAAAGAGAACTTTCATCCTTTCCGTCGTAAATCAGAATTAATAATGTTGCTCACAATATTTCCGAAGTGGATATGTATTTTTCATACTGATAATAAATACTTCTTATTATGGAAACATCAATTACTAACTCGCTGTAACGACTGAACAGAAGAGGCCTACATAGAGAGAGAATAGTTTCCTTATGTCAATAGCATCTACTGAGTAGTGGCTGTGAGACACGAACTAGATCCCGTTAGGTCGGCGCCAACTTAATTTTGTTTGCAATTCTCGGGTATGTTGGTGCTATGATCTCAATGTTATACTAAGTTGCTGACGCACTTGACAACATCAAGCACAGCTCCGATACTCGACTACGTGTCAGCACAACCTCTGGGTGTGTTGATGTTTATAGGCGCAGTGAAACCGAATGATTCAGTCTGCCCGTTTACCCCTCCTACGACTGCAATGAGTATAACAATCTGAATACAACACTTTCCGATTTTAATATATATTAGCTATGTAGCTAGCACGGGCCTATACATTAGGGCACAAAGCCACAAAAGCAAGCCACGAAGTTCGACACTATCTGAGCCACCAGTCACCAGTAGCCGCCGAGTGGTAGTTAGGTATGCACCACAAGGTGGGTGCTATATGTGTGTGCACCACAGGGTGGGCGCCATATGTGTGTGTGCACCACAGATTACGTGCTATATAGGTGTGCACCACAGATTACGTGCTATATAGGTGTGCACCACAGATTACGTGCTATATAGGTGTGCACCACAGATTACGTGCTATATAGGTGTGCACAACAGATTACGTGCTATATACGTGTGCACCATAGATTATCAGACAGTGCTATATAGGAGCCTTTCGGCCTCTGGGCACTGTTAAGTTTTAATCCTTCTTTCACCATCTGAGCTAGTAACGGAGTATGATATTTTGTTGTATTGGAATATATACTTTAAGCCTGACTCTCGTTGATAGATACATCCAACCACGCCAACCACATACTGACAGAAGGATACTGCCCAGACAACCAGTGTATGCTAAAAAAAATCGTTCTTGGAATTTGGTTTATATAACGGAATTTTACAGAACATTAATCATTTTATGTGTCATGTGATTCTGTGGATAAATAGTTCTGTAACCAACATATTTCTCTATAAAATTACGAATTCTGATTAACAAAAAGAGTATGAATTTATCCTAAGGGGACTGTTCCCGCTCTTATCTGGTTTTTTCCAGAGAGTATGACCCACCCCTCGCTTCTATCTGGTCTGCTCCAGAGAGTACGACTCGCCCCTCGGTCCTGTCGTGTCTGTCCCTTAGGGTTCTAGCGCACCTTTCACTTCAGAATTATGTTCTTTCTTAAAAAGTATAACCCCAATCGCGTGTCGGAGCAGTCACGCACACGATGTTTTTTACCTTCTGGCAACCCTGAACACAGAGGCGTGTTTGGTGAAACACAGCGCGGCGCTCGGCCCACTTACCCGTCACCAGCTGCCGAGAGATTTGTTTGCGAGTGATGTTACACATTGAGTTATCTGGTATAAACCTGTGACGCTGGCGTTAGCTTTGTGAGAGTTGCGCGCGTTACAAACGCGATAGCATTTTCCTACGACTGAACTTGTGAACAGAAGAGGATGAAACTTATAATATAGACTAGCCGTCCGTCCTTAGCTTCGCACGGATATTCGACAAATTATACCATAAAATAATTGATTTACAAACGTACAAAATAAGTAAATTTTAATTCTAGCCTCGGTAAACATTACACGTTACTATGACAACAAATTCAATTTATCCGTCTGTTGAGACAGCTCGTTATTAATAATTTCGGTAGCTATAACATGATTAATTTTATATTTCTTTCACACATTTGGTTACATTATTGAAATCTTCGTAATGATCTCTAACGTCTTAGGAAATTCTACATTATAGCATATGTTCATCAGAGACAATGTTTCTAGTGGTAATTTTTTTTTCAAATCAGTCCTGTAGTTTCGGAGCCTATACAATTTTCAAACAAACAATGAAATGTTTCGTCTGTATAATATTAGTATAGATGACAATCTGAAGTTACGTAGAAAGTCAAAATAAAAAGATGTCTCTCGATAAGACCGCAGAGCACAGCACGCAGCGCTGCGCTGGTGCGTCCAGCTGCCAGCACCAGCTACTGCTGCAGCAGCGGGCCCGGCTGCGACTGCCCTGTGTCGACATCTACATTGCTTATATTGGATTTGCTTTAAAGTTTGAATATGACAAAGCAGTATGAGCTGTCTACAAACTGGTGTGTGCAGAGTGTGCAGCGGTGGTGTATAAGACCTGCGATCATGTGGCCGAGAACCTGACGGCCGTGTGACGAGACATCAATTAAATGATCGAGTCATCCCGCGGCGCCGCGTCGGGCTCGGGAGTTCGCGCTGAGCACATCAACACATTCCGGGCCGCCAGCTAATCGCTGCCAGCGTTCTGGTTAACGTAATTGATGGGTTTCGTACCGTTTCATATGTGTTTGCGCGCTCCATCGTATTGGCTTGGGAGCTGGAAAACAATTTAACTAAGTTGTGCT
>JAFELO010000534.1:46806-68077 GCA_017140195.1 Eumaeus atala | reverse complement strand
CTAACGCCAGAAGAAAAAGCAATAAAAAATAGAACAACGTTTGTCGAAACAGGAACTTGTCAATAATTTCTGCAGCTGTATAAGAATTTACTTTGATATTTTCCACACGCTGTTACATGATCGAAGTTCTCACAGTGATCTAGAATGATTTAGAAAATGTAATATCCCATGTGCCTGATGCCGGAGCAGGCCGCGGGCGCGCCGCCGAGCAGGGGCTGGGGACGACAGCTGTGCGGATGCACAATTTGTCTACGACGTAACGAACAGCCGAAACCGCTCGGTGGCCGCCGACGCCGCGACATCTGCACGTGTTAGGTACTTGGTTTAAATACTGTAATAAGTTATCGTTATATACTTTAAGTATTCCTAAAATTACATGAAGCCTTAACATACAACAAATGAACCAAACCTACTGAGCCGTGTGACGACCGATGAAGCAGATACGAGAACATACGCGTATACATGATACATATTTGTTAAGAGCAGTATTTTCAGACAACAATAAATTAACATTATATCAGAGGAACACAGCTGAGAGATCATTTAGTAGCCGGCGGCCCATTGGGAGAAGGAGGAAAGGAGGGCAACGTATCGGCATAGTAATTAAGTGGATGTTCATGGGCGTCGGTAGTCGTTAAAAGGCACCGATTGATCGTATGCCCCCCTATACTATATAAAAATCAAATTTAGCGTTGGTTCCGAACTCTATGATTGCGAAAAAGAAATATCGAAAAAAAACTTACCACTGCTCAATATTACAATATTTGCTCAAACTAAGTTGTAATTGCTACAAATAAACAAAGTTACAGTACGACGGGAATACAGCCATATAAATGTACATAGTAAATACATTATTTACATATTAAATAATGTTTCCTTAACCCTGTGCACTACGCGGAGCTCCGCACTGCTCAGCGGTCGCGCCGCGTGTGTTCGTATTTTTTTTTGCTTTATCGTTGCGCCTGCTGGCGGCGTTGCTGCTGACTTCGCCGTAGCAGCTCATCGGACTAGCGAAGACTTTTGTGTCTTCTGGTTTAAGGAGACGAAAGGGGGACAGTCCCTCCCCTCTTTTCCCGTAGATGATTTTGGATTTTAAAACGATAAATATTTTGGGGCCAAAGGGGGAAACGGTCCCCCTCCCACACTAGTGTAGCGGTGTGCGTACTGCACCGTTAATGATACGGACACTTGAATAAGGATAATTGAGCTCGTAGCTTTGGCTTATCTAAGACGCCCGGCCTCCTCCCCCCTCTGATGGGGGACTTGATCGCTGTCGATGCGGTAATGCATCTCGGCCACGGTGTAACTTATTGTTAGAGTTGTCTAAAACTGATCTCTGGCAGCGTTTGACAACACGTGACACGGAGCTGTCGGCAGGCGGCGGCGTGCGATTTAGAGGTACTCCCTGGGTCGCGACGGCTCAATTCGGCTACAATGCAGCACGGCACCTGTACACACAGGAACCGACCGAATACGGCGACTGGAAATCACCTAAATTCTGAATAAATAAATATAACAAACATATTTCACAAAAAATGACAAAAAAATGTATACACTTTAGGTTTATAAAAAAACTTTATATGTAACTTGTTTTCCTTATTACATACAGATTTCAATGACAATATACTACAGACGTAGATGTCGTCATTTTAGTGTGAATAAGAGCAGAGTCGACTGTGCGCTGCGCTCTCCTGTCAGTCCCGCTGTTGCGCTCCAAATGAAATATAGCCTTTACTTGTAGTTGCGTAAAGTAACAAATGTGTGCAATATGCAATATACCATCAACATCGTCAGCTGCAGTAGTATCGCCGCGCGGAAAACAATCACTGAATAAAAAACACGACACATTTATATCATACCCATAAATACGGCCTTCCATCATTTGCCTATTAAATTAAATTAAATTAAATTTAAAGTTACACAAATTATAAAATAAAAAATTCAAATTTATATTAAATTAATTAATCTGTGGCTTCAGGGCTATTTGCTTAAGACGAATCAGAGGCCGGCAGGCGACAGGCAGCTGGTAATCTGACCGCTCCCTGCACTTCATGGCTACGTGCAGCTCGGCTCAGGACTCAAATCCGCAGGGCGCAATGCTGTGGTTGACTATCCGCAGGGCGCAATGCAGGAGGCAGCCGTGAATTGATAATGAGTTCAGCATCAAAGCATAATGGAAGTTCAGGCGACTTGTCTCCATCAGCTGCCAGTTCGTGCACATGCGGCGCAGGTGTGGGAACCGCTCGGCGGACTCTTCCCTGCACTGCGCGTGCGACCTCTGCCCTCGACCTCTGACCCGTCGCCCTGTACGAGCGTGGTGTCCACGGACACTGAACCTGCCGAATTAAAAACTGTAATATAATATGTCGCAGCGTGAGACAAGACAATACAATTCAAAAACCACTTGCTTTTACAATTATCAATAACACATGGCGTTCAAGATGTCAATATCCAATCTGTCATGTTGTCGCAAACGTCAGTTGCCAGTCGGTCAGTTGTCAGTCAGTGGACGGCTCAGAACAACGAGCTCTTTAGTTATGGCTCTGCGGACGGCGGGCAGTCGAACGTGACACTTTTACAGAACTTCTTTGACGGATATCGTAAATCAATCAAGTTTTAAATTGTGTCAGGACTAATTACTTAGTAAAAGTGATCTATCCTCGCGAAGTATTGTGAAACCATTAAACGGGTGTCCGGATTACAATTCGCGGCTATGGTCGGTATACTTAGTGAGCATCTGCCGCTGCGTCCCCTCCAAGTTCCGTCTGAATTCCGTTACTCCAGCAACGATAAACAAATGTAATATACATAGTATTTGTTAATAGTTAACATAACAAAATGCAGACGCATTCGTCGCAAAAGCAATGCAAAAAAGTAATAATTGTGGCAATAACTTAAAATAGTAATCATATTACTATTTTATATACACTACCTGTACAGGAATATCATCTCCGCAGCTGGTACAAGTCCTTAAAGTACAAATATATTGTATTGAAGTCCTTGTGTAGTGTTATGCCACTGCTGCGGTCAATAACAACTTATTTTTACATTTCGCCCACCTCTGGGCTACACCTCGGTGGGGACTGTAGTTTATTAAGTAGGACGAGCAGAATTTGACTGACACGGCCGGGAAAATACCTCTCGAACACGCGATGGGTACCGGATGGGTACGCGGAGAGGGAGGAGGGCTTTTGCCTGCGCAACAACCACAGTATGGGCCAATGCCCACGCAAAAAGGGGTCGACTGCTTATTTGTCCATGGGAGGAGAAATAATTGCAAAACAAAAAAGTCCAAAACGGTTTATATCTCATAAAAGTATAGGAGTAGATAACATGCAGTTACAACACATAACACAGCATTGTTGATGCGCCGCGCCCGTGGTGCTGTTCCGGTCACCACTCCACGTTTCAGGAGCGCGGCTGAAGTCGTCCTGGGCGAGAGACCCTCTAGGGAGCAGTTTTTCCTGTTTCCGAAACTTGTACCAGATATTGTAAAATCCTGAAACCCGGCACGTCACCATCTGTGGCTGAACGTACCGATCACTAGATATCGAGGGGTGCAGCTCCCTTTCTCTCTGTTATGTTTATGTGTGTGTGTGTGTGTGACAGCGACGAAAAAACATCCTGTTTCTCCTGAACAACTGGTATCATTGGGCCTGTCCCCGTCGAGCCATGCGCTTGCTGTTCTCTGAGAAGTTAATACTTTACTGAACAGACTGACTTGATGTCGGCGAGGGAAGTCGCGGGGACATGCGAACCTCGCCTCGTGCCTGTACATACATCCCAAACGCACACGACATTTAGAAGACACAAATAAATTATTTTTGGAATTAACTAGAGGTTTGTGCTTAACCAGTAGGAGCTGCGGTATGAAAGGAAATATGAGGAGTACAATCGCGTGAAACACTGCACGCTCAGTGTAACGCTTGACGCTTTATCGTACTTATGTCGCTAACGTGTCTGCGCAGATACTTTTCACTTACGAGTCTCGGTGGTCAGCGCCAAGCGCCGGAGCTGGCGCACGACTTTTTCTATTTTACCGAGATCAGGCAACATGATTTGAGCCTCCAGCTGCGCGGTGCGAGGCTTTGCGGCGTGCGTTGATTCGCCTCGTGTGATTCGAGGTGACTTCATAAACATTCGTAATTGCAAGAATTTGGAAACCTGTCGTGACAGTCAAATGTCAGTCGAGGCTCGCGCTGTGCGTCCGCGGTGAAGGCCTCGGCACAGCCGAGCGCACCGCGCGCGATGACACCGTGGACTGATTAGCTGCGCCCGGCGGCTGATAGCGGGCGGAGTCCGGCAACCGGCGGCCGGCGGCCGGCTAGTGTCCGAGCGACGTTGCGCCGCGGCGGACGAGACTCGCAATCGCGCAGAAACTGACTTTCCCGGAGACTCGCCGGCGCGAGACTCGTTCGTGCTGAGTACACTGAGCTATGGAGGCGGACCCCTTACCCGTGAGTAACGTGCCTGTGTATTGTCTGTGACACCCCATCTCATACATCACATAAGAAGCCGCACTGCAGGCATAAAATATAAATAACGTCTGTTCCAATATATGTTTGTAGAGTTAATATTTGTCTGTTCTCGTACAAAACACATTTAGTCGCGCTTGTTTTTACGAGGCGTATGATATATTTATATATAGAAGGTTGTTTAATGAACACCAGTCGCATACGATTACTTCCGCATCCTCATCTCAGTAGGTAATTATCTTTGTTAATGCGTACATCTTATATGTTATGTAAACGAAGCAAAAACGTACGGGTTGTATGAAATATAAGTCTGTGGTCGATCCAGCCGAGGCCGGCTACCGGTAGCCTGGCCTGGATATATTTACTGTTGTTTGTATACATGTGTACGTGTGTTTGTGGTCGATCCAGCCGAGGCCGGCTACCGGTAGCCTGGCCTGGATATATTTACTGTTGTTTGTATACATGTGTACGTGTGTTTGCGCATAAAAGTGCACTCTTTGATATTTCTCGGAGAACGGTAAGAACATAAGGCTCGACCTCGTGTGTTGCAAAGGTAGGAGTCGTATACGTTGTACCGTCGCAGCACTGTCCACCCTGCACCTCAGCATATCATACCGTCGCAGCACTGTCCACCCTGCACCTCAGCATATCATACCCTCGCAGCACTCCCCACCCTGCACCTCAGCATATCATACCGTCGCAGCACTGTCCACCCTGCACCTCAGCATATCATACCGTCGCAGTACTGTCCACCCTGCACCTCAGCATATCATACCACCCTGCACCTCAGCATATCATACCGTCGCAGCACTGTCCACCCTGCACCTCAGCATATCAAATGTGAATCTCCGCACCCTGGTGACACCTCGCGTGCTCCGGGGATACCTCGTGCACACCCGGCTTTACCTCGTGCACCTCGGGGCTTCCTCGCGAGCTCCGGGGATATCTCGCGCGCCTCGGGGTTACCTTACTCACCCCCGTAAGGTGCGTTTGCCACTAAATACATACATAAAACTCTATAATATTTATTAATGGGAAGAAATGAGAATTGAATTTTTGTTTCTTATTCTTGTACCCAAAAACTCACTACAGATTTGGTTGAAATTGAGCACAGATACGGATTACAGCCTGAAAAAATATAAAAATATAATCGCGATGAAATGGTTCCCTTGGGATAGACTGTATGCTAGTGATAACTCAGTGAAAAATAAAAATGAATTAAATCTACCTCCGAACCAGTGTTCGAGGAAAACATTTGGGCGATGCCTACTGTAGTGATGAAACATCACGCAGATGCGGGCGCCGGCGGGAGGCCGACGGCGTCAGGCGCTGGCGCAGGCGACGAGAAGCGACGACAGCGTGCTCGCGCCGACTGGCGGCGCATCTTGAGCTCGCGGCATATGCATGTCTGGTCCGGACGGTGCGATGCCGCGATGAATACATTTTTACATCTTTTCTATAGCTGATATGAAGACAAAAAAACTTCGGTCAACAACCACTAGGTACAATATTCACACCAAAAAGACATCGTTGCCAAATGTCTTCTACGTTCTGGTCGACGAGGTTGATCAAATCCCGGCAATTGTAACACCCAACAAAACAAAACACAAACAGATGCCACAGCCGCGGCGCAGGCGCACTACGCGCTGTGAGTTTCACCCGCGTACCTCCGGTACCGTTCACTGTCCTTAGGAGTGGAATATCCCTAACTAATTATGGAAATTCCGAAATTCCGTCTTTAATCGTTGTCTATTTAATAAAACAACCCTGCTCTCATTTCATGGCTCTTACAATGAAAGTTTACGCTCAGTGATGATGAATCAGTTAGTCGCGACATGTTATAAGTTAAAGATACAAAACATAAACATTTTCTCTTTACAATATTAGTGTCGGTAGATATTTTCTGTTTATTATCACTCGTTGTTACGATTCTTTCTGTGATATCATTCTCCGCTCATTACCTATCGAAAACGTAGAGATAGCGTCATACACTATCAGATAACGCGCTAATTGATTTAGTAACGCTAGACAACACAAGCTCGCGGTGACGGCCGCCGGCGCAGCGGCGCCTGCGCACTGCAGCCGAACGCGGCCCTCGCGCCGTGTACGTGATCGACAGGTTTAACGTTGGTCTGCGAACAGCCGAGGCAGGCATCTGTTATCTGTTAACTCCTTAAGAGCGAACATGATTCCGAAGTGAAAGTGTCCGCAGTCTACGGTCTACCTGCAGGCTGCGGGCTGCGGGCTGGGGGCTACGCGTTTGGAGCGTGTGTGTAGGGTAGCGCATACTTGGCCGATAGTCTAACGACTTCCTCCGCTGAGGCCGAGGAGAAACTTCCACTACAGTTCCTGTAGGTCGTGAGAAACATATTATGCACTAGTTGCGCTTCGCGGAGTCATCCGCCAAAATTTCAAAACCAATTTTAGTTATTCTTTAAAGGCGAATTTTATAAAATATCTTACGTAACTGATGTCAAGGCAATATAGCTATTCGCATACCAAAGCTTCATGGGTCTAAAAAATATTCAAAGTAATGGACGGCCAGCCCAACAAATATTTTTGTTTTACAATGAATCATTTATATAATCTTGAGTCTTGTTAAGTTATTTTACAATATGTTTTCAAACCGTCCGGCATGTACTGGTGTACTCAATGTCCTAACATTCATATCTATTTTTTGTCGTAATTTTGTCGTAATGTTGTCATGCGACGGCAGCGTCTTGGTTATACAGCTTGTTGTGTATACGTTTTTGTAATATAAAGGTCATTACAGTGGCACTTTTGTCATATAATTACGTTTTATACATTCGCCAAGCGAACACATGTTCAAGCCGGATAAGTGTCCGGGGGCAGCCTGTATACGCCCGCAGACACAACGTGTCACAAACATGACAATCCGGAATCTATTTAATTAGTGTGAGGATACAAAATGTTTATAATATCATCACATGCACTACTTCAGCGTTTTGAAATTAATGAACGCACAGTTCGTGTTTCTTTAAGTTGCTATATAAGTGTTGGCGTGCACGTGACGTGTCGTCAGACCGCAGAGGTGTACGTGACTGCTGCGACCACTGTGCGCCTGTTACACGGAACTCTCGGCGCCCCAAGTTCCATAAAACGGGCCCAAATGTCTTTAGGTAAACGTTCTTATGACGTTAATCCGACTGTACGAAACACTTACTCAATCCCTGAAGTGTTTCCTGAAACTACACGATTTGTTCGCGGGGGCTAGAGGGCGCGCATTCCGCTCGAACGAGGCTCTTGAGGGCTGACCTGAGCCGCTCCTCGCGCGAGACCTCCGGTTGCTGATAAGCATTATTCTCGACTTGTCGAAGAATCCACGTAATTATGATTTTAACAGTATGCACATATGATTGTTCGTCAGGAACTCCCAAGAGTGACAGTGCGACACTCCGACAGTCCGAAACTCTGACACTCGAGCCAATTGCAGCGCATCGCAATTAGGAAATCGAATGCTCAGAACTTAAACAATAACTGTACACGCGGAGGAATTTTAATTTTGAGAAAAATACTGTGAAGGTTCCAGTGACGATTATTGTTAAATATGAACATTGAGCCCCGCACCCCATCAGAACACTCGCGCGAGATCTGTCAGCTCGTACTGAGCCCGTGCTCCACCATAGCCCTGCGACAGTCTCACCGTGACCGCCGGAGGCGCCACTAATGTCACAAACGTTTAAGACGTTAAACATAACAAGATAGAATCCGTTTAAGTGGTTTCTTTGTGATTCCCAGTGACAGCCGTTGCGACAGAAACGAAGGAAACAGGAGATAGGCCACGGGAGAAAGGGTTTCAGTGTTCAAAGTTTCAAATATCCGCATCAGTTTGAATTCGATACCGACCTTCATCCTACCTCCTCCTCACAAGTGTACTTCACGCGCTCGCGTAGCGCTACCTACACGGCACCAGTGATAAAGAATAATTATTTTAATAAATAATGGTTCAATTTTGTTATTTTAAATTAGGATAGTAAAATAATCACATATATCAAAAAGAAAAGAGTCAATTTCAAGACGTGGAAATGGATAATCCTGTGACGTTCGCGCTGTTGACTCGTCAAATGACAAGTTAACAGTTACAGACTTCAGATGCTATTGAAACTTAACACAGCATTTAAGTCATACGTAGAGCTGGGTATAAATTTGCTAGTTGTCACTTCAGTGGGAACCTGTGCAGGCGGCACTTAAGGTATAAAAATCAAATCAAGGTGCGCACATGCTCCTTCCACCATAACCCGACACAATTACGAACTGTATAATCCTCGCAATATCTAGAGAGCGAATCACTGAAACTTTCATATTTGAAAGGGTTTATTTAGATTTGTACAGTGTACGTACTACGTCGTTGAAACATGATGTTTACTTATATACACTTTAATGTAACACGCATACACTTAAATAGAACCAAGGATAATTATAATTAAATGTGATATTAATATTTATATCGAAGATGAACAACTTGGCGAAAAGATGTTGGGGAGAGAAACTTCCAGAATATCCCTTGTCACCTGTTGATATATACGTAGGTACCAAACCACATAACTAAACACAATGTAAAGGCACTAACAAGCACGGTACGACTTGACAAAGGAGTAACAGTTAAACAAAGATTGAGTATTATGGTCAGGTTGCCCGTAACTAACTCGGCTGCACAGCCGACACAGTGGGCCGCTGCGCTCGCCCATTGTCCGCGAGTAACTTGCGCATTGTGTGTGTAGTGTCCAGCGCCATATGCCAATATGTCTCGGTCAATTATATTTTTTTGGCGACACAGGATGGGCGGGTGAATAAAATCACTTATAAAAATATTTTACGTGTCATTTAAAAATAGAACCGTATACCTACTGGCGAAGAAGATTTCGTCAAGACCAATAGCAGCAAAAATAATCAATTCAGTAGTGTTCTACCACCGCCGACTTACTCTATAAACGTTAAGACCTCATACTCTTTATTATAGCTAAGTCGCCATACTCTTTATAAACGAGAAGCTGCCATACACTTTTTAAACGCTAAGTCGACACATTCTTTATAAACATTGAGTTGCGATATTCTTTATAAATGCTAACATACTGCTAAGACGCCATACTCTTTACAAACGATAATTCTCCATACTCTGTATAAACAACAAGTCGATATACACTTTATAAACGACAAGTCGACATACTCTTTATAAACGACAAGTCAATATACTATTTATAAACGACAAGTCGACATAACCTTTATAAGTAGACATTCATTCTCAGAAAGACAGAATCTTTGTAAATTACAGGTCCACATACTCTCTATAAACGACAAGTCAACATACTATTTATAAGCGACAAGTCGACATAGTCTTTACAAACTATAGTCGACATAACCTCTATAAAATATACTAAATAATTAAATATGAAGTGTCATCTTTCAAAATACATAATTATATGATCTCTTATAAATAAAAAAAGAAAGCTGATCTTGAAAGTGCACGGAATGGTCCCTACTGATGTTGCAGATCTTTATGTGGAGGTCGAAAGGACAGAGGTATCTAATTCCGGCTTTGACTCATGTCATGTTAAAAGAAAAAATAAGTAAAATGTCAAACGTTTAGCTACATTTAATACCAACGATTGAATTCAATTAAATAGCGACACGAATGACAAGTGCTAGGTAAGAAACAAACAAACATGTCTGATCTTTAAGTGACCAGTTCCTGTGACACTAGAGTGTCGGTCTACATCTGTGTGCAGACGGCACGAGCAATCCTGACCGACTGCGCCGCGGTGCCGTTGCGGCAGGCCTCGTGATATAATCATCACGTAGTACCTACGAGTAGCTAGCAGTAGCAGATGTATATAATGACATGTCCCGACTCCTGACTCACTGACCGACTGACCGGCCGACCAACTGACCGGCTGACCTATCACCGCACACAGCGCAGCCCATATTACTGGACCACTCCACAAATGCAATGGTGAGATATCCGCTCAGAAAGCTCATAGACATTCATTCACAAAAATGTTTTTAATTTAAATTGTCTTGACAAGAACTTTAGATTTATATGACCAAGCTGCAATGATGGAAGGTGGTCATGGCAGCTCTGTGTTCAAGTATCAGAAACCCGTCGTATGTGAGTTCGTTCCAGTGGGTCTGACAAAGACGTTATATATATAATATGTCCTGTGTCCACGTGAGACAAAGTTCGAGATATGCTGCCACACGATACAAGTAACGATTTGCACGACGGCCACTGCAGCGGAGCCGAACGACTCGTGCATGCAGGCTGTTCCGCGCAGTTCCGCAGGCGCTGCTCGATACTCAGTGTTGTCTCACGACGGAGCTCTCATGTCAGAACATTTTTGGTTTTAAATTAAGGAATTTTGTAATGTGATATGGGAGCTGTGTGTGAATGTACACAAAGTAAACAACAAGTTATTTGTTATTTACTGCATGTGCATTCACACACTTCACTGACCGACGTCCTACGACTCACAGCAGTCATGTAACAGCTGATATGTCAGCAGTCGGCTGCAACTTGCACACACACACACACAAACACACACACACACACACACACACACACACACACACACACATACACTTCGCTCGCAGTTATCCGGATGTGGGCGGGGCTCACTTGCGGCCGCTGCGCCTTCACGGCCACGTTGTCAGTGTTTGCGCGTATAGGTCGCGCGATCAGTTTAGAGAGCATATGACGCGCCTGGACAGGTACACATTACGCGCCCCAACTCTGTCTGCAAACGCGCCTGGACAGTCGTGCTTAAGGAAGCACACAATTGTTATTGCGTTGCCCTTTGTTGTTCTTGCCCTTCTTTGTAAGAACGCAACTTCTCAAAATCATAGGTCCATTTTTGTCCCACTCCCATCTTTCGAGATATCTTTTGTGAATTGGGCTGACACGACCAGGTACCTCTCACTCGCATGATACCGCAAACCGACAGCATTGTAGTCTTTCGTGCGGTGTGTGTTTCCGATGGGCCATTGAAACGGAGGAGGAAATGAGGTCATACGGGAGGGACTACGGGCTTCGGTAGTCATCAAAGCCTCTTTATTAGACTGCACGTTCATCCCCTACTACTATAAAAAAGGAAGGTCTGGAATTGAATCAATTTATTTCGCCCGAGTTTCGGATATTTATTATTTCTTCATGAGGATCGCGCCGCTTGCCACATGTCACGACCGTGTCAAGAGATACGTTCTTTCTTCTGAGTACGAAATCCTCGTTACAATATTTTTTCTAAGAAACATAAAAAAACGCAGTCTAAGCTCATTCAGCGGGTCATACGAATGCCCATAAACAAGTTCTCGTCGCGACTCCACAAAACGCGCATTACACGCCGGCGCATTCAGAGTCACGCATTACCTGGCGATACATTCAGAGTCATGCATTAGTTACACGGCCACACATTCAGAGTCACGCATTAGATGGCGACACATTCAGAGTCACGCATTAGTTACAGGGCGGCACATTCAGACTCACGCATTACACGGCGACACATTCCGAGTCACGCATTGCACGGCGACACATTCCGAGTCACGCATTATTTACATGGCGACAAATTCAGAGTCACGCATTACACAGCGACATATTCCGAGTCACGCATTACACAGCGACACATTCCGAGTCACGCATTACACGGCGACCCATTCAGAGTCACACATTACACGGCGGCACACTCCGAGTCACGCATTACACGCCGGCGCATTCAGAGTCACGCATTACCTGGCGATACATTCAGAGTCATGCATTAGTTACACGGCCACACATTCAGAGTCACGCATTAGATGGCGACACATTCAGAGTCACGCATTAGTTACAGGGCGGCACATTCAGACTCACGCATTACACGGCGACACATTCCGAATCACGCATTACACGGCGACCCATTCAGAGTCACACATTACCCGGCGGCACACCCCGAGTCACGCATTGCACGGCGACACATTCCGAGTCACGTATTATTTACATGGCGACAAATTCAGAGTCACGCACTACAAAGCGACATATTCCGAGTCACGCATTACACGGCGACACATTTCGAATCACGCATTACACGGCGACACATTCCGAGTCACGCATTACACGGCGACACATTCAGAGCCACGCATTAAACGGCGTCACATTCCGAGCCGCGTGTAAGAGGTGTGCGACAGCTACGATGTATGGGAAGCTGCAGCGGCCGCACACACGCCGGAGCACTTGAAATGTGTCCACAAATCGTGGCTGGTGACTCAGAGCCTGCACTGGGCACACGAGACGCGCGGAGCGGCCGGCCGACGCGACATCTAGTGGCTATCTACTACGCCTCATCTCTATACGCGCACGCCGAAAGCGGAACATAAAATGTTTTGTAATTAAGACTTACTACTCACGCACTCGGAAACGCATGCTGTTTCTCTCTTGCCGAAAGGTGAGAGAGCGATAGTGCCGTCCCGCTTGCGCCCCAGTCCTCTCGTCATTGTTCAGAACGCGATCTGGAAAAGTTGTTATTCCGTGCCGTGTTCGGAACTCGGGCGAAGTCCAATTCACTTTTTATGTACATATATGTATGTTAGTGTATTAAGTGCGTACGTGAAATCGCCAGACCACAACAGCCCCGAAGCCGCACCGCGCGACATACTCCCCGACTATGTGAAGAAAGGTCCGGGGAGTGGACAGTGAGTCCGACGGAGGACCGAACCAACATCGGAACCGCCCCTACCTAAGATGCCGAAAAAAAAGGTGGAACGCACGGTGGTCAGGAGGCCCCTATTCCCCTCGGAAGATGAACAGAAGGACTTCTTGGCGGAGCTGGAGGAGTTACGCCCGCAGAAGCGCGCGACGTCCTCGCCCGTTGAAGGCCCTTCGAAGGTGGTTGCAGTAGCGGAATCATCGCGCACGACCGCCACCTCACCTCCACCACCAAGACGTAGATCGCCACTCACGTCACCGCCTACGTCCCCTCGAACAACACGCGAGTCGGAAATGGCACCGTCTCCGCTGCGACTGCTGCGTCTGCCGGGGACGTCGAGCCCGCCTTCTCCAACGGTCGACGCGATACCGCAGCTTTGCCGCCGATCTGGAGAGCTCCAAGGTACGTCCAGTGCAGTGTGCCCAGTGTGTGTGGGCTCGACTGGCATAGTCGTTCACATGGCGGGGGAGGAGATCAGGATCTACGCGGCGTACAGATATCCCGGAAACAGCTTCGACCTAGGTGATGTCCACAACGTGCTAGGGACCCCGGACGTTCTGGACATCGCCCTACACCAGAACCTCAAGGCCACGGTCAACATCGCGGTCCTGTACGACTTCGACACTCAACACATACCCATCCTCGTCACATTTGATCCGTCCTTTCTTCCAATCTTCTTGAATCGTCCTGCCTTCCAAGAATGACGCCATTAGTCTCAAAAGAGCCAGTGAGACGCCGGCATCCACCAACTTGTTCAGGGGTCCCGGGTGCCACACCCTGTCGAAGTCCATATCGAGACAGACCGCGACAGAGTGTCTCCCCTTTTTCATCTCCACAGACAAGTGGTGGATCACCCGCGTCAGTTGCAACGTGGTTGAGTGGCCGCTCCGGAAGCCGAACTGTTCATCCCTTATGGGAACGTACAGCTTCAGCCTCCGAAGCAGAAGCCTCTCAAACAACTTGGCGATGTGTGACAGCAGCGCTATCGGCCGGTGGCTTCTGAGCAGGCTTCGGGGCTTTCCCGACTTCGGCAGAACGATGACCCTCCCCTCTTTCCATGTCTCCAGAAAGTGGGTGTGAGAGCCACGGCTGCTCATTGCATTATTACCAGCGCAGTGGGGGGAGGGGAGATGTCATCGGGGCCTAGAGCTTTGCGCCTAGAGAGGTGAAGTGCGACTTTCCGCAGCTCAGAGGGGAGATGAAATCCGTCCCGCTGAGCGGCGGAGTCGGGCTCTGCAGGAGCTCTCGAATTCGGCACTCCACCTCGTGGCTCGTGATGCTCTGCGGACGACGGCGCCGCTGGGTGTGGTGAAAACTGAGTGTAAGTGAGATGCGAGCATCTTGGCGCGTGCCTGCGCTCCGTAATGTTTCGCGCCTGTGGTGTCTAGAAGTGGAATGATCGCTACCGCTCGTTGACACCTCGTCCCTCCTATACGCGACGTAATTCGGTAGCCGGAGGCTCTGCGTCGGCTGCAGCCAAGTCTCGCCCTGCAGAATGACATGTAAGTCGTACTGCGGAGCGAGCAGCCGAAGACTGTGCCTTTGCCTCCTATACCTCCTGGGTTTCAGTAAGCAACCCTGACCTCGTCACGATCCATCACTGTGTCCCCGTTGGTTGGCCCCGCGCGTGCATGATTTGTGCCCAGATGTCTCTGAGCACTCTGGACAGCTCGTCCTTTACGACCGCCTTCAGCTGCTCTCTGACGATCTCTCGGATTAGCTCCCCGAGACCCTGGGTGGCTCGTCGCGTTGGCGCCCCTCCCCTTCGAAGCGCCCCGTTCCCCGCGCAGGTGGGGGGACTGATGTCCATGGTGTTGGAGTCGATGTATGTGATATGGGGTGTGTTGATGAGCGTGTGTATTCCGGGTACCTGGCCTGTGTGGGTACTAGCCGCACTGCGGTCGCGGCAGTCTCCTGTTGCGGAGGGTGGACTTTGGACGGCCACAGCTTTGGGCTTCCTCTTTCGAGTGCGCCTCCTATTGGGCTTGGCCGTCAAAACCCGCCTGGGTTTGGGGTCGCTCGAGCTGCGCCTGGTACGGCACCCGGCTCTCCGTGGTCTGAAGGCGGGGAGTAACAGTGCCATTGCACCGCCGGGTTCTCCTTCGTCAGTGCTGTCAGGAGCCGGAGGAACTCCTCCAGCGACTGTGTCAGAAACCGAATTCCCTTCCCAAAGGGGCAGGCGTTGGGCGCGTGTCCCAGCGGGTCGCATAGTGTGCGGAAGTGTCTCTGTCTGTTCGGCAGGAACTGTACGATGATCGGCGGATATTCCGCTAGCCTACGCGGTGGTTGATGCACTGTGGGGCAGGGCGTCTGGCTTTGTGCCAGTGGTCATAGACACGCTTTGGGGGGGGGGGGAGTTGTACACTGCACTGGGCGTACTTGTTTAGGGCTCTCCAGAGCGGTGGCAAAGCTGCGGTATCGCATTGCGTCGACCAATACGCTGGAGAAGAGGCCTGGACGTCTCCGACAGACGCAGCAGTCGCCGCGCAGACGGTGCCAGGCGGCGTCAACGAATGTTCCTCGAGCGTCGCTGGGCCAGTCACTTCTGAATTGTGATCTGCTGCTCGAGGTGAGGAAGGCGGTGACATGGGTGAAGATCGCGGCGGTCCGGGTGGCGATGGTGAGGGGGCGGTCGATTTCTAAGAGTCCGCAACCGCGACCACCTTGGAAGGGCCTTCAGCGGGCGAGGACGCCGCGCGCTCCTGTGACCGTAAGTCCTCAAGCTCTACCAGGAACTCTTTCCGTTCCTCCTCCGTGGGAAACAGGGGACCACAGTGCGTTTCTCCTTCTTCCTAGGCATAGCGAGTGTACGAGGGCACAATAGGTGATGTTGATGCTGTCCTCCGTCGGACCCGCTGTCCACTCCTCGGACCTTTCATCAAAAAGGTCGGGGAGTATGTCGCGCGGTGCGGCTTCGGACCTATTGAGGTCTGTGTTATCATCACTAAGATTTTCAACAAACTATACACAATTTGTACAAAAGCGCTTAGGCTTCGCCCGTGTTCCGAACAGGGCGCGGAATAATAACTATTCCCGACCGCGTTCTGAACAAGGACGAGAAGGCTGGGGCGCAGGCGGGACGGCACGAACGCTCTCGCATCTTTCGGCAAGAGAGAGACAATATGCAATTCCGAGTGCGAGGGTGGGGGAGCCGAGCTGAGTAGTGCAGGCGCACACTATACGCGCCAGAACCATTGAGCGAAATTGACTCATTAAATTTCAAGAACTGGCACCGTGTCCCGCCGTTCCCGAGTCAGGTTTATTCAAGTACGTCACGTGGCGAGAGACGACATTTATATCTCACCGTGACCTACCGACCTATTTGTCGGTAATCAAATTGTGAATTTTGTAATCGTCGCTAGAATGCAAATGATGTTAGCCGGTTTATCTAACCTTTGCAGTCGCCTAGCCGGTTGGGTCGGGCGGTTCCGGGCTCGACTCGGATCTTCCCCGACCTCCACGAGACATGTCGTTGTCCCTCTGGGGCTGGCTCGGTCCGTTCCTATCATTACTCCAGCTAATTGCGGCGAAGTTACGTTCGTTCGTAACAGTTCAATTGTACGATGTAATGTACTCGCTGTGTCGCCGAACTTCGATCACATTTCACGATCCATCGCTCTCTCGAGCCGCCACACCCCGCCACCTCCTCCGCGCCAGCGCGAGATTGGACTGCAGGAGCGAGGAGTGTGAAGTCTACTAATTCGAGTGGAGGAGTAGAATTTATCAGACGCCAAACGATGCCACTCAGCGGCGAGCTGTTCACGGCTGCGCGCCCGAATATAAGTAAACCGGTCAGATGTCGCGCGTGGCGCTGACGGAGGGCGAGGGGCAGTGACTTGTAATTACGATGCTGCGAGAAGCCCTATCAACACCTGAAAAGCGACGCATCTTGGTGACGGGTGCGCAGCGGTGTCGCTGTAGCGTCGGTAGCGCTCGCTCTGGAGACAATTATGACTACTAATACACTAATAATAAATTTCATCCGAAATTTGTGTAAAGTTCAACATAATGCGGGAGCCGCGGAGCCACGGGCCAGGACACTCCTATAGACTATAACCGCAGAAGTGACAAAGCTGTTGTGCCTACTACCTACAACAAAACTACATTTGTTGAGTATATTTAAATTAGTGGTACATAGTGCATAACAGTCTGTCCCGTCTCCTTAGTCGTGCAACGTCGAGTTTGAAAGATGGACCATTGGGAGGGATTGGGTAAAAAAGGGTAACCTATTATGGGCCCCGGTATTTACATAAAATCGCGACATCTCATCTGTCCCCTTACGCTGTGATTACAAATGTAACAAACTTAAAATCGTACTGATTTTTTGACCAAATTGGGGCAAACTGTCATCGGTCGTATCTCGTAGAGGTATGAGCACTTTCCACTCTCTAGTGCTTTGCGATGTGTATCGTGCAAACGTACTGTAATATCGCCGTAAAGTTGGCAGAAATATTTAAGAAACAATTGCATAAATACCACTGTGCAATTTGGTTATGTTAATTACTCGCATGCTGATAACATAATAATTACGTTTGTTAAATAACTGTGACGCAGTTGTGTCGCAACCGCGAGCGCGTGTGACGCGCCGACGCCCCGCCAGCGACGGCGCGGGTCGGCGGCCGCTCGCCAGCAGGAGCCTCGTGCGGAAGTTGTAGTAGTTGTGTCGCAACCGCGAGCACGTGTGACGCGCCGACGCCCCGCCAGCGACGGCGCGGGTCGGCGGCCGCTCGCCAGCAGGAGCCTCGTGCGGAAGTTGTAGTAGTTGAAGAGGGGCGAACGAGGTGCTGGAACCTCCTGATGACCAACGCACCACCCGCTCTGTGCTCTCCTGCAGCGCGCCGCCGCAACCTCGCATACCGCTAGCAAAGCGACAGATAGCGCGTGAGCGAGGGGTGAGATGTCTCTCACTCCCCGGTGCTGCGGTAATTGACAAAACTAGCGCTGCACCGTAAAGGCACCATCGAACAAGTGAATGTTACAGAGTCCCTCGACAGAGCAGGAGACTCAGCCGAGACAAACAACAGCGATAGCTATGATCCATTATGGGCGGGGGCGGCGCTTCCTCGCACGACCTAGTCGGCCGCCTGGCCGGAACCGTCTGCCACCGCCGGTGCTCTACATAGACAACGATTTTTATTAATGCATAACAAATCATTTCGTACTTTAATTCACTTGCTACGACCGACTTTAATGGTGTTGCACGCGGGTATAATGCGAGCAAGAGGTTGTGCTGCCGACTATCCGCTGCCGTGAAGCCGCAGACGGACAGCCCACAGCCACACCTGTTCACACGTTTCATACGTGTCCGACTGCTGCCTGTTGTACGCCACTGTAGGCAGCGCGCACGCGCACGCTACACAGCACGTGCACACACGTACGTAACTAATTACACTTCAAGACAGGTCGCTGCTCCGTCGCTGTGAGTATACCCCACATGTACGCACACAAACTTTGGCGAAAATACGAAAACAATGTTGTATAGATATCTCATTCATCAAAAAGATCTTTTCAGAGTACTCTACCAGCCTCAATACAAAGTTTCATGCGTGTAAACCACTTTTCAAAACAGACACCTCGTTTACAGTCTACACAGACGCTGACAGCGCATCCTTCTACGACGAAGATTGTATTCCCTTGAGCAGATTTTTTATATTAAGAAATAAGATGAAGTAACACGGTGCAGGTCTGGGATGTAATGAGGGTGACCCAAGGGTTTGTTCAGCAATGTGATGTCCAGCAAGTCTCATATAATAATGTCATATTACAACTACAACTTACATTATATGTGTAAGTGAACATCATTATAATGTCAATTGTGGTACATAATGACGCCAACATATACAAGTCGAATAAGTGTTCGGGTGCGACCTGTATATACCCTAAAGTGTCACAAACATGTGAACACAACTGTGACATAATGTGCTTATACTGAAGGTCTATAACAGCCTTGTATACAACTGCCACCATTTTGAAGTCATATAGTTGTCATATGACGAAGTCGCCTATTCAATATTTCATAAAGAATTGTAGAGTAAAATGTATAACCTAGTTTTATAGTGAATTATAATCGATCCCTAAGTACTTACAGAATATAAAAACATTAAAATTTTGGGAACGCATAAAAAATTGCCTAACATTAATCAGTAAATTCGATTGCGCAATAGTTTCCAATTTACGAAGTGGTTTTATCGCCTTAAATAACAAAGTAAATTATTATCGTGACATGTATACACCGTTGTAAATACATTTAATTCGTTCAATATAAGCATCACCTTTAATATTCAATAGCAGGAACACAGCGATTACAATTGAATTAGTAGTTAATCACTAAATAGTCACACTGCATGCCTCTACATGACATGTAGTCACGTCGCCGGCGTTTATGTGACTACTATACGTCCAAATAGGTGTTTATATGACTGTTACACGGAACTCTTAGCCCTAAGTTAAATAAAATGCGCTTGATTAAATGTTCCTGTAACGTTTATACGTTTACTTATAGGACGTTAGGCTGCCACCAAAATGTCTACAATCGAAAAATACTGATGTCTTAAGTTTACGCGAATGTTACTCATTAACATAAAACTACTTTTACGGATTCTATCGCGGTTTATTTAATTATTTAACCAACCCGACGTTTCAGAAGGTTTGCAGTAACCACGGCCACGGGTGGTCTGAGGTGTCAGATGTCCAGCTGTCACAAATTATTAAAAGTACCCGAAGAATAATAATTGCTTACTTGTTCGAATTAACGCAAACAGTACTTACTATATATTGCTGTTTTTAGGTGTTGTGTTTAGTTTTTGATTTGATTATGTTTATCACCGGGTCCCAAGCAGAGGGAAGAAACCAGTCATCTTCTCTATTAAAGTGTTTCTTATGAAGCTCTATTGGATGTGTTTTAATTTCAATAGCTTCAAGGATCATCCTTGGAAGGAATCGGTGTTCCTTAGTGAGGATTTTTAAAAATGATAATTCTTCGGGTACTTTCAACAATTTGTGACATCTGCCATGTCAGTCCACCCGTGACCACGGTTGCTGCAAAGCTTCTGATACGATTCGCTTCTTTTCGGAACACCCAATCGGTCTACTGACGCTTCGTTACGGAACACCCAATAAGACTACTGACGCTTCGTTTCGGAACGCCCAATGATTCCACTATCACTTCGTTTAGAAACACTCAATCATTCTTTTAACGCTTCGTTTCGGAACACCCAATCAGGCTACTGTCGCTTAGTTGCGAAACACCCAATCAGTCTACTGACGCTTCGTATCGAAACACTCGATCAGTCTAATGACACTTCATTTCGGAACTCCCAGTCAGTCTACTGACGCTTCGTATCGAAACACTCGATCAGTCTAATGACACTTCATTTCGGAACTCCCAGTCAGTCTACTGATGCTTCGTTTCGCCACATCAACTCAGTCTACTGACGATTCGTTTCGGTACACCTAATCAGTGTACCGACGGTTCGTTTCTGGCTTGTATAGAAAAACTAGCGTGGCTCAGTCGAGCCTTCATCAAAGTTATCTATCATGTCACGTCATAACTCCACCGACGCTAGAACTCGTTATATCAACGATACGTTACACTTTTGGAAGAACCTTCATCCATTAATGCCACTTGAAGTATGTCGTGTGATTTGTCCGGTTTCAGGTGACAATTGAAATCATAAAACATCATAGCCTTTACTGGCGTAGATCTATTTTATAGTAAGACACGACAATTTTAACGAATTATATATACACCTGGCATGGAAGTACCACGGGGAAATAGAACAAGAAACCGAGTATGACCTCACGACAAGCCAGCGCCAAGTCTTTCAGCTATACGGACTCATTAGCTACACGTCAGTACCTCCCGGGTCGGACCTCAGAGGTACCTCCCTTAACTTTTATCACTGGAGGCCTCGTAAATGGCGCTACCTTTTACAATTCAACCTCGCTTACTTATCGACTCACAGCGCACTCGTTTACAAGCTCACGGACTCGAGGCTGCAGGAGTCTCGCCCAGAAGCGGGCGATCACTCGATGAGATATCACAACAATAGAGCTTCGTGGGCCGAGTGCAGCTTTCCAGTTGCGTCAGCTGCAGCCCGCGCGTGA
>JAFELO010000534.1:31690-46682 GCA_017140195.1 Eumaeus atala | reverse complement strand
TATATATGTGTGTATATATATGTGTATATATATGTGTGTATATATATGTGTGTATATATATGTGTGTATATATATGTGTGTATATATATGTGTGTATATATGTGTATACTAAATATACACCCACACACCGGCCCCAAACAAACCTCTTATCCCGCATGCTGATAGTAGATTTCAATCAGTCGCAAGTAGTTTTCATTTAACGAGCTCCGGATGTCTGCAAGGCCATCTGCTATCAGTTCACTACATCAGATGTTTGTATTATTAAAGGATTTTAAAATGTTAACAAAAATAATATTTGCATTGAATATATCAGCATTAACGTCCTCGAAGTCCTGTTTGGTTTTGGTATTTACAATTATTTCACCACTCCGCCGCGCGGTTTCACCCGCATGACCCGCGCATTCATTGATTGATTGCAGCGGGATGGTATAGCCTGTCGCCTGCCAGGAGCACTATCTGACACTGAAAAATTGTTACGCATAATAAATGCAGTTTTGGAGATTCACGCATTTAAACAAACAATTTTTTCAGCTTTATAATATTTGTAGACTACATTAGGAATAAGCCATCTTCTACATTCACACATATCGCTTACTACATTCTATTTTTTACGTTAGCGGCTCACTTAGTTATTGTTGCTGACCTACGTTACTAAAAATACAGTTTACTCTGGAGATAATATAGCTTCCAACACAGCGATACTCAGGCGATAATATAGCTTTCAACACAGCGATACTCAGACGATAATATAGCTTCCAACACGGCGGTACCCAGGAGATAATATAGCTTCCAACACAGCGATACTCAGGCGATAATATAGCTTCCAACACAGTGATACTCAGGCAATAATATAGCTTCCAACACGGCGGTACGCAGGAGATAATATAGCTTCCAACACAGCGATACTCAGGCGATAACATAGCTTCCAACACAGCGATACTCAGGCGATAATATAGCTTCCAACACGGCGGTACCCAGGAGATAATATAGCTTCCAACACAGCGATACCCAGGAATAATATGGCTTCTAACATACTGATATTTCGTAGATAATATAGCTTCTAATACAGTGAGACTCAGTAGAAAGTATAACTTCTAACACAGTGATACTTAGGAGGCAATATAACTTCTAATCCACATACCGATCCCCATTTGGTTATCAATAGCTCGCACACTTTGTAAAAGCCTGGTTTAATTGATTGGTAGCAGACGCGAACTTATCCTCGGCTAGGATCGATCGGAGAGTCTCTCTAGCGCATCGATGCAGTGCAGTGCGTGCGAGTCACGTGTTATCAATATTTCGATAAAAATAATGCTATCGATATAGATACTCGCGACTCGCTCACGATGCTTCACTGCATGTTCGTTAAACAATAAAGTTGCCAATACTACACAAACAACACCACGTCCCAGACACACTCACCGCCCGATGTGCCTGGAACAGACCATGGTGTTAGACCTCAGAACCTGCGTGCGTCAGCTGTGAGAGGCTGCCGGAGCTTACTGTTTGCAAGGAATATGATCGAGAAGCGTATTTTTGAAGCGAAGCGAATTACTGGCATCTGTCGACAACAAACGCACAGACGAGCTCGAGTCTCGTAGCCCACACAGGATATGTGCGGCCACACACACGCGCCGGTGCGCGAGGAGCGACACATAGAGTAGGGAGCGGCTCCGGTGGCAACCGCCCGGGCCGGACGACCTGGTTACAATACCCAGCTAGTCCGCGTGTTCCGTCTCCCGGCGCAGACACTTTACCATTTCATTTTGTTTTTATACAAGCGTTATGAGAATGACAACCGACGCCCACAAACACTCGTACAACCAAAGCGGCTGTGATTTACGCAATGTGTCCTCCCGTCCCTCGTACGTCGACCGAAGTGCAATAGTAAGTAATAATTCAATAGTGATTTAAAATATCAGCGAGCGAGGGGTGCCCCCCGCCCACGCCCCGCACCCGGCTGTGAAGTGCGCCGCATTCGCTCTCGCCATAGACTCGGTCTTACAGTTGTTATCAGTTGTTATCAGCTGCTATCAGCTGCTATCACCCGTATCAGGCTAACGAACACCGACACCCATAGAGAATAATGCGTTACCCTGCTTCCGTCCTGCCTTCCAATGGTCCCCCGTACACTCACAAACTGCACAAAATACGCCAACAAAGTTATTTTTGGCCGTATCATGTGCCCATGTCTCATCACGCTCGGTTCACACTCGCGTAACATCGCTCGCCTCAACTTTAGTCTGTGGATTCGCACGAACATTTAAGTAGTGATGCTTGTACTTGCCTTGAGGTTATATTTTCCTCGTAATGAGTAGCGGTGTCATCTCGCCGGCTGGAATCGACCAGAGAAGCCCCTCACGTGCCGCCGGTAGGTGACGGCTACGGTGTCGCGTCTCGTGAGACTTGTGGATCTACTGACGTGTAATATAATAATAATTATAATAACAATTTATTATATTAATTTATTTATATTATTATTATTATTGTTGTTGTTATTATTATTATTGTAAAAAAAATATATCATCTGTGGATTTAGCACACCACGTTATCCTAGCCCTGTGTCAAGTACCATAAGGACTTGTGTTACAAGTAATAGACAACGAAAATATATTTAATATTTTTTATAAATTTAAGAATATATATATATATATATATATATATATATTTTCAAGATTTTTATCACAGAAATACATATAATACATATTAGTCATCAATGACCTAGGCGGGATTCGAACCCGCGACCTCTGGCGTAACACGCGGAATAACCGCCACGTTACCAACTGAGCCAGCCGGTCGTCAATCGCGCAGCTCCAGAGCGCGCCGCATGCCGTGGTCTTAGGGACATCCCGCCCATCGACATTCACAACAAACCACCGCCAGATAGCGATGCCATGCCGTGGTACAAAACATGTTATATATCACGTACAATCACATTGTAGAGTTGTGCGCGCTAACATCTACAACCACTGCTTCGATCTGAGAAAAATATTCTAGACACAGCTCACTCATTTGTTAAGGCTACAGGTACGTCCGCTGCGACTCAGATCACCGGCGAGCGCAGGCTCTGCGCGGAAACCGCGAGGCGCCGTTTGTCTATAACTTTGAACTTTATTTCAACCGCAGCTCGAGTTTGCAATCCTGCTAATGAGAACGTTTTCAGACTCGAGCTACCGGTGCAAGTGTTATATTTATGTTGTCACTGCGATACTCGCAGGAAGCGTAGCCTGTGGTCTGTAGTCTGTGCTCTGTAGTCTATGCTCTGTGCTCTGTATGGGGGAGTAGTTTGTAGAGGAAGTGGAGAAACGATAAGAGGCGATTAGTAATTTAATATCATGTTTATGTTTGATAACAATCGTATCTGCAAGCTTTATCAAAACCAGCCGCGACTATAATTAACATCGGCCCCACGAGGACACTCGAGAGTACTACAAAGTGTCCCTCGTTAACATAATAAAACTTGGCGTCGTAAAAGTGTGATGCCATAAATATTGTAACAAAAAAAATTATTAATTTCATTAATAAGAATGGTATCCTGATACACTTATGCCGATGTTTCGATACCTTTCCACGAAAATGGGGCTCAGTTACTCCTTCATTGTTAACACCCCACCAAACCATCGCTGAAGTTTTGGAAGCTTTCTTAGAGCTGTGAGCATAAATACGGTCATTTTATTTGTTAAAATGTTCCTCAACTGTAAACATTTTCTCATCGGTAAGCAAAATTTCCGTGACCTTCCTTTGCGTATCGCTTCAGTACTTGTTTCGATTTACCACCCTATTCATCTTTAATTTATCAGTTAAGAAATGACCAGCGCGTATCTTATAGGCTGCAAGTCCTAGGTCATTTCTTTAATACATGGTTCTAGGTGCTATCTTTCTTTCCCGAGACAATTCTTTTTGCTTTCGGACAGGATCCCTTCAAATTCTTCCGCGTACCGATTTGACCACCTTTTTCGTACGAACACGACGTGGACGGTCAGATCTTGCTCTGTCACGAACAGAGGAAGCCTCATTGTACCTATTAATGGCCCGGTACACAAACATTTGACTAATACGAAGTGTAGGGAGAGTTTTAAACATTGCATTTGGCTCCACACCTACTTTGTATAATGAAATCACTTTCAGTTCTCTTTATCACGCCACTCCATTTTGATAAAGCAAAATATTGTACAATGTATTGGCGCCAAAATGGGAAAACAGGTGAACAAACGTGTAAAAATGACAGATTCCAAACTCAAATGCAATTTTTTTTTTCTTTTAATTATAACAGTATGTGTGGCCGGACAGAGTAGATACATTATTGTGTAAGAAACTTACAGCAGGAGCCAAGTGTATGTAGCGAGGCGGCGCACGAGGCGCTGGCGGGCTCCGCTGCGCACCAGCGGGCGTGCGAGCGGGCGCGGTGTGCATTACAACACACATTCACGCCACTTGACTAGTGTGGTAGGCGGAGGGAACGCAGGAACAAGCATTAACTTCTTCATACAATTCATACGATCTCAGCATATAACTTAGATATTACGTTAATTTATTGATGGGGAGAGTCGCTGAGTTTGTTTCGCCGGTACTGCTCAGGCCATGGACAGGCTCGCATCGGTGGTGGTTTTAATTGACGACATTCAGAAAGCAATTTTTATAAATCTCTTATGAGTAGAAAAGAAATATCTTAAAAAAACAACTTGGCAAATAATATTACTATAAACTATTAATTCGTTTTATACAAAATGTACGCAAGCGCACGCAAATGTGAATTTGTCAACTTATATAAGTTAGTATTATCAGTTATTTTAATTAGCTCGCGTTGTGCGCTCGCCGGTGCAGAGATCTCTGTACGCGGGCCCCATTCACATTTGGCCGGCGTTTAAACCTTTTTCACCTCACACATACTAACACTATCTCATAGCGGATGTCGTGCAAACTGCGACACATGCGCTGCGTGGATCAGCCATTATACATCGAGGAGGCGGTTCCGGCCGTGGGTGCAGCCAGGCGCCCCGGCGTCTGCTAGCCAGACGCTGGGGCTGCTCTCCCTCTCTCGACTGTACCCGCCTCTCTCGACCGCGCGCCGTCCCCTCCTACTGTCCCGAGGTCTGGTGGTAGCCTCTGCACGCGTAAAGCTCTCCGTGATAACTTCGGCCTCTTGTGGAGTGTGCGAGCGAGTCGGAGGTACATCGGTCGCGCCGAACCGTGCCGACGTATAGAGAGGGAAACAATCAGTCGGTTTTGATCACTCCCGCCAATAAACATCCGTATACTTGTTGTACTGTCATGTAGCTCTGTTTCCCCTCTCCCCTCCTCGGTGAACCACCGGCAACTCCGGCCCGCACGGCACTATCCGCGCTGCCGTGTCGCCTTCTTGCTCTATCTTTTGGGCTGAGGTAGGTACCTTTCGCTCCCATAAAACCGCTGTATAGCGACATCTCCATTATCGCGTTTCGTGCGGTTTTTGAGTAGTCGGTGGCCCATTTGGTGAGGGGGGAAGGTGGACAACGCATCGGTATAGTAGTTATTATTATGTGGACGTTCATGGGTATGGTGTTTGCCCCCCCCCCCCTATACTATAAAGAGAACGTATTACGTCTGTGGGTCGATGAAACTGCCAGAGTACACTACACTACACGCCCGAGTACTCAGAGTACACTACACTACACGCCCGAGTACTCAGAATACACTACACTACACGCCCGATTACTCAGAGTACACTACACTACACGCCCGATTACTCAGAGTACACTACGCTACCCGCCCGAGTACTCAGAGTACACTACACTACACGCCTGAGTACTCAGAGTACTACACTACACTACACGCCCGAGTACTCAGAGTACACTACACTACATGCCCGAGTACTCAGAGTACACTACACTACACGCCCGAGTACTCAGAGTACCCTACACTACACGCCCGAGTACTCAGTGGCAGAGACTGTTGTTAGCAACTCGCATACGTTGGGCGATGACGTAACTGGCACAGAGATTACAACCTCCGTCGTGACTGGCGATGCTTTTTATCTTTACGTTGGTTCCGGGAGAAGTCGATGACGCGATGTTTTGATGATGGCGCGAGTTGCGACACGACCGCAGCGCCGTGAGCCGACCGCGCTAAGGGACGGTTTTTGTGGCCACGCACTGAGTACAGTTGTAACGAAGACATCTTTACTAATATTATAGAAAATTATCAATGTATGCCGTCGCCTCACACGGCTATCCTCGAGATCTTTCGGTGTTTCTTAAATAACAGCATAAAATGCGTTTTATCCTTTGTAGCTTGTGACATCGGAACGTGCTCTGTGTGCTCAGTCTACCCGCGATCGTGGTCGTCGTGAAACTACTGAAACGTCGGTCTTGTTAAATACAGTAACAGTAATATCGCTCGCTCTCGTTGGGCTCTATGGAGCCTGCGCTGGTAGGGTGTAGTGCAAGTGTTCGTGCAGACACATGTGCACTCACTCTCCTACTCCGAGTAGACGGCGACGCGACGGAATACTAGAATGTGCCTTGGGACTGCGACGAAGGTTTCATCAGAAGAAAAAGGGGAGGAAATGTTTTCAGTTATAAAACAAGTTGTGAAAAGTCAAGCGCTATGCAGATAATAAGATACTGGCAGTGCCCCACGGCTTCATCCGCGTAATCTGCATACTCCGTTCCTATCTATTGTCATAGCGTAGTGGTACATAAAGCTTGCAACACTCTTCCGTAGAAGGACTATATAACACTCAAAAAATTAGCTTACTGGGCTCATAGTTCCTGAGATCAGTGAGTTCAAACATACAAAGTTACCATTCAGGCTTATAATATTAGTATATATACCTTTATATATGTAGTGTCCCGTGAAAGGCTATGGAGCGGGAGTCCAAACCTGGAACACCTCCCAGGGATCCTACCCCCCCTCCGCCGGTTTTTTTGCTTTTTTGAACTTGCCGTAATGAGTAAAACGTAACCATGGCGCAATAAAAATAACATTTAGAATCTTTTTTGTGGAAGCTATATAAACTGTAGTACATAGTACATTATGTATACGTCGCTCTTTACATGCGGCGTGCGGAGGCGTCGCCGGCGCATCTGTGCCGGTAGCGCGGCGCGGAGTACAGTATGCCTAATGCGTTACTAATTCGCGCATTGTAATTCCGCGCACAAACACTTCGTCGGTTATCATTCCGAGCGCAGCGACCCTGGCTCATCGTTAGGCAACCGGCGAGGTCGCGAGGAAAAGATTAATAAGGTCACAGGCTGCAATATTTAATAGATTTCGTCTTCTGCTCACAACGACCTTACTAAAGCGCGTAGCGACGAGGACACTAAATCGTTCTATTAAATGAACACATTTTCTGGTCATTCGCAGAAATAATAACTTACGGACATATCTCAAAACATCACCCGGGTGCCTCGCATCAGTGTGCGGCTCGACGCTCGGGCAGCGCGCAAGTGCACGTAACATATTCCTTCATTTCAACTGTCTACAATGAGCGGAATGGCATTTGTTGCGACTACACTTCCATGTATGGACGCCGCACATGACACGCCTTCCTCCGCCGTATGTTCTTCGACTTACGAGCGAGTATGCTCTGCCATGCCCAGGTATAACCATATGCACTATCACGCTATTCTCCCCGTTGTGAACCACAACTTACGGGCCAGTACTCCCTGCGTCGCTCTCGTCGCATGCTCGCCGCCCGTAGGCTGCAGCTCTTCGGCCGTGACCGTTCCGTGGAGCTGACCGCGGCCGAGGCCGGATCTAACATCCTTCAGCGCCGTACGGACGCACGCACCCACTCTGTTAATAGACCGCGTATACAACGAGAGAGAGTACACAAACGCTTTGAGACGTATCAAGCGGGCTCAGTTAGTAGTCACGTGTGCGCGTGCGTACCAGCGTACCAGTGTGTGTGTGTGTGCGTGTGCGTGTGCGTGTGCGTGTGCGTGTGCCTGTGCGTGTGCTTGTGCGTGTGCGTGTGCGTGTGTGTGTGTATGTGTAGCGGTCACGTGACTCGATCATATTGCGTAGAACTGGTATATGACACGAACTATGCCATGATCCAGTTGGAGTTTCAGTCCTCGGTCAACTATACAATAAGATCGACAATTGCTTATCAAAAGAAACAAAAAATTGCCACAATTTTATTATGTACAAAGAATTGAAGAAGTCCTAAGCATTCATATCTATACTATATTTTATTGTCTGATTGTTTGCATTAAATAGGTTCTGCAACTGTTGAGCTGATTTGAAAAATGATTTTATCATTAGAATCAGTGATGAACATGGGCTATATAACATTTTCTTAAAATGTAAGATGGAAATAGTATCGAAGTAAATCCTTATACAGCTGTAGAGACATTGATGCTAGCTGTGCCGGCAAACGTTAAATAGTATCTAAGTAAATCCTTATATAGCTGTAGAGACATTGATGCTAGCTGTGCCGGCAGACGTTAAATAGTATCTAAGTAAATCCTTATATAGCTGTAGAGACATTGATGCTAGCTGTGCCGGCAGACGTTAAATAGTATCTAAGTAAATCTTTATATAGCTGTAGAGACATTGATGCTAGCTGTGCCGGCAGATGTTCTGTCATAAATGTAATTTGTGTCATTGTGACGTGTTATGTTCACGAGGCCGAAATCGAACTGTATAATTTTTATACTTTTATAAATTCTAGGAGTATTGCCACATTCTCTGAAATATTCGTACGAAGCCGGGACGGACTGCTAGTCATGTAATATATTTGAAAATGAACTAGAATAAGGTTATAAATAAAATAATGTTAAGTTATACAGTTATGTTATAGTTAAGTTAATAATATCGTTTGGGTAAAACGTAAAGTGGGAAGACATTTGGCGAGGACGTTATTGTGATGTCGGCTCTGTGAATCTTCGTCCCGGTGGGTGACGTTAGGACGTACAGCTGCCACATTGGTAAACGTGGTCAGCAGAGCGGATATCCCCGCCGTAACTCCCCGGTGGTGTGTAGCAACCATCTAGTGGCGTTGCTTGGCTATGCGATGACTGCGCCGCTTCCATGAATCCAAAGATTTAATTGTAACACATACACGCAGACACGTACGAACACACACATACACACACACGCACACACACACACACACACACTCTAAGATACTATGAACTCTCTGCATTAATAAAGTCGCTAGTCGAATACGTTATTAATATCATTTTCCTGTATACAACTCAAAATTCCAAATCTGGGAATGTGTAAAAAAATAAAATAACAAGACAGAAGGGTGGCGGTCGCCGGTGGCTCTTGCACTAATTATTTGTTTCCTATCGCACATATTTTCATACACTCAGCCGGCACTCCTGATCTCCACGCTCCGTAGTTCTGTGTCCACTCTGTCGAATGTCTACACTTTGACGCAAGTGTAAGTGTCACAACACAAATAATCCTTTTTATATAATTACAAATGCTTCCCTATTGATACTTTTAGTCGTCTTACCATGTTGTATGAAATGGCCAACGAGTGAGTCATGTAGGTAACGTACAAACTAGACATCCGTCAATCTGCTTACTTTCCAAGGCAAGGGATTTACCGCACACTATATAAATCTGGCATATTCCGAATACATTCCTGAATATTAATTACACAGATTACTATACTGGCTCTGGGCCTCCGCCCTTCCGCCTGCCGCTCTCTGTGGGCCCCCCTAATAATATCGTTTGTACCGCAACCCTTGACATCCGCCTCATCTAGATGGTGGAGGGATTTGTTCCCTTATTTGTCGAAGTGACGCCAGTGCTACAGATGCCGTGAGCGCGACGAGCGCCGCTAATTATCCCCCGCTGGTTCGCCGTCCAGTGTACATGTGTACAAGGAGTAATTTTCTAATGTGTCGTTATTGTTGCGTTTCAGGCTATGCGCGGGTGGTGCGGGCGGGTGGGGCGCGCGCGGCTGCGCTGGCTGGCGGCGCTGCTGTGCTGGGGCGGCCTGGCGGCGCTGGCCCTGAGCAGACAAACGCCTGGGGCCGCCCCAAGTGGACGCCCAGCGCCGCCCGCGCGCCTTCTTCTGCTCGCCGAGACCTCTAGCACGCCGCCTCCGCCTCCTAAACCCGCCACAGACACGCGCGTGCTCACTGAGGAACAGCTGCGCGAGGACGCCGAACGACGTTTACCCTCCCTTCCCCTGGCATATTGGCACAGGCACAAGGACGACAAAAACAAATTTTACAAAAGCAAGGACTGCGCTCCCTTTCCCTCAATATACGATCTCAACTTCCACAACACGTACTGGCAGACAATGCGCGCCAAGGGCGACGTATTCCACTTTTACGGCGCGTACATGGACGCACGGAACACTTCGCGCATCGGCCCCGCAGTACGCGTGCTGGCTGTTCACGACCGTATCAAGCCGACCCTGGCGACGCACTGCCAGCTGTGGTTCGAGGAGCGAGAGGCGCCGGTCGTAGTCCGCAATCTAGAATACAAGTATGTTTGGAACAGCAAATGGGGCAATTATCGCGACGGCGTACTGCAGCCTTACTTAATGGCGTGTGTACTACCTGCGGATGTGCGGCATTTGGTACCAGCCTCAGTCTCCTTAGTAGTAGACCCTTGCGATAAAGCAACTAATAACCTACGCGTGCATTACGACCGCCCGAAGCCGCCAGCCGTTCAAAAAGACTTCGCCGTCTGTGTCAAGGGCCTCGATTTCCTACACGAGGATCTCTCCGTACGACTCGTGGAATGGATCGAGCTGATCCGTCTGTTAGGCGCCGACAAGATATTCTTTTACGAGCTTCAGGTGCATCCAAATATAACCAAGGTCCTGGATTACTACAACGAACTGGGCGTAACTTCTGTGACACCCATCACTCTCCCAGGCGGACAGCCGAACCTGCCCGGGCTGCAGCACATGTATTTGAAGAAGAAAACCACTCACAAACGGCAAATGGAGCTGATACCATACAACGATTGCTTGTACCGTCACATGTATCAGTATAAGTGGTTGGCGCTACTGGATATTGACGAAGTTATCGTGCCCTTGGAAGATGGAGATTGGAGTTCGCTAATGCGGCGCATTTTACCATTAGCCAAGCCTGTTGCAGGGAAGCCGCCGCGTTCTTCCTACCATGCATCCAACCTATACTTCCTGGATTCGCTACGCCATGAGCACGGTTGGGAGGACGGAGTGCCTCAATACATGCATATGCTACAGCATGTGTATCGCACGCGCAACTTTACCAAACCCGGCCAGTATGTGAAGGCCTTTCACGAAACGGAGCGAGTGCTAGCGTTGCACAACCACTTCCCGTTGGCATGTCTGGGCGGCGCGTGCTCTTCGTACTCACTGGAGACTCGGCACGCGCGCTTGCAGCACTACCGCGCAGACTGCGTGACCGCGCTCAGCAAGAGCTGCGCGGAATTGCGCGCGCAACCCGAGAGGGACACTGCGCTGTGGCGCTGGCGCATACCCCTCGTCGCTCGGGCTGAGGCGGCGCTCACGGCACTCGGCTTCCTGCCCCCGCAGAGGTGACCCCGGGCGTCACGTCACTTAGTCTGTAACTCACTCGGTCCTAGTATTAAAGTATTTTTATAGTATACTTGTATGTCTTCTTTTTACCTGTTTCTACATCTCTAAAAACGTGTTATTGTTTATTGAAAAATTCGTTTATTTACAATCGGACACGGATAATGCTCACAGACTAGAGATACAAGCTGCTCGGTGACTACTCTGCTGCCAACTGAGGAGCACCAATACCTGCAAGCCGCACGAAGCGCGACAGCTGCGCCATCGCTTAGCGTCCGTGCTACGTGAGTAGTTAGACCTCGGTCGTGCCAGCCAGGCTGGGTTGCAAAGCAACAAGGGCTCTTTCACTTTTGAGAGTTCCTAAACGGAAAAAAAAAACAGAATCCTTATAATTTCGTTGTCTGTCAGGTCGCCAGTCCGTCCGTATGTAACAGACGCTTTTCTCGGAGAATATGGGTATGTTTTAAACTTGGGAGGCAGGTGTATGTGGTAAATTTTATAAACCTCTACACAAATATGACGAATAGTAGCAGCACTGTACACATGTAATCGAGGGATACAATATATATAGTCTGGGCACAGCTGTGCGAGATGACATGCGACATTCTTGTCGCTTCTAAAGTGGTAAAAAGTCTTTCTTCCCTAAGTCCCAGGGACATACGAGAAACTTGTTAATCCACCAAAAGCGTTGCTTCTTTCATGCCAATTCACGGTGGAGCTGCTTGTTCTTCACTTCTTGCGATCGAGACTTGGCTAGTTTTTTGCAGGATGTTTTTGGTGGGATTTCACTTTCTTTTGCAAAAAAAAAAATATTTGGCTTGATTACTTTGTAAAAAATGGTATCATTACGTTTAATAACTTTTGTCAAAGCCCACTTCTATATCTCCCATGGTTCAGGTGAGCTCTTAGGGTTCTTCATCGGGTAGAACAGACCGTGGTTAAGGTGAATAAATTTTGTGAACATATGATGCTAATAACTTAAATCGTTTTGTGAACATATGATGTTAATAACTTAAATCGTTTTGTGAACATATGATGTTAATAACTTAAATCGTTTTGCTGGTCTGTAGCGGGTCACTGTGACGGTACCTTCGATCCCACATAACACGGCCGTAAAGTGATAGCTATGTCGCATTACGTAGTCAAAACGTAAAGTGATAGCTATGTCGCATTACGTAGTCTAAACGTAAAGTGATAGCTATGTCGCATTTCGTAGTCTAAACGTGAGTTGCTCTCCGAATCTCCTACTCTCCAGTAGGACACCGTAAACTCAGAAAGCACATATGGCGATACCCTGTGTGAGCAGGGTCGCGCCGGGAAGGCTTCACAATGGAAGGCCTATAGTAACAGACAAATACTTACTTTTTAATAAATACTATGAGTAAAAAAAAATGTTTTCTTTTAAATAATTATTGGATACCACATAAAAACAACATGACATGTAAAAGTTAGAAATGAAATTTTCAAATTTATTGAAATACCTGTAATTTTATACTTGATTTTTTTATTATAACATCTCTGAAAATGAATTTTAACTTAGTCAAGGTGTAAGCGAGACTCAATAAGAGGCGTACTTTATTTTCAACAATAAAATGAAACATATGCTTAAAATTGATTAACATTTCAATTGGGACAGTGACGTCACGAGTATCAAATTTACTAAACGGCTTACGTGCTTGTCGGTATGTTAATTATATAAATACGTATTAGTTTTGCAGTGCTTTATGACGCTGACACATGAAGAAGTGTACAAACTATTACCTATTGGATCTGTGCTGTGGTAATCGCTAAAATCATCAAAATACGTAGTCGAGATTACTTATGAACCGTGCCTACCCGGAACTCTTAAATACTTGAACACGAACATAATATTATCAGTGGTGTGTGCGAACCTTTGTGCCCATTGCCCTGAGTGCTCAAACATAATCTATGGCGTGTCATCGTAACACCGTGGAAATCTCTACAATCATAATGTACTAGAAAGTGCCATCTGTTGCCATTTTCGTGCTATTATAATCGTCCAGCATACCAATCTCAATCTCAATCAGCTTAGTATAGGTGGCGTGCACATAATTCTCGTTTTGCATTTGCTATATCAGACTACTTAAGAAATATGGCCAAATGCAAGGGATGCGGCGAGTTCCTGTCCTCAATTGACGCCCTTAAATGTGATAAATGCTTCTGTCAATTTCACAAATCCTGTGAAGAACTTTATGCCAAAGCCAAGGTACCAAGTACTTGACAATGTCCGACATGCCGAGTTATACCTACCGAGCTTGACTAGGTGGGTACGCCCGAAGTCTCAAAATCTCGTGACGAGGACAAAAACGCTAGTGCCTCGGGAGTAGCTCAACAGCTCTTTCCTACTCCACGTGCGCCAGAAGGCTCGGACGACCTCACCCTTAATCTTTGATCAGAGATTAAAGTAGCCACCGAAAAAATTATGCGGCAAGAATTCCAACTTTAGTTTAATACAAGTTATAGGAGAGCGTGTAAATAAGCTCGAAGAGCGAGTGTCGGCCATAGAACAACTGTAGCGTCAATATACCAGCCCGTCATCGGATATGGAGGCGACTATTTTTCAATTGAAAAGTGATCTTAACAATAGGGAACAAGATTTGCTTTTGAACGATGTGGATATAAGTAATTTGCCAGAGGTCATCGGGGAAAATGCGTTGCATACTGCGCTATCGGTGGCTTTAAAATTGGGCCTCAATGTTGAGGAAAGTGACGTAGTTAGCGCTGAGCGCGTCGGCGCCCACCGCATAAATGCTAGAGTGTGGTCATCGTCGCCCGGCCTACAACCCATCCGTCCGCGGAGTTCGTGGTGCGGCCGGCACGCCGCGGCCTGCGCGACCAGTGGCTGGCTGACGCGCGCTCCCACCGTGGGGCGACATCCGCTGAACTGAAGCTGCCCGGTCCAGTTGTGCCGTTCTATGTTAACGAATGCCTCACAAGACATAATACACAGTTGTTTCGACTGGCTCGAGGGAGCGGAAGTCGTCTCGGATGGAAATACGAATACTAAGCGGGAGCGTATATTGGCTAGGCAGAAACGAGGTGACTTGGTCCGCGTCAACGCAATGAAACCGACTTGAGAAAGGTTTTCGCTTAACAGATCAATGTCAAAGATACAGTCAAAAAAGATATTCTAATTATATTAATAAAAGTGACAAAGGCGTCTATCTTAATACCCAGGTCCTATGTAATATGCTAAGCGGAAGGAAAATTAAAATTGGATTTTTCAATCCCGGCTCTCTGGGTACCGGCCGTGATGAATTCTTGGCCGTTATAGACAGGCATAGCTCGGACATAATAGCCCTGAATGAAACCTGACTTTGGCAAGGAGAAGAACGTCGCGCGCCTCGAGTCCCTGGTTATCGCCTGGTCCTAAGACCGGAGCATACCAGTGCCCGGCGATTAGGGGTAGGATTCTACATAAGAAATCGCATCTGTACCCAAACATGCACATCCTATCACATCCTGCGTTGAGCAGATGTGGCGCTCCTTAAAAAT
>JAFELO010000534.1:11733-31516 GCA_017140195.1 Eumaeus atala | reverse complement strand
CGCATCTGTACCCAAACTTATGCACATCCTATCACATCCTGCGTTGAGCAGATGTGGCGCTCCTTAAAAATCAATGGAGCCCGGAGATTTTTAGCACCTCTTGTTCCATCGTTACCGTGGCGAGGACGTGGCCGAATTTTACTGCTGTTGTCCGTTTTATGTTAGTGCTCATAATTGTCACGCTGAGCAGGTGGATTGGCAATCGCAGATTAGACTAAACGATCTTCGCGTAGTAGCTAGTACGGGATGGATGCGGGTAGCAGGAGATCGGTCGTCTTGACCTTCATTGAGAGAAGCCTATGTTAAATTATTATTTTTAAACACCATGAATTCTGCGTTACAGGAATTTAACCGGATCTCAACAGTCATGCGTTGATATCGTTTGAGGTGAATACCCGTAGGGTAAAGCTGAAGACGAAGACTCGAAAAGTATGCTGTAAATCTATAAAAGATATAAGATTAGATGACCTCAAATACACGGTAAATCGTGTAGATCGGAGTAGTATAATATACGACCGCGATATCAATGAAATGGTTGCTGACCAGTGCGTGCATACTGTGATATTTGATGAACTAGTAAGCCTGTAAAAACATTATTCATTGAAGTGCGTCATCCTCCATGGATCACTCACAACATTGAGATGAGGAGACGCTGCACATAGACGAGCGCCTAAATCTCATAATGGTGATCATGTGGAATTTTATAGGGAACATAAACATCAAGTTTCTGGTGCGATCACAAGAAAGAATATAACGTACTTTGAAATTTATGTCAGTGCGAATATTAATAATCCGCGATTAATGTGGAAAAACTTAAATGTTAAACGAAGTAAGAGCCTAACACTTCCGCAACATTTACATGATGCCGACAAGTTAAATACACACTTTTACAAAAAGAAGTGCCCAGCAGAAACCTTGTCCCTGGCGATATTATGAACTATTTTAACAGTACTACGGCCTGCACACCTTGTGAGCGTCTTAAATATTCTGATACTAATCAGATCACTTAAGCCAAATGCTAAAGGCACTGATGGTACTAGTTTAGATATGTTGCATTCATTTACGTACTCATATTATCAATAAATCTATAAGTAGTGGCACCTTTCCTGAGAATTGGCGCACGGAACCGGTAAAGCCTCTGCGTAAAAAGTATAATGTGGTGGAATTTGAAGACATATGGCCTATTAGTATTTTGACATGCATATCTAAGATATTGTAAAGGGTGGTTGGAATGTGAGAAATTAACTGACTACATGAAAAAATTCAACACATTACCAACCAAGCAGTCGGGCTTCCGTAAGCGCCATAGCACGACAACAGCTTCAGTCGATGTTGTGAATAACATCTTGTGTGCACAGGATAGGGCCGAAGTCAATGTTCTTGTTCGCTTTGATTATTCGCGCGCATTTGACACCTTAAATATGCCCCTGTTAGTGTCCAAAATGAAGTACTATGGCTTTAGTCATAATACGATCTTAGTTTGCCATATTATCGACTGGTCGATGATCACGGCACGGTGACCTGTCCCATCACAGGAAGCATCCCACAGGGCTCAGTGTTGGGAATAATTCCCTTCCCCTTATACACGGTTAACGTCATTCAGCTGATACTTCACTGTCGGTAGCAATATATACGCGGATAACATACAGATATATTTTTTAGGCCAAATGAACGGAAAAAAATTATTGGACTTAATGTAGACTTAGTACGTATATCAGAATGGTCGGAGGCCAGTGTCTTCTCACTGAATCCCGATAAATAAAATGAATGCTTATTGACACTAAAACACAAATTGTCGATACTTTACAAATTAAGCCCGCAAATTATATCAATGGAAACTGTATAAATAGAGTTACTGGGGCACGTAGTTGGAGATTGAAAGTTGATGAAAGCTTGCGGTTTGAGACTCACATAATTAAAAATGTAAATATCGTTTAAAATATTACACAAAATAAAAAATAATTAAAGCAAAGAATTACGCATTAAGCTGTGTCAGTCTTTCGTACTATCTAAATTAAACTACGCAGACGTCGTGATAGGGCACTGCGAGGTGATCACGGGATCTCTGCGATGAAATGTCGCAACTTTACCGTGTGTCAGCTCGTCTGATTTGTTACAATGAAATTATTTTTCGGATTTTATCGCGCTTTATTTAATTATTTAACTAGCCCGAAGAAGCTTTACAGCAACCATGGTCACGGGTGGAATGAGGCGACAGGTGTGTTGAAGTCACAGATGACTAAAAGTACTCGAACAAATATAATTATTTAATTATTCCAATTAACGAAATGAAATGACTGAAATTAATGAAATGAAAATGTTTTTATTCAAAATATAATTAGAAAAATTACAACTATACTTATATACTCATTCAATAAACAATAGAATTTCACCGAAACCGCCGGAGAAGAGCGTCTCACTCCCAAGGTGTGGTATCTGTCATAAATTCCATTACCTTATAATATCCTTTACCGCACAAACTTTCCTTAACAACTTTTTGGATTTAATAATTGATAGGTCTTGGACGTCTTCCGGGATTTGTAAAGGCGTATACATTCCCCCCCTAACTAAGTCTACAAACTGGTACATCTAGTTTATGCCTGTTTCTAGTATTTCTGTTGTGATTATCACTTATCATTCGAAGTTCATCAATAGTCTTACGCACATACCGGACATTATCTAGAATGTATTTGATAATACACAGTCAGTATACTGTTTTCCTTAAATGTAATGGTATTAGGGGCTAGCTTGTATATTTCACGAATAGCGCACAAGAGTAGTAGAGTAGTGTTGTCAGCAACGTTTCCCCACAACGGTATGCCATAAGACATAATACCGAGGAAGTAAATAATATAAAGTAATTTTGCTTTATATTCTGCTGTCTTGCTGTCTTGAGGTTGATATATTTAGTTTTACATTTGATTATTTATTCAATTAAGTGTTAACATGAATTTCCATCAAGTAGTGACAATACATCCGATCTACTAAATTATGTTTATTACTGTATCCCAATCGGAGGGATTCTTCCCAGCCACTTTCTTTGTTAAAATTTGGATGTTTCCTTTTTAACTTGAATGGCCTCACGGTTTAGCCTCGGGAGCAATCGGTGTTCTCTAGTGAGGACTTGCGCCTAATCAACGGTACGGTCTCGTAGTACTGTAACAGCTGGGAGCACCTTCAGCTCATAGACCGTAGTACTGTAACAGCTGGGAGCAGCTTCAGCTCACAGACCGTAGTACTGTAACAGCTGAGAGCAGCTTCAGCTCACAGACCGTAGTACTGCAACAGCTGGGAGCAGCTTCAGCTCACAGAACGTAGTACTGCAACAGCTGGGAGCAGCTTCAGCTCATAGACCGTAGTACTGTAATAGCTGGGAGCAGCTTCAGCTCACAGACCGCAGATTGTCTAACTTTCGCTGTTTCGTATGAGCCATATGTCCTTTAACCCTAATTTTTACAGTTTTTTTATTTGCTCTATATAAGAGAATAATACTACGAAGGTTTTGAAATTAGGATTAAATGTTGCTGGGACTGGGAAAAGAGGGCAGATTCGGACGCCATAGGGCAAGATATATCGCTTTAAGACGAAGCTCCGTACCAGACTTAAATATTCCCTTCGAACGTTTACCTGTAATATTACCATTTTCAAAAGGGATCACAGGCAAAATTGGCTATATTTTCAACCGAGCTTCGAAAAAACTTTTTTTTAAGCCGCCATAGAAGGTTAGCCAGTTCTTACCGTCAGTGTAATGCCATATCCCTCTACAAGATGCAGGTGTGTACAAAATTGATTGCGACTGTGTTCACACACAGCCACTACAGACACCCATCCCCGCGCCCCGCCGCCCCCCTCCGTAGCCCACCACACCATAAGCAGTGGCCACGCAGTTCGTGCGAGAGGTACTGTGCCAGGTCGGGCAGCCTGGCTGAGCTGTAGTTGCAATATAACTTTACATTTTGCGATTTTAAGTTTGTTAGACAGCACAAACTCGTTGGATCATTCGCTCCTAAACTAAAACACTGAACAGCAACACACTATTTCATTTTCCCAGGCGTTGCATTTTGGCAAAATGCAATTGTTGGTGTTTAGCGTACAAAGATTAAAGAAAACAGCGGTCAGTACGGCAGACCCAATTAAGATCGGCTGCTCAGAGCTCAGAGCTCGCTTAGTTCCCCAAACAGTACAGTTCTCTGTGTTTTAGTTCTTGGATAAGGAAGTCCTCATGGTCGTCTCTCGACTCGTCGATAGCAGCTGGTTCGTGTTACGCGAGAGTGTTATGTCATCCCTGTGCCTCACATCATCATCACCATCATCATTATCAGCCCTCATCGGTCCACTGTTAGACATAGACCTGTTTCAATGAACGCCAAGACGACCGATCTCCTGCTGCTCGCATCCATCCCGGACCGGCTACTGCACGGAGATTGTATTGCCTAGCATAGTATTACATTATTAAATCAGTGCCGCACCGTAAGGCGCGGGGGCGCGCGTGTCGCCCTCGTCTATGTGGCGTATAGGAATGTATACGTACTCTGTACCTATAGCAGCGGCTCTGAATGGTGCGTGTACCTTGCCCAGCTCGTCAGCGTGCTGAGTATGGGTAAGTGTTCTGTGTATTAGCTGATGCCATCTATACTAATACTATAAACAGGAAATTTTTGATTGTTTGTTTGATAGTTAAATTTATGCATTGAATTTTGTTACGCATTGTATACGCTACAAAACTAGGTCTTTTACCGTTAGAATCCTACGGGACATAGATAACGTAACCATGTGTGATGAAGAAGCAGAAATCATCGACAACTCGCCGTCCCCACAGACGCAGTTCTGTCATAAATTTCATTTGTTATTACTCTCATTACCATACAGTCATAATTACCATAAATTTATAATTCTTATATTTTTGTAAATCATCAAAAAATGTTTGTCATATTTCGTGAAATACCTATCCGTGCGGAGCTGAGACGAACTGCTAGTTCTAAATAAAACACTGAGAGTGTTTTATTTTGTATTTTTTTTCAGAACGCGGACAGGAAATAAAACTAATTCAGCGGAAACAATCTCACCGCCCTCATTGTCACGGGTGCTACAAGGTAATTACTTCGTTCTTACACTTTACTGTAAACTAATGAGTAATTCTTTCAATTCTTATTATTTTTATTTCTGTTGGTTAGTTAAGAGCACCAGAGAAGGTGAGGTTGAGGATGGCCTGCCTCACTGACGACCGATGGAAGTGCGGTGAAGGCGCTACGCGCAACTTGTGTCGCCTCTCTTACTTTTGCTTTTGGAGGAGTCTAGTCCCTTATGAGGGACTGGCCAGTCGCCGGGGTGCCCTGGTTCTGAAAGATCTGGGGAACCTCAGTATGCAGATGCCACCCGCGGGGTTTTAGTCGGTGTTCGGTTCGTCCGCAAGTCATCCTGTCCTGCGCACTCGGCGGATATCACCCAAAGCACAGCAACTAAAACCCTGTCGCCTGTTCCTTTTAGGCACGTACACATATAATATGTATATGTCTGTAAGTCAAATATTAGCCAGTTATCAGTTAAAACCAAACAATAATCTAAATCGATAATACTAAAAAGTATTTAATATCTTCGCGTCGTTATAATAAGGAATAGGTACTCGGTGTCCAGCCGAGTAATATTTTACTCGTATAATAAGGTGCGTATTTAACGTAACATTAGAAATAATATACAATACGATAGCTATGACTAATGTATACAACAAATTACCACTAAAACACTAACTGGTATTTTTCAATACAATTATGGATAGATAGCACAATTCTCTAAACATATGGAGTATTTCTTTAAATCTGAATGATTTACATGTAACGATGTCTCAGTTAAAGATTGAATTTGAAGTTATAATATCGTAATGCAGGGTATAAGCACATAGACCAGTTCCGTAAGCGCCCAATTACAAATAACGTGTGTAAATCAAACCGATGGAGTACCAAAACCGAAATGTCACTGCAAAAGTGTAAGAATACTTTATGATGCATCTTGTCTTAAAATTGATTTGGGAAAATAGTTATTGAAATATCTCGGTCCCCCTATGACACCAAAGCTTATTATTTTAACCATTTTCTATGCTCGCATTTATCCACCATTAGTTACAGTAAATAAAAGAAATATTAATATTAACATTCTACCCCAACAATCTGCAACAATCAGAATCATCTAGTGATCATAATAATTACTACTGACTATTTAGTATATTTAAACATATTGCGTTCTCCGGGACTTCTAGACGACATGTTTCGATCATTTTATACTAAAAATTGATAAAAATAAATATACTACTAAAATCGCAGTCGTTTCATCAACCGTAACCGATCACAGCATTTAGTACTACAACTCACTAATATTAAAAATATAAATATAATCTCAAAATCCAGAACGATAATAGAATATGAAAGTGCTAACTTAAATCTTAAAAATAGGAGCCTATCAATACTTTCATTAATGACTAATCCAAAAAATACAACTTCCACATTGATGAAAGGAATTATATAATGTCTTTAGAGTGTAGGCGCGGGGCCTTTGAAATCACGAACAGTCAAAGAGTTATCAAGCCGTGCATAACTTTAGAAATACTGAGGTCCATAAGAGTAGAGACAATGTGCAAAGTGCACTACGTTCAGATACATTTGATGCAATATTGACGTCGACTCAACATGGGCGTCGGTAGTCATTGAGAGGCTCCGATTGCTCGTGTGTGAGGGACACTATAAAAAAGTTATTCAAATCAAAGTACCGCCATTTGTCAAATTGGCGGATATGATAGGTGAAGAGTGTGATATTACTTTGGAGTCCCACAAGGAAGCTTACTTGGACCAACCTTACTTCTAATATAATCAATCAGAGTACACGAAACGATTTAGACAGGCTAAGTGACTACTGTTCAATCAATAAAATTACAATAAACGCTAATAAATGTATGCTCATGACATTCACCAGAAAGAGAGACCCCATCACACACAAATACATGATAGCTAACATCATAGTTAACGGAAAACAATTAGTTAAACACTTGGGCGTGTCTTTAGATCCCAAACTAACGTTCAATGATCATTTAACTAACATCACACACAAAGCGTACAAATGCCTCGGTTTTATTCTCCGTGTCTGCAAGCCGTTTCCAGACATCAATTGTTTGAAAGTAATATACTAACTACTCATAGGTTCGAAGCATTCTCGAATACTGCTGCACCATATGGAGCCCTCAATATATAACTCACATAGACGATATCGAAAAGGTCCAATTAGCGTTCCTAAAACATCTAAACTATCGGCCATTTAATAAATACACAAGCTACGAGAAATCCTGCAAAATACACAATATAATGGCGCTTAAGGATAGAAGATCGCTTCTCGAACAGGTGTTTCTACATAAAGCATCGAACTCACTGAGCAAGTAGTAAGACTGTGTGCCCCCTCCACCCGCACCAGACACAGCTCCGCTCTATGAGCCGCGTACGCATACCCATTGCCGTTAAAACCCCATAATATGTTGAACTTAAAATAGCTTTAATAGGCAGTTTAGCGAAGTTAACGTATTTCATACAACAAGTAACACATTTAAAAATCAGCTACAAACATAATAAAAATGAATCAATATAAATAGCAGTAATATAATACTCCAAATGTTTCGGTAGTGTGACACATGCACACACATACACACACATTCTATCTGCAGGTACTGTTCAACTCTCTGCTATGCATACCCCATAAAATGTATGTTATTCATATAAATCAATCATGTAACTAACTTTAAGACCTGTGGATTTTGTGATAAATAAAAATAAAAAATAAAATATCGTACTTAGTCAGGCCATGACATATTCCAAATTCAAATACTGTTAGTATTTGAATTTGGAATATGTCATTTATATACGATAGTCCATTGTGTTTTCTCATTTGACACCAATACATTGTACAGTGTTTTACGATATGAAAACGGAGTGGGGTGATAAAGTGAACAGAATCGCTGTGATTGATTAACACAAAGTAGGTATAGAGCCAAATGCAATTTTTAAAACTCTCCGTACACATGGCATTAGTCAAATGTTTGTGTACCGAACTATCAATAGGTACACTTCGAGATGTCCTCGGTTTGTAGAGAGCTGGCCATCCGCGTCGTGTTCGTACGAAAAAGACGCCCAAAACAGAAAGGAAAAGAATCCGAAGAAATCCTGCCCGACAGCAAACGATCTATTGCGTAATACGGAAATGAAATGAGAAATGACTTAGGACTTGTAGTATATAAGAGATGCACTGGTCATTTATTTAGTGATAAATTTAAGATGAACCGAGTGGTGGCGGTACACAAAGGGATTTCTTTTACAATTGAGCAACATTTCAACAGATAAAAAGACCGTACTTATACACAAAGCCTTAAGGAAGCTTCCCAATTAGTCGACAGGGTGCAGCGTGGGCATTATCTGACTCCAGTGATGGTTTGGTGGAAGGAAGAGTGAGCCATATTTTTCCGAAAAAGGTATCAAAGCATCGGCACAAGTGTATAAGATACCATTCTTGAGAAGGCAGTTAAGCCCCTTAACAACACCATGTTCAAAAACCAAGTATTATTATTATCTTTTTAGCGAAAGTTGGCGCTGAGTCATAAAGCAGTATTGGTTGAAAGCGAACGTCTCGGACTTCATCAGGGCTAAGACTGGCCGTCGTCTAGCCCCGATCTTAATCCGTTGGATTTATGATTTATGGTTAGTTTTAGAGGGTGCAGCTTGCTCTAGACGACATGATAATTTGGAGTACCTAAAACAAACCATACGATTGGCAGTGAAAAATTTCCCCATGAAAAGAGTGCATGCTTCTATTGACAACTGAGCTTAACGTTTAAAGGACTGTGTTACAGCCAACGGAGACACTTCAAATAAGCTTTTTATATTTTTTATTATTTTAGGTTTGTGTACTAAAGTAACAAATTGTAAAACCTAAAAATTTTATTTGGAATATAAAAATGTCTTTGTTAATGTCTGCGCATTAGCGCCTAGTAACGACGCAAACGGCGGCGCGGCGGAGGGACGGGGCAGACGGCCGGCGGTTGAAACGATGTGCATTGACAAGACGTATACCTGGTGTTATTCCGCTATAGTTCACGCGTGATTAATAACGCCGTCTAATCATCTCAAACCTTTCGTACGTAACAGAGTCAACGAAATGAAAGAGAGTGTTACTCTGTGCTTGAAATTACGTGCCGTCGAGAGACAATCCTGCAGATCTTGTTTCACGCGGGCAGAAGGCTGAAGCTATCAGCACCAGTTCGTTATGGTGGTTTGGTCCCCCTTTTCTATTAAAATTACAAAATGAATGGCCACATAAGCCCCGCAGGATTTGTTCCAATAATGGGGCGAATTTTGTTGCGCTTGCAACGAATTTAACAGCTTCCTTTCCGTTTCAAATCTTGTGTCAGAATTGATCCAAGGAGGCAAAGAGTTTCATTTTTCTGCTTCATTTTAATGACAGGTCACTGATGGCAACATGACGCACTTGCAAAGAGTATACGGTAGCACTTTTAGAGATGCTTTTTTAAAGATTATATTTGTTTACTCGAGAGGAAAACAAAATAAACTGCACCTAAAGGCAACTTGGAGCCTGGAATGCTGGTTCTTGTCAAAAACAAGGTATTACCAGCACTCTTGTTGCCCTTAGGTCACATCACGAAGTGGTACCTGGGCAGCGATCGCATAAGTCGTGTCACCGAGATCAGAACCAAAATAGACTCCGTCGTGCGAGGCTACAACTCCATTTGCCCCTTGCCACTTCATTGAAGTATCCACTATACATCTTTTCGATATCGTCTATGTGAGTTATATATTGAGGGCTCCATATGGTGCAGCAGTATTCGAGAATGCTTCGAACCTATGAGTAGTTAGTATGTTACTTTCAAACAATTGATGTCTGGAAACGGCTTGCAGACTCGTACAATAAAACCGAGGCACTTGTACGCTTTGTATGTGATGTTAGTTAAATGATCATTAAACGTTAGTTTGGGATCTAAAGACACGGCTAAGAAGTTAACCAGTTGTGTTCTGTTAACTGCGGTGTTAGCTATCATGTATGCGTGTGTAAATTGTCACACTGGGGCCGCAGGTAGGGCAGCTAGCCTCACTCCAAATGTTCGTGGTCGGGGACCTCAATGCCAAATCCACGGCTTGGGTCACGAACCCGAAAGGGAGGGAGGTGGAGAAGTGGGCGGTAGCTGCCGGACTGTCCCTCCTCAATATAGGGACAGTCCAGACGTGCGTGCGATAGTCGGGAGGTTACGTGGTGGATGTCACTGTCGCCACGCCGGCCATCACACGCAGAGTGTAGGGGTGGAGGGTGGAAGTGGAGGTGGGGACACTCTCGAACCATGGCTACATACGGTTCGGGGTTTCTCCAGCTTCTGTGCTTCGGACGCCAACGTCGTCGTCGCCTAGGGGGCATAGCCAGTTTCCGCTTTAGGCTCTCACTAGGCTTAGCCGGGAACTGGCAGAGGAGGCCGCCATCGTCGGCCGTTGGAGTCTCCTGTTGGGCCCAGGAGGGGGCCCAGCTGCAGATAGTAGGGGATCTCGATAGGGATCCCTGGGACCGACCGTACAAATGGGCGCGGAACCAGCTCCGCGCTCAATCAGCCCCCATAACGGAGATGTTCCAGCCGGACCAACTGGGGAGGATCGTCGGGGAGTTGTTCTCCGACGCACCCGTGGGCTTCATGTCCCCCAGGATGGCTCAGCAGACGTCGGACGAGGAGGGGGGTGTTCCGACACCCGTCACGGAGGCTAAAATGGAGACGATTCTGACTCGCCTCCAGAGTATGAAGAGGACACTGGGTCCAGACGAGGTGCACGGGAGAGTGCTAGCGATCTCGCTCGTGCATCTCGGGGATAGCCTCGGGGAAATTTTCGACCGCTGCCTGCGGTCCGGTCAATTCGAAGGAGAGTCGCCTCTGCCTGCTTCCAAAGGCAGGGCGACCCATTGACTCAGCATCATCGGTTCGACCGGTGGTGCTGCTGAACCCGGCTGGGAAGGCTTTAGAACGGATCGTGGCCTCCCGTCTCGTTCAGCATCTAGACCCGGAGTCTCGGAGTCACAGTTCGGGTTCCGAGCAAGCCGGTCGACGATCGATTCCCTCAAGCGCCTGCGGGCGGTGACGGGTGAAGCGGAACACAGGGGGGTGGTGGTTGCGGTATCGTTAGACATCGTGAACGTATTAACACTCTCCCGCACAGAAGTTGTTGGAGGCGAATCTCTCCGGTCGCAGAGTGGCCTTCGAGAACCGGTCGAGGTCCGTGGAGTGGTGGCGAGTCGGGCGCGGTGTACCGCAGGGTTCTGTTCTAGGACCGACCCTGTGGGTCGTCGGCTACGAATGGGTCCTGCGAGGGCGTCTCTTCCCCGGGATGGGTGTCATCTGCTACGCGGATGACACCCTCGTCTATGCCCAAAAAAGAGACTGTAAGGAGGCGTCGTGGCTGGCTGAGGTGGGCGTTGACCTCATGATCAGCCGCATAGAGAGGTGTTAGAGAGTCGGGTTAGACTAGACAAGACCGAAGCCCTTCTCTTCCGCGAGACCGGCCGCAACGGGCCCCCACCGGGGGCCGCTCTGCAGATCGCAGAGGAGGGGGTCAGGTTAAGCCCGAACATCAAATATCTGGGGCTCATCCTTGACGGAGGGTGGACCTTCTGCTATAGTGGGACCGAAGGTCGTGAAGGCGGCGAGTGCGCTGGGCAGACTCTTCCCGAGCCCCAGAGAACCCACCGCCTGCAGGTAGCTGTACTCCGGTGTCTGTCGGAGTATAGCGACGTACGGCATGTGGCGTTAATGCAGAGGTGGGGAGAGGACCTGGCGCAGCAGCCGTATGGTAGAGAGATAACGGCTGCCTTGCGGCCAGTCCTCGAGTGGTGGATGAGCCGTAGGCGCAAACCCCTCACCGTCTGGCGCAGGTGCTCACCGGGAATGGTTGCTTCGATGAGTATCTATGTAGGACAGCCCGCAGGGAGCCGAAGACTCGTTGTCACGATTGTGACGCAGCAGTGGACTCGGCCCAGTACACCCTGGTGTGCCCGAGATCATCAGTTCTCGGAGGCGTCTTGTCAAAGTCGAGCATCATCGTGGCGATGCTCGGCAGCGACGAGTCCTACCAGGCGATTGCTTCCTTCTGCGAGACCGTCTTGTCCCAGAAGAAAGCCGACGAGCAGGTGAGAGAGGAGCCTGACATGAAGACAGGGCGTCGTGGGGACTGGTCATAGAGTAGCCGGACAGTCCCCGAGGAGGTGAAGTCTGGCCCTTTCGCCGAGGCTAGCCTGTAGCTAGAAGAGTCCTGTGCAGATCCGGAACTCTCCATTAATAGCGACAGAAGGCTCCCGTTGGGGTTTAGTTGCTACCCAATTGCCGAGTCCAACATTGGTCAGGGAGTCTACCCGGGCTCCCAGGTATCATGCGTAAATGCATTCCCCTTCGTCACCAAAAAAAGGTATATAAAAATATAGAGAAAAATGCACAAAATAAGAACACTACACAGTTTTCTCATATATGAAGTATTTCTAAACCATTCATGGAAGAGCCCTTTTTTGGATCGCTGGTTTCAACGAATAAGCCAAATTGGAATACTAAAATAAGAACTTACAGCATTAGAACTAGGGACGGCAAGAATTTGTTATAAAAAAAGAAGAAGTATATGGAAAACGAGCAAAGTAATAAAATAAGTATGCAAATAAAATAGTCAAGAAACAAAATTTGTATGCTAATGAACAATTCCAGTGTAATGTAATGTTGTAATGCCATGTTGGATTTATAAACAAATTTAAATTTTACTATCTTATTTACTTTATTATTAACATTATTTGTAATAAAAGAGCGTACAGCATGGAGATTAGTTTATTTATCAAATTTTTGCTAAGAATATACAGCGATATCAACAATGTTTTTACTTTTAATGACTCTGGTTCTGGTCAGCTGCATGTGGTACGTGCGAGAGGCTGGGAGCAGCCGCCTGCACAGGATGATATTGAAGTTTCCCCCGGCCTTGAAGGAGTTGCCTATAATCGGTTCAGACTATAACTTCGTAACACTGCGCAACTCGGAAGGTGAGTTTATCTGACTAATGTTACGTACGTGGATGTATGTCACTATATAACTGCAGAACCACGGAACGGTTTTTGATGAAACTTGGCAATGTTGTCGCAGTCTATGTACCAGAATAACTCATAGCTATAGAAATACTATTACGCGTGTACGTAGGCGGAGACGCGCGTTATATACGATAAGTAAAAATAGCAGATTACATATTAATTTGTAATAAATAAGTGATTTTCATTACCACCGGCTAGTGAAGTGGGCAATAGTCGAGCGAAGTGTTTGAAAACGGTCGTTAGACAAAAGATTTGGAAGGAGAGCTCATGTCATACCATGAAACTGCACAATTCATTTTTTTATTCGTGTAAATTATATAACCATTTAGATTCGTCCCGATCCGTGTGTGATCACTTGTTATATCCTACATCAATATAATTTGAGTTTTATTTAAACGAACGCCAGATACGCTGAAGATGATAATGCGCGCCACGCGCAACACCAGCAGAGTTGGCGGCGCTGCGCGGTACCGGGGCATCGGCGGCCTCTACGTGTGTGAGTTAACGCTTATCGCTCTCCTGGACTCGAGTCCGGCGACGAGGAGGTATGCAGTGGCACCAGCACTGCAGCGGTGGACGCCAGTCGGCGCACGACACGCGGGCTCGCAGGCGCTCCAGCTGCGGCCGCACCGGAGCCAGCGTGCATGTACCGTGTCCGTGTGACGTTAAAAGTATTAAACACTTGTATTCAGTTACTATTTATGTTTTTATTATGCCAAATTTCTAAAATTTAAAAAATATCTACCGCAATATTTTTTAACCTGACAATTTAATTATAACATATAAGAACTAAATAGATCATATTTTAATTAATTTAAAATAAATTGAATAGATTCATGAATCCAGGAAAGAATTTAGCAAAATTCTACCTATGGAAACTTATGTACGTCGTTGTAATATCATATAGCTGATGTCATGTGTGCACACTACCTAAAGCAGCACAATAATGATGTGGGATACGTCAGAAGTTGTACAAACCCTGAACCGACCGCTAGTAGTTCACTCCTTATGGTGAAAATTCATTTTTTTCCTCGTGTTGCATGTTGTATTCTAGCTAACAAATATGGAAACAAGTGGTCTGTTGCAAATAAAAGTAATATTTTATTCGCAGGTTTAACTGGCGCCTCGGACGTGGCCGCCGTCCTCAGGACTCATCTGAACAAGGATCATTTCTATTCGTTGCTTCAGACTATAACCGGCAGCGGCAGCGCCTGGGCGCCAGGTACAGCTGGCTCGTCTTTTATCTTGTACGACTATGACATCCCGGTGCCGACACAGGTCCGGTTTGTCTGCTCCTACGTGACATGCGACAGAATACGCCACTGCCACCTACTGACTTCAAGTACATGACATTAATACAGTATATAATGTTTAGTTTAGTTTATTTTCCTATCAGACGAGATAGGGAGCAGTAGGGCAACGCATTATCGTGGCATGGCGTTTAAGCAATTACTAAAGTTGTGACGTGAAACGTGTAGTGAGGCTGTTCTTCCGCTTGCAGCGTCCATCGCGAAGGTCCATCGTCAGGTGACGTCAGCGTCCTTCAACTCGCGCCTGCTCCACAGCTTCCTGCCCGCCGTGTGCGACGAGAGCGAGCGGCTGGCGCACGCGCTGGCGCCACACGCCGCCGCCGGCCGCTTCTCCGCAGAGCGCTACCTCGCCGCCTACAGCTTCAATACCGTCATAAGTGCGTGCACTATCTTCTGCACGGCGTCATAAGGCTGCAGGTGGCGACGTCACCTTTTGGTTACTAACCACTGTCGGGACGTCCAGCGTCGCGCGCAACATTTTCGTAATACCTAACGTACGGCGCTGTTGTCAGCCAGGCAATTCGCGGATCGTATTGATTGTGATTGTTGTCTAGTCCAACGGCGACTCGACGAGTGTCTGGGACGCAGACTGTGCCGGGCTGCTTCACAGACGGTCCCGGGGGCGTCTGTTGTCAGCGTCCCCACACCGGATGTGCGGTGCCTGAGAGCGCTGTAGTGTAGGAACTTAAAATGTTTTAGTTTACATGATTTCCTGTATAGGTACTATTAATCGATTAAAAATACGAACAGCTGTAGTAGACATTGTATTTTACTGTATTATATTTGTAACAGGATAATTTAACAAATATTTTTAACTGGATAATCTATCCCAGACGAAAAGCACTTTTGATATTATCCAAGATTATAATCCGCTGCATCCAAATCCATTCAACTCTTTGGTGGGAAACAATAACACACAACAAACAAACTTTCCCGATTATAATTAGATATAATATTAGTTGGAAACAATACAACGCAGTTAGTAGTACGGAGTACGCGCTCCAGTCGCACCTGCTTGTATATGGTAACGTACCCGCACGTAACAATAAAACCATTTGTTGAATTTACTAAATGTGTGTAGTGACCGTAAGATCGCTCGTGGGCACGCGCACGGCCGTCGCTCGCACGCACAGGCACTACATACTCGTATACTTTTGTAGGGGTTACCAGTTTCTTGGCGATGTTTCTCCCCCGCGTAGCAAACAACGTTAACAATATCCATACCTCATAGTAATTGTTAGACAATAATTATAATTATAAAAATTAATGATTTTCCTGATGACTGAATCAGGGTATCGCAGTATCACTGTAACCTGCGACGTCTGGTATACTCGCCACGTCTCCGCTGCCCTAATCGGTCGTCGACAGCTGTGGGCGCGGATAGTATTAGTAGCACGTTGTGTTATCGTGTGACGTGGCAGGGTCGTGCTGCTCCCGCGAGGCGAGCGAGGAGTTCTGCACGGGTGAGTTCCTGGAAAAGTTCCACGAGAGCGTAGCGCTGGTGCTGGCGCGCATGCGCTCCGTCCGCCTGCGCGCGCGCGCGCTGCACCGCTTCAGCGCCAACTACCGGCGGACGCGGGCGTGTCGCAGAGTCTTGTACGATAACGCTCATCGGGTAAACTTCATTTTATTAAAATGTTGCTTCGCTTGTGCTACTACTTACAGCAGCTGAGACTGCTAACAGACATGTAGGCCACCGACATCAATAAACGACTGCTTGGGGATCTGCGGCCACTGGAAGTTGTTGCCGTTAGCTATTGGATGGGGTTTAATCGGTATCACAAAACGTGCGAAATAAAGAGCATAGTGTCATTGTTCGTAATAGGCTCCCCCTTGGGGGGGACTAACGGTGCTATTTGGTGAATCCCGACGCTCGTAGCATATGCTAATAGGTTATCCCCGTTTACCCCATCCAACCTAATGGGCCACCGGCTATTCAGAAATTAAAACCATTTTGTGGGAGCTAGTCTCTTAACAAGGAAGAGGCTTCAGCGAGCTGGTTATTTGGTGTCCCGTCTGTTTCATAGTGACAGTGAAATAGACGGGAGAACCGGCTCCTGCTCGTGACAATTATAAACACTGACCTCAAATGGGCGACAGCAATGGAATTCAGTTTCTAGGTCCCGATGGTACCACTAGTCCTGGCCACGGTAGCGGCCACGGTAACGGTGGAACAAGGGGTGCTAAGAATCTCCGGGCTATGGATCGCTAGCACCGATTTGACCTGGCTACGTATAACGGACGAACGCTCGGACTAGATAACCACTTGGTTAGATTAGGCTAGGCTGTAGGTGAAACTGGAAAAATATCCGATGGCACGTTCGGGGGCTATGTGAAGTCCGAATACAAGGCGAGAATACCATAATTCTGCCATCGGGCCACCTATTCCACTTCAGGGAAGGTGACACTCCATAACAAGCGTGTAGCGCATCTCTAGTGTAGGGTTGCGTATCTCATACCTAAACTCAATAAGAGGTAAAGCATTAAAGTGAGACAAGTATACGCACCAACCTCGACACATTCCGATGATGACGTGGAGGCAACCTATGAGGATGTCTCAAAGGCCTTACATATCACCTGTAAGGCCTACTTTGAACACACACGAATCGAGTCTGGGACTACATAGAGCCGGAAATCGAAATAGCAGGGGGCAAATACTGGTAAACTTCCTCGAGGAGGAGAGCCTCTCTTTAATGAGTTCCTATTTTAAGATGACGCCCAATGGGAAGAGGACATGGCGGAGCTCCGATACTGTGACAAGGAATGAGATTGACTCTATTATGACGGACCGAAAGCATATATTTAGGGATTTCTCCGTGATCAACAAGTTTAAAACCGGAAGTAATCACCGATTAGTTCGAGACTTTCTGGATATAGGCTTTAGACACGAGCGTGTCCAATTGGTACAGTCGACACTCCGACCTAAGTTCCGACTAACCACGGTAGGTTCCAAAAAAATTTCAACTGGAATTAAAAAACTGGTTCGATGCCCTAGATATGTCGATACTACAATGGAAATTGACGAGGCCATGAGTGGCGTGATTGTTTGCATGCGGGACGTGGTCATCCACCTTCATAGGTCATTGTAGGAGTAGGGGTACGAGCAGGAGGTCTATACTCTCAGATGAAACGTTTGGACTTATGACGGGATACAGAGCACACCAAGACGTTACGTCTGCCGATATCAAGCTTCTTTCAAAGCAAATCCGCAAATTAATACGCCGAGGCTTTCGCAGCTCAAATACGCAACAGGCTGCCGAAGCGATTGAGCAGAATAGAGGGTCGAAGGTTTTTGTAGAGAAGCTTGGAAGAAGTCGTCTGACAAAGGTTCGGACTGATTCTGGGGTTACGGTTTCTTCTAAGCCTAGGATCTTATCTCAGATCGAAGCTTCCTATAGCAAGTTGTATACGTGGCACGCTCCTTATCCCGATATTCTAAACAACGATCCGCATGGAAGCCTAACACGACATTTGTAAGGCGATCTCACGGATGTCAGCTTAGGTGAGATTAGTATGGCTCTTGCGCAGCTTAAAGGGGCAAAAGCCCCGGGGAGGGACGGAATTACAGTCGGGCTACTTAGAACAGGAGTCGAACCTGCATTAAGAGAGCTAAGAAAGATTTTATCTGTGTCTTCTTGAGCGTAGGTGTAGGTGCTATTTGTGTTGATATTAGGGAGAAATGACGACATGGAGTACAGGCTCGGCTCGTGTAACAGTTCCATATGACTTTGCAGATAATGAAGAAGCGAAGACAAGAGTTAAAAGAACGAAGTGATGCAAAGTTAACGAAAGGTAATAAACAATTGTCAAGTCTCAAACATTGATAAACGTAATGTTCTTTTACAAAAATACAAGATATACGATTTAACACTGAACTGTCATTATAAACTATCCATGATTGCACGTAAACATATTTTATTGCATTGTCAACCTAACGAGTATGATTTTAAGTCGTTTCTTTTTACAATGTACATTCTATTTCAAGATGTGCAAAAATTAAACACATTTCTTTAAAATGTCAACCTTATGCACATGTGTTTAAGTTGTTTTTACAAAGTACCTAATGTGACAGTTGCACACCTTCTATATGATTTTGAGACGTTCACTGTATATCTTAGTATCTTTCTGAGTCAATGATTCTGTGCCAAATTCCTTGTTAAATCTCTAGCATCATGCTTTTCGTACATAAACTCGAGATAAAAAAATCCGTAAATTTCGATCGTAAATAATGTATACTCGTACAGGTGCCCGGTTACACCTAACTTGTATCCACCGTTCTTGCGTCATCTGGCACATGCTCACGTGAATAGTCCTCCTTAGTTTCATTCAAGGCGTCGCGGCTGGTCCCGCTAACGTCTAGCTCACACCGGCAACGGCAGATCGATGTTCAGAAAAGGACGTCTTCTGGCTATCTGCAGCCACAATTTGTCCACACCACATAAGACATGGTATAGTTTCATTGACGTACTGTGTTGAATAATACAGGTTTTGTTGAAACGCATTTACGTGCCTTCACCGGCCCTGGGTGGGGTCCAGTGGTGTATGGGACTCGCGGCACATGATAGTGCCGAATACCCACAAAAACCACCGCAAGTGCCATCAGTGCCGCCCTTGGTGAGGTGCCCCAGAACTACAATCATCAGGGCACCTCGACGGCTAATCAGCCCCCTAAGGGACCAACGCCACCTCCACAGATGAGGTTGCCCAGCACTACAGGACAACCCTACCGACATTGGGACAGTGCTGTGGGGTGAGGTTCCCATCCTCACCACTTGCCCGTGCGCAAAAGCGCCACCTCCTGTTCTCTTAGGTCCCCTCTTTTTATAAAAGGGGTACCGAGAGCGATTCCTCCTTCCGAAGATCAGGATCTTTAAGCCCCCTCTTCTTATAAGAGGGGTGCAAAAATCCCCTCGGTTCAATTGGCTTCGCCTGGGTTCACCCCAGGCTACTAAGCCTCACCGCCAGGACAAGGCTTGGACCATGTTGGGGAGCATTGTCTAGAGCCTGGCTAAGAAGCAAACTAGTTGACCACTGTTATGTAATCAAAAATATAGATATCCACACAGCTAGAAGGTATATGGAGGCGTCATCATACCTGATTCCTTATTCCTGTACAGCGACTCAAACACTCACTACCCGCACGAAACTCCATAGCATAGCCACTGCACGCCTACACCCACGCATATTTACCAGGAGGTGTGTCCCACCCCACAAGTAGGGAACCTGTTGTACCTAAGAATTTTGTATTTTTTACAGTAGTATAACGGCTACTATTGCCCAGTGTGCATGTGTCCAAAGATGACTGAATAATGTTAATTACTAAATCGGTCCAG
>JAFELO010000531.1:79704-97106 GCA_017140195.1 Eumaeus atala | reverse complement strand
CATTTGCAGTATTTTGTATTCTTCTTGCATTACGGCTTTGTCGGGAAAGATTCGATCGTCTTGGTCGCGGCATTATTAATTAAACTTCACTTCACTTTTAATTGAACTTCATTCACTTCAATCTACTTCTTAATTATTTATTTAATAGAAATAGTTTCAATATTGATTTCTTACAAATATCAAATTGTCATCCATACGTCATTACATAGCTGTCATTTTACGTCAATTACACAGCTGTCATTTGCGTTTTGTTATTCCAAGTCTGATTCTTTTTTGTTACACCACGTTTTATAGTGACTGACATTTCATGTCAAGTCACACGGGAACGCTGTCGAACGGGATATAAAGTATCCTATGTTCGTCTCCTGGCTCTAGGCTACCTCCCTACCAATTTTCAGCCAAATCTTTTCTGCCGTTCTTGAGTTATAAGTGGTGTAACTAACACGACTTTCTTTTATATATATAAGATAAGTGTATATATTGTAACTTGTGTATAATATATATATATATATATATATATATATATATATATATAGACATTTATACGTATATAGCAATACGAGAACGACAAAAATTGTATGCTGTAGAGAGCTGCGGCAGTCAGTTATCCCACACAGTCTGTTATATGGCGTATTTGTCTGTCTATCACACTATAACATTAGGTTGTGATAACGTAGAAATGTAATGCTTAGGCTCTTAGGTAGCTGATAATAAGACACGGTAGTGCCAAAACGAGGGAGCATCCATTTTAACGAGAGAACAGTCTCCAATCATTAAAACTTTATACAATCGAAACAAACATTTACAATGCATAGTGAAAGGAGCGACACGGTACACAGGCTCCCTAGTGGGGATATGGAACAGGACAAGTTTAAACTCTTGCACAATCACTTGCGAACTAATCAGTACTCAGTGTCGAGGGAAGTTGGAATTAGTTCGGGGGCTACCTCGCCCGTTATTGCAATTACGATATTAATTCTCTGTAAGGTTAGGTATTTAATATACAACCTTTTGAAACTCAAAAGTTACTGTTCCTAAACAGAAATAATAAGAATTTTTATAACTGGTTTGTACTTCAAATGCCTCTTGTTTTACATAACGTAAGCACCAGAGACTGTTTTTTTAATTATAATCCTACGAACATCGCTATCTAGACAAACAACAACTAGACAGCAAGAAAGTTAGGTAATAATAAATTGAATTTTTTTTTCTATTCTGAACATATTGATGTCTTAAGTTTACGCGAATATTAGTCATTACAATAAAACTAATTTTACGGATTTTATCGCGGTTTATGAAATTATTTATGTAGCCCGACGTTTCAGAAGCTTTACAGCAACTATGGTCACGGGTGGTGTTATGTTTACTTCTGATTTGATTATGTTGACCACTGGGTCCAAAGCAGAGGGAAGAACCCAGCCATCTTCTCTATTGAATTTTCCTTGGAAGGAATCGGTGTTCCCTAGTGAGGATTTACGCTTTATCAAATCTAATGTAATGGCAGGGGCCAACTTCAATTGCCAAGTTTAAACTCTTTTAACAAGTTTAAAAGTAAACATATAACCTGAAGACAGCAAGATATAATAAGTACTATTTGCGTTAATCGGAACAACTAACATTATAATTCTTCGGGTACTTTTAAAAACTTGGTACATCAGGACATCTGTCATCTCAGTCCACCCGTGACCATGCTTGCTGTAAAGCAAACGTCGGGCAACATAAGAAATTAAATAAACCGCGATAAAATCCGTAAAATTAGTTTTATTGTAATATTCTGAACATGTAAAACTGATATTCGTTGTTTATTCGATACGTATGCCTGCAATAGGCTAATCATAATTATACTTGAAACCTATTTTTTTTTAATTTTTGGGATTTTTTTTAAATTTCTACGTTAATCGTTAATATACGTGATAGATCTGTAAATTTTCCAAGTTTACATTTAGGTATATGACTGGCTTCAAATTCTCATTACCAGGTATCTCATTACCTGATAATGAGAAATTGAAGCCAGTCATATGACAGTACCTGCACTTCAGTCGTATAGCGGTACCTGCACTTACGTGTTAACATAAGTGCGGGTACCGCTCACAGTGGCGAAGTTAATTGAACTCTAGTAAGTGTAGTAGGTAGATTTATTTGCTGATTTTTTCCGAAATCATCCACGCGCAGTTCTACAAAAAATAATATATAGATTTAAAATATTTCGCCCTTTGTCTACATAAACTTTTAAACAATGTGTGTCTTGTTAAATTAGTTTTCTGTTTAATATGTATTTTTGTGCACAATAAAGAATCATTCATTCATTCATTCATATTTCGATAGCAACATGCCTAATATTCTTTTTTGCATTGTACCTTTTGACCAATGAGACGATGCCATAAATTATATTTTGATTCCTTTTAAGTGAGGTAAATGAAAGGTATTGTGAAGAAATTCTGAGAATGCGAGGAGAGAACAAAAAGACGCTCAGTTCTTTGTATTCGCTGAAACAAACTTACGTTATCATTATGATATTGTAATATTATATTTTACCAAATCTTATGTTATAAAACAAAGTCCCTAAGAGTTTTCTGTCTTTTTGCGATGGATTTTATCAAGATGTACTGAACGGATGGATGTTAATTGTGGTTTTGTACCATGGATAGAGCGATTGTCGAGGAAAGATTTTGTGTACAAATTGTCAATAAATAATCCGGGCCCTGTTATCCACGGTCGAGGCCAGCGCAGATTGCTAGTATAAATATGTTCTAGTGAAATCTTCTCGCAATTAACTTGGAAAATATTCCAAGCTATCTAGCATTTGTAGACCTTTTCTATGAATCCCAAGTGGATTAATCTATAGGGTCCTAACGTGTAGACTGGCACCTCCACTGGTGACTGAAAGGTATAGTAATAATATTAACTAGTAATGGAGTTCTGAATTCGATCCCGATAAAAAATATATTTCACAACAAATCCTATTCGTTACTATATAACTAATTTTATGGATTTTATCGCGGCTTGTTTAATTATTTATCCTTTTCCTAATTTTCTAATCCTTGTAAAATTAAAAGCCGAATTATAGTGTTTGACAGTTAATACTTTCATTACAGAAGTGGTTTTACACAAATGATTTCATATGTGTGGGGTGTGTATAATTTTATTAAATTAAAATAAAACTTTTTTATCATACCGTAAACAGATTGGTCGGCCACTGTCCGAAAGTGGTTGTCAAGGATCTTCGCAAATGCCGTGTCTGTATGTAGAGACTAATGAATGTGGAGGAGGCGAGACAGGTATGTGGGGATCGTAACGTGTGCACTCCGTTCTCTCTGCCTCCCTGTGTTGTTATTGTTACCTATTGCATCATCGTCAGCCGAACGACGTCCACCGCCAGACATAGGCCTCCCCCACGTACCGCCACTGGCGGCTCCCCTCTACCTTAATCAAGTCGTCAATCCATCGGGTAGAGGAGGCCGTCCCACACTCCGTCTTTCGGTGCGGGGCCGCCACTCGAGAACCTTTAATTATTGCATATTATATTAAAATATTAGCTCTCTGCATATAGATAGCTGATGTACATACACATCTTATGTTTGTATACTTCAACTCAACTGTACCGAAAATTATGTAATCTTCAACTGCACCGAGTTCTAAATTCTTCCATTCGTGCTATTCTCTAAATATTGATGAGAATTTGAGCAACTAGGATGAACATAGAATTCCCTGTCCTTGTCTTTCATGTTTGCTTTGCTGCTTTTCTCGAAATATGTTAAATTTAACACTAGGACGCACGGGTTGATACTAAATGTCTCTATGGGTTTAAAGAACTCTATACCTAAAATTGGCCACCCCAGACCGGCTGCACAAAATTTATATATAACCAAATGAGACTGTATGTGTAGACGAATCAAACGGAAACATAAGTCCACCCCCCAGTCTCTAGCGTGTGTAAACACTAACAAAAGCTTTACTAATGCAAAGTAAAGTCTGAAATAAGGTAAAGTGGTAGCACGTATTAAGAGCTAGAGAACTGCGCTGCTTAGACATAAGTAAACGTGTACTTTGGCGAATGTGTACTATATGTGATGTATTAACATATAATTTTACGTTTATCGTCTTGAGATGTAATGCAATGCATGCAATTTTATATTCTCAATATACATATTCCATTCTATTCATACTGAGTGTTGGTTATGTACTTAATTTAAACGTCACCTTACTTAGTACAATAAAACTGCTTTTACGTATTTTATCGCGGTTTATTTAACTAGCACAACGTTTCAGAAGCTTTACAGCGATCATGGCCACGGGCGGACTGTGGTCCACCGTAAAAGTAGTTTTATTGTAATAAGTGATATTCGCGTAAACTTAAGACTTCGCTTTACTTTTCACTTGTTTTATTATAACGCAATCAATCTGTGAAATAAACGTGCGAGACCGGGACGGACTGATAGTGATGCATATAATTCAACACAGAGCTTAGAGTTGTAGCGATATACAATCTGTAACTAGTCTTTGTGTAGCATAGGACTAATGAACAGTAGGAGCCACTTAGTGAATACCGACGTCCTTAAAATATCATATGCAGATGCTTTGCTCTCTTTAACCCCACCGTCGCAAAGGGCTATCGACTACTCACTGACCGCACGAAACAAGAGAGCGTAGCTGTCTCTTTACTGTCAGTATTACATGAGCGAGACACCTCCAGGGTCGTACCTCTAAAGAGGATTTCAAAAGTGGGTATTTTTAGTGAAAGTACCACGGTGCATTGCAGCCGAATTGGGCCGGGATGACAGGGGAGGTACGTCTTGCTCACATGAGCATAGCTATCACTTCACAGTGACAGTGACAGCTATGCTGTCGGGTTTCGTGGAGTTTGGCCCTATGGGGGAAGCGAAGGTCACACATCTACATGACAATAATAATGTATATGGGTGCCGTTAGTCGTCGTATGGCTCCGCTTGCTCGTTTCGTCCTCTATACTATATAAGCACCCTTGTTATCTTCTAATTTATGGTTATATTTCCAAATATAAATAAAGGCGTATAAATGTTGGAGAAGGATTTTAATGGCGTTTAGAAAGTGCCTCAACCAATCAAGTTTGGGGTGACATAACAACATTATGTGCGACGCCGCGTTACGTTCACAAATATTCTCCCCGAGGAGCCCGATTTACCTCTGTGATTGCCTCTTACATTGCTTCGCTGAGTACAGAACGGTTATCTAATCGTTAAATATAAATGCTTATAGTTTTATATCACACGGGGGACAATTGAATCCCGACCGATGCGTTGTCATTTGCGTAACCTCTGGTTGGATGAATGAACCAAAACACCAAAACCAAACCAACCGGCTTTCATGTAAAAACCAAATTTTTTTTTGTTGGCGAGGGGAATCGCATTTACGTGACTTCACCGGTCCCGGGTGGAGTCCAGTGGTGTGTGGGGCTCGCGGTACATTTCAGTGCCGTATCTCCACAAAAACCCCGGCAAGTGCTATCAGTGCCGCCACTGGTGAAATGTCTCTAAACTACAAAACGCCTCCTCCATAGAAGGGTTCCCCACTCCCCATTAAAATTGGTGGGCTTGTTTAAATTAAAGCCCACCAATTTTAATGGCTTGAGGTTCCCATCCTCGCCACGTGCGCAAGAAATGCTTCCTCCTTCTGCTTTTTAGCCCATTCTTCGTATAAAGGTGGGTACAAAGAGCAGCCCCTCGGTACTATTGGCTTCGCCTTGGTTCACGCCCCACCACCACGACAAGGCTCGAACTATGGAGGGATGTAGGAACCACCTTGTATTAGTCTCCTCTATTCACAGAATCTTCCAAAAAGTTAATTACCAATAATTTAACTAAACGCAAGGAAAATGTGCCTACGTATTTAGACGTAAAACTTTTGAACGTATGAAATGAATAGTTAGATATAGGAAACAGTTTCTTAAATGACCATTGCGAAACGAAACTCTCATCTACTTGGGGCAATAATGTCGCATTTCCCAATCGACATCCAAAACATCACTTTAGGTTAACATATCTTGAGACATTCCGTAAATACAACCTTTTAACTCACCCCGACGCTCGCTGACAACTGCTATTTCGCCCACTCGAATGAGACTGTCGTGGCGTATGACATGCCACATACGTACTTTATTAAACTGAACACATCAAAATAGTTGTGTTAACATGAAACTGTACTTCGCACACGGTTGCGACATAAACCAATCCAAATTCAAACTTTGAATTTGCATTGATGACTTAATTAAGAATTTACTTAATTATTTAACTGCCCCGAGGTTTCAGAAACCACAATGGTCACAGATGCCCTGAATTTATTATTACTTATGGCTCATTCTTTTCTTATGTGTTAGAAACTGCTCGAAACACCGTAACGTCGAGTTAGCTCGGTTCCAATTTGTCTTTCATCGCTGCTTTGTATGTGACTGCGGCATGATGTAGTGGTAGGCTTGTTCAACTAAAGGCGTGAGATGGTCTGATTCACGGCTCGGATCAAAAAGTGTTATCGGAATCTTCAATTTTAATAACAGGCCGGAGACAGGAAGTTGGAAGTCGCATTACACCTGTATCTCAAACAGTATTTACAACCAGAAGTAACATAGATTACACAGGCCATCATATGAAGTGTTAAAATTTTTAGTCTTCTTAATTAACGGATGCATGTTATACTATTATAGACCAGTCCATGGAGCATATATGATTATCAGAAACTGCTTTCTATAACTGAATTGGAATTTATATTCTATATCTGAATATTTAGTTTCATTATAAGACGTTGTTCAGTACATCCATCAGCAGGAGCATAACATAAAGCTGAAGAACTTTTAATTATGAGGAGTGAAGTGTCTCTGTTTCAATATAGTAACTGATTGTCCCATAAGCTGATAATATATAACTTCAAACATAATATAAGTCCGGATGTCGCTAAGGCAATTTAGAGTTGAGTTATAAAGTTGGTGTAACTGACTACAGTTTCTTTTTTATTGGGCTCGATTCCGGTACACCTTTCTTTGGTGTCGCGAGGAAACGCACTTACGCGTCATCATTGGCCCTGAGTGGGGTCCGGTGGTGTGTGAATCTCGCGGTACATTGTAGTGCCGAATTCCCACTAAAGTAGCCCCGGCCTGGTATAGCAATACTTTGAACAAACTATAGTGCTGAACGAAAGCAACATTGGAATATTAAGTGTTCGTATTTATATTGTGCTCACTGAATTTGTGCCCGCATGCTACTAGTACATTTGTGTACATCATGCGGGCAAGAAATGAAACGTCGCACGTTAAAATATAAAATATAAAATATGGAAGAGACAATATAGACAGCAGTAGCAGAAGTATTAAAAAAGTTAACAGAGCTTTTGCCATGTCGATGGGCAATAAAAATTATAACAAAGAAGTACATAAGTAAGCGTGCTATGCTCTATGAATATAAAATATAAGAAGTATACACATGTACAAATGCAAAATATTATCGTAATATTTTCGTTCCCCTCGACTTTGGGATCTCCCTGCGGCGATATTCAAGCCGCCATTATTCTGACTAAGCACAATTCTGTTGGAGGATAAACGTTTAAACTTTCCTTGTTTACTCCACCGCAGATGTAATACAGTTCTATACGTATCAATGTTGTAGAATATATCTAAACATTTTTCATGTGTCACAAATTGTGTATTACAGAAGATTTAACATTGTGTGCATACCGCAGTGTGGGTAAAGTTTTATTTCATTGAACTATTATTCATCAAATGCATGTTAAGTATAGAAATATTATCGTTCTGCACCTTTCCTGCGCATGGACTATAAGTGAGCCAAATTATATACTCCTCCGCCCTCGCAATTTTCATGAAAAGGTGTAATAAGTTTAGCTTCACGTACTGAGACAATGAATGCGAATGTCCATCGTTCAACTATCATCTCCTGTAATGTAGATACGCTACTGTATGTGAAACGCTTGCTCTGCTGTAGGGAACGAGCGCGTGACAGAGTCAGCTTGTATCTACCAAAACGTGCGCCGTAGTGTTGAATTTAGAAAATAAACGGTTAAAAATTTAAGAATGGCATTGACCGAGAATATTTCTATACTTTTTATTAAACAAAGTTCCCAAAAGCTCTCTGTCTGTATGTGAACAATTTTCTCAAAATCTACTGAACAGATTATCATGTGGTTTTCACCGATGGATAGGGCAAATCAAGAGGAAGGTTTCACTGTATAATTTGTTAGCAACTATTGTACATTGGTGACGCCAGGGCAGATAGGTAGTGTTACATAATTAATTGCTATCTAGCAACTAATTATGTAAGAGAAAGTATTGTTAAGCAAAACGTACACATTTAAGCTACACGTTGGTAGGACACTTTCTTTCCTGGGGTTTGGAGGTCCCATGGTACAAATGAAGTCTGATTCTACATTTTGTGTTTGAAGGCAAGACAGTAATTTATAATAAGTAATTTATAAGATTAGTAGTTGTTTTTAAGAATAATTAATTGCGTGCCGATTTTGGATGAAAATATTTTCGTTTCATTTTTAAGTGATTGCTATATGTTGGTGGTGTTCGGAGTCTTCGCAACCGGCGCGTTTGTATGTAGAGAGTTATGAAAGTGGAGGAGGTGAGGCAGGTATGTAAGGATCGTGACATGTGGCGCTCCGTTCGCTCTGCCTACCCGGTTAGGAAATTGGCGTAATGTGTTGTGTTGTTGTTGTTGTTGTTGATGTTGTTATGTGTTGCCTTATTTTTGATGAAACAAAAAATAAATCTTTAGCTCCAGCAGATATGGGACGATAATTGTACACAGAAAATGGGTTTTGGTCCGATTTTCAAAATTCGCAGCCGAAGATATGCAATGCAATGAACCGCCTATTCTGACACTGACTATTCAGAAATCACTACTTCGTACCAACGTTTTATTTAACAGTAGCATTGCATTCCGGCTTCGCACATAAATTTATAATATAAAAAATATTAAATAAGAAATTACCTGTGACATCATTACACGTGACCATGAAAACAAATTAAATTTGTTACTGAACAGCGTCTGTCAGACAGCTAGTTTTCAATAATTCCCGCACTAGGTGTGCGGGAATTATTAAAGGATTTACTTTGATATATTTCAAACTTTCGTTACATTATCGAAGTTTTCATAATGATCAAAATGTTATATAGTCCATGTTTATCACTGATAATGTAGGGTTAATGAATATTTTTTTTATCGATCCAGAAGTTTCGGGGTCTACTCAATGCAAACAAACAAACTAACAAACAAATGTTATCTCTTTATAACATTAGTATAGTCTTTTGATAATATAGACGTCAATCAAATCAAAGATTAAAATAAGAAAATGTTATTTCTATACATCTTCTCCATGTAATGTTTATAGGTATGTACCGAATTTCACATTCCTTGTTGGATTTTTTTGATTTTTTTTCACGTATAACATTTCAATATTATCATCGTATGTCGTCTTGTCGGTTGCATGACGGTACAAAAGAAAAATATTGCGTCTGTTATTTCTTAGGTTTCTCAGAATTCATCTAAATTGTATTGTAATTATTAATTATTAATCATTAATTCGATTGTATATTTTAATATACAATCGAATATTACTATTGCAGCAAACAATAACTGCATGACATAACTACAAGACGTATATCCGGTCACGCCTCACTTACGCCGCTCCCGCATGGTACGCGCTAACCTCCCAGGCCCAGCGGAAACGCCTGCAAGCCCAGCAGAACATATCCCTACGGATCATCACGGGAGCCGGTCGCTACGTCCGGAATGAAGTGATCGCGCGAGACTTGCGGATCGAAGTCGCTGGAGGAGTTTGCGTTTCGATTGTCGAGCGCTATGTTTAACAGGGCAGATAAGGCCGTGATTCACGAAGCGGACTAGGGTCTGCGTGGCCGTTAATCCGGACGAGCGTCACACATGCACACGCATAACACAAACATCCACTACTCAATATACCCCACATAACACATAGGCCCTAAACAAGCCTTCACCCCCCGTCCCCGTTACAGAGCGGATAGTTCTCTCCTCGCGACTCGACCCGGGTTATGAGGTTCGCCTCGGTGCCTACTTTAATACCGAGGAACCGAATCGGAATGCTGAGACCAGTCAAGGTATATACTTTTGCTTTCCCCCTTTCTTACACGGAGAAATTCTTTTATGAGCTTCTACGAGACCTGCGTTCAGTCCGGTGGGCTATGCCAGTTTGCGGCTCATGAAGTGGCCAAGTACTAGTTAAAACTGCAGGTGCCATTCGCTGCTTTTTTCTTGCCTTCTTAACAAGGTCAACTCTTGCCAAATAGGGCTGATGGCATCTGATGGAAAAATATGATACCAACTTAAAATTGCTGGTTATGCTATCGCGTTTCGTGTGACATAAAAACATATTGGGTGGTGGGGCAAAGCAACTGCATAATTACGTGGATGTCTATGCACGTCGGTAGCCACCAAAAGCTCCGACTGCCCGATAACTTGTCTTAGAACATAAAAATATATGGAAATATAGTCTGATTTATATGCAATATAGTAGTATAGCCAGTCATATTTACTACGTTATAACTCACATAATACCGTCGTAAAGTGACATCTTCAGTGTCGCGTTTCGTGCATTTTGTGAATAGCCGGTGGCCCATTGGGGGCGGGAGTAGGGCAACTCATAGGCACAGTAATTATGTGGATGCTCATGGGCGTCGGTAGTCGTAAACAGACTCTAATTTCTCGTTTGCACCTACTTTATAAAAAAAAATTGCAACCTTTGAATTTCGATATTAAAATATAAGTTTCGTCCGGACGGACGTCCTAGATCGGCCGAGATGCTCTCCGAGGACCCTTCCGTGATATCTCTGCGAGAATGTACCCAGGCTTGTTCGAGGGCCTCCACTACAATCGTTTTCAAATACTTCAGATGCAGTCGGGAGGAAAAGTTTTTAAACTCCGAGATGTTGCATAGTCCTACCCGTCTTACAATGTTTTAAAATAAAATTCAAATATTATTTTTATCGGGAAAAATTAGGAACCTTAAGTATCGTATGCAGTAACGAAAAGATATTATATGTTAAAAGCCTCAATTAGTACAAGATCATTTTATAAGTATAGGGGGCAAATTAGTAGCTAGTGCTTTTTGATTACTTCTGACGCCCAAAGACAGACACTTATGCAGATATCTTACTTTCTTACCTCCTCTCCAATGGGCCACCGGGAAGCCACAAACCGCACGATACGTGGTAGCGAAACAGTAAATTTAAGGCGCTATCGTGTGAAGACATGTAATCGTCAACTTTTTATTTTTACCATACAGAATACTCTTTTAAATGGAAAAGATACATCAGGATATTTTTTCATATACCTATCGTTTCATTTCAAGATATTCAACTTTTAACTTATCCGACGCCAGCTGGGACTTCAGTCGCACAGCCATTAGTATTGTCTCAATACTCTAAGTACTTAGTACTTACAAGTACTTCCGGCCAGAGTTTGCGATAACATTGTATATTGTAACACCGATTCGCACAAAGACTTAAGTTATTGTGGTCGAAAAACAGTTTATGTGCAGTTTTTAAAAGAGAGACTTAACGGGCGGCACGGCCATGAAGTTTCAAGTGATTTAAGGGACTCGTCGGTAGTCCTCAATCATCTTACTGATTTTTTTTTTCTCTTTGAAATTCAAGATATACAGTTGTCAGTCGCGTAGTTACACATTGGAGGCGAGTGTTCATCGAATGGGGCCCTTCTTGTCCCAGCATATGTACCAATGATTGTTAGAATCCTGTGTTTACAGCATAGAGATAATATATATTTGGAGTAGTGACGCCCGCCTACAACGCGGCCGTCTAAGTCGAAAGCGACAGCACATGTAGTAGAATCTCTGTCTCTCCTTTTTCATTAATTCCTCTCTGTTCAATGCGTATGCAATATTAGATAAACCAAGGTAGTTCTGCTTTCACATTTTTCTATATTCAACAAGAAGGCCAATTGCCGTCGCATAACTCTATCTATATTTTCTTATATTGGCTTACGGTCCTCTCTGACCAGAGCCTTTAGCCGACGGCGCTCGAGACATTTACCCTTCTTGTCACCCCCTTCTTGGTTGCTAAAACTATATCAAGGAAAGGAAGAACTTGTGCAATTGTCAGTTAGGCCCTGTTGGATGCGCATAGCAGAGCACAATTTAAACGTTTAACTGAAACTGTCATGTTCAACTGTGAACCACTTAATTCTGAAAAGGATGGCACCGATGTAGAAGTTACTACCGGACTGTATCAGAAGAAGGGGTAATACTTTTCAAGCGTAGTTATCTATGAACGTAGATTTCTACGTTCCAAGCCACAGCCTAAACGCCTTGACATACTTTAACGTCTAAGGTTGTAATAGTGTTTTACACAATAGGGTTTTATTGCATTTTTTATAGTATAGCCTCAAATACTAAACGAGCCTTCGCAGCATTTTTACGCCTGCCGAAGCCCATCAACATCAGTATAATTGCTATGTCGATGCGTTGCCTTCCTTTTCAACTACCCCCAACTGGCCACCGGCTACACAAACTCCATAAGAGGCGATACCGAAGATGACACGTCACATTTTTTTTCCGTGGAGTGTTATTAACCTAATAGTTAGTGAGCGATGATAATTTCGGAATGTTCGACTTTCGAAAACAAGATTTTCCGGTGTTTTTTAGTTCTTAGACAAAGAATGTGTTTTCTCTCTACTGTCTCTACCATCATATGGACAAATGCTTTGGAATATAGCAGACATAAGACAGACGGAAAAGTTTACCTACATTACATACTTACATACTACATTAAAAAAAATTAAACATTATACGGGGACAAACGAAATCGGACCTTTTTAATGCACGTTAATGCACGACGTCGTACAGATGCGTAATGCTCCTTCTCTTCTTCCTTCCGATACGATAACGACGCTGTCGCTTTACAGACATCTCAAGTGGGCGAGAGGTACCTCCCTAGTCGTGCCGGCCCATTTCCGCAGCAATGCAGCATGGCACTACCTCTTACTAAAAATTTAGTTTTTACTATAAGCCAAATGTTTTATATCTTCACTATCTACGTTGTCTTTAAACATTTAATATGAAATTCAGAACCAGTTCCTTAACGAGCACAAATCTTGAAGTACTAAAGCAAAATTTCCTTGTGCTACGAAATTTTGCAATTATGTGTTGATAAAATATTATGCTAAACGGGTTGGTTCAAGAGACTGAATACTAAATGTCAAACGACATCACGGCTCGTTGAATCATGTGAAACTATATATTTTTGATTAAAATTGTCATATACACAGAAAGTACAATTAATTTTGACGAAATTTGGCATACGTATGTAACTTGGTCCAACTTAAAATCTACACTATATTTTATTTCGATTAAAATAGGCACAGAAAGATGTGACCGGGACAGCTAGTTAAATTTTAATAATCTTATTTGGCTTATCTTTTTTATTATTTGGCTTATATTATAGCGTAAAACAAAATTTTATTTATTTATTTTTACTCAACTCAATTCGGGCTACCAAGTCCGATGAAGAACCTGTCTCATAACACTGACATGAAGTGTTTGCTCCGATATCGTAGACCACTCCTCATAGACGCTTCAAATTATTTTAAAGCTATCATCATAAAAGGCTTAATTAAAAGCTTTCACATTTTCAGTGCACAATACTCGCGACAAATTATTTGAATTGAAACGAATTGAATTTATTCAATTAGAAAATGCTTTTAGCGCCTATTTGAAAAATAAATTTTTGCGTTTCTGAATTGAAAGTGTACACTATCTTTTTACATATAAACTAGTTTCCGCCCGTGATTTCGTCCGCGTGGAAACTTTGGGCTGACGCTTACATATTCAATAATGTAAAGTATCATATTATTGATGTCATCGACGCTACTATTTCTAGCTGCCAATACTGCCCTTTGACACATCCACTGATAGTCTTTTTTTCTATGTAGACTACACCTGGGTAGACTTTGGCGATCAGGCCTGAAATGTTGGTAACTTTCTCACCTAAACCACGATCAATTTCAATGTCGTTTCAGATATGAGGAAATTTCCCGTCCCGTAATAAGAATTAAGAGTACTTTTGAAGAGTAATTTATTCTATCTCCACCCAAATGAGCTCTCACACTTGTAGATAGTTAGATAGTATGAACGTACTTCCGTGTTCGCTCAGGTTCCCCAAAAATCACCAGCATGTTTGAACAATAATGACAGTGATACCACACATGATTTTGTTAGAGCTTCTAGTATCTCCAAGAGTTCTATGAACCCTAGCGCATTCATCCCAAATTATTAAAGTGACATATTTTAAAACTTTTCCCAAAGGCCCATTTTTACGAATCAAACACACGGTAACTATTTGCAAAGATATTTCTTTAAACGCAGTTTGAAAGTTGAATTATTGGTGGACACACCACTAATTCAGTAGTGTTGCAAGGATGCCAGAAGATGCTAAGGCCAAAGCTATTTTCCCCTAAGACCTAACTGTAGCTGATAATAAATTAGTAACCAAAACTTTACTGGTTCCACCAGGGGTATCCAACAAAAAAATTATCCCCTCATTTAAACGAACACTTTCTAAAGCACAATTATAAGTAGTCTGCTGATCATCTACTAACTTAGGTTCGCTTTCAGAAATATAATCACATAATAGTCCAAAGTCATTCAATGATTTATCACATATCTCATGGATCTTAGCTTCAATCATCACAATTCCTTCGTTGTATATATCATCATTAAATTGTAGTGTCATATCCTGACGGTCGATACGATTTCTATTTAACATATAGTCACACAAATAGTTGCGAAATTTGCGCCAAATCTCGAAGGGGTCAGATGACTGACAAAATATGAGGACTGTTTGTGACTGACTCTGATGGAACAGCGTCTGGTAAACTATTATCGAAATGATGATCTCGACTTGTAGGCGCTTTGACATGTCTAATACTGTAGAAGATAATACCGTTGACGGTTGGAAGATCTTCAAATGACGTTGAACCGCGTATATATTATAATCGCAAATAAAAGCATTCAGTTTGAGTTGGATGATAGTGTACACACGGCCCAAATCTGTATCTTCTTTTTACACCTGGGAATACATCAACATGTTGCCCTCGTTACCTTCTTCAAAATGTATTTCTTTCCCATGTGTAATATTGAGATACTTCTGGATATAAAAGAGTTGTCGCGAATACACCCTTCTGCACAAATTGTCGTCGTCGAAGGGGGATTGTTGATCCGACCTTGGAGATTTTCATTATTAAAATAAATCCTTTGTCCGTTTTCTAAGTGCACTGCTAAATGAATAACCGCCGGGAAGTGTTTATGAATAGAGAATTGGAAAATTCTCCGAGTCGCTTCGATTTAACTAATATAGCGACCATTTCGATATTTACCTATTTCATCGTTAATATTTTGTAAAGAAAATGTAGCCTTACCAGTACTGAAATTTATGAATATATTTACAAATATATTTAATAGCTCTTACCGATTGATAATTTCGTTAAAGTACAGGGTTATTAGGAACCACCCAGCTATTATCCAAGCGTATATTTGTACCTTTGACAGGAACAATTCCCGTGTTTCCACCATTGCCTGTCCTTAAAAATAATGTAAGCTATTAAAATTATTTATTCTCACCATAAGTCTAACGGCATTAAACTGCATACATGAAGCAGCTTTACACCTAGCAGCTCTATTCAGTTATGGTGTATTTATACAGTACCCGCCGCTGTCAAATGGAAAAGGTCCAGATCCAGATGGAAATAATGAAGGATGTTGAAAATAAGATCTGTGAAGCTCAGAAACTCGTGGAAGTTGACCATCTCTCGCATTCAACACAATGTCACGGGGACCTTTGTCCTCGTCTATCAAATGTACAGTAGTCTTTTTACGAGAATACAATTTTGAATATATGAATTATTTTCATGAAGGATTTTTTGCTCCGGATTGGGCTTAAATTTGTACGCAAGGATCTCTGATCTGCGTGAGAAACAAGATATATTTGCAAAAATTCTGGTTGTGCACCTCCAGCGGGATATGAATTAATGATCAAATGATAAACGTATAATAAAACTCCTAATATCAATTCTTATATATAACGTTTAATAAAACTCCTAATATCAATTCTTTTAACACTCTTGTTGGTTCGAGGGTTTTAGGTACATTTGCTGTGCCACCAATACAACAAAGACCAGGAGCCTCAGGTTTCCGTTTATTTGCATATTTTATCCATTCTACCAATATCAAGATCATTTAGCACAAAATAGTTAAGCTTAGTGTCATAAGCAAAAGCAGAATTTAATAAGTTGTGCTGCCTGCGTGTTCTATTAATGTTTGATCTTGCATTTTGTTGAGCCAATCGGAGTGAACGTTCAGCGCTTGTTTTCCGTTCTCGTTGTATGTCGATAATCTTTTGGCCTCAGTTTGGGAACAGAAGAAAGTCTGACGATGCCAGATCATGTGAATAAGGCGGATGCGGTAATAGTTCAAAGCCACAATTGTGGATTGCACAGACGTGTGAACACGGGCGTTATCTTGATGGAACGGGACTTTTCTTCTGCACGTTCTTGGACGCTTCTTTTTATTTCCTCTCATAAACAACGTAGTAGTAATCAGATTTTATAGTCTGACCCCCTTTCGAGGTAGTCAATCATAATCATACCTTTCGAGTTCCAGAATACTGAAGCCATTACCTTGTCTACCGACAGAACCGCCTTAGCTTCTTTTGGAGATTGGTGAGCCTGGTCTCCTCCAATGTTTAGATTGTTGTTGTCTTTCTGGCGTACAGTAATTTATTTATTTTACTTAAAATGATAATTTATTAGTAAAATGACTTGCCCAAGGAGAGATTAGAGTCGTCCAATTTATCTCCCAGTACATACACAATTACATGAAAATACACAAATATAAATATTAAATACAATTATTTTCTCAATTAGTTTTCAACTTGGTAGTTATTTTCCAAAGTTCGATGAGTTAACTTTACGCCCTGGTGCTGTGGTGTTTGGAATATGTCTAGTCCGGTGTTTTGATGTGTTAAGTCGTTATGTAAGCGGAGCGCGCGAGCCAGTGGCGCTTGTCCTGTGCTTACCGTTGCGAAAAGATAATGCAAATAGCTTGTGATCAATGAGTGCCATCCGGGCCAGCAGAACGTTTTGCTTTGAGTCTGTTTAGCGCTCTCCGCACATCATCACGGCTGATGGAGTCAATGTGTGTACGATTACTACGACCGTCACACACTCTGAGTGCATCGCCGACACAAAATCGCGGCGGTACCTTCACGTAAACAGATCTGAAGTATTCAGCGAAGAAATTGGCGCATTTTTCTCGCTGCGCCCATTTCCCATTTCTTACTACTTTTTTTCTAATGGTAGTTCGTTTAGTTT